>CAUJNA010003495.1:343489-388391 GCA_963377175.1 Effrenium voratum | reverse complement strand
GAGCAACTTGCGCGGAGCAACTTGCGCCGAGCAACTTGCACAGTGCAACTTGCGTAGAGCAACTTGCGCAGACCAACTTGCACCGACCAGTTTGCGCAGAGCACCTTGCCTGGTGCTGTCTCGCGCTTGCTTCACGAAGTCTTGCCTGGTGCTGTCTCGCGCTTGCTTCACGAAGTGTAGGGAAAAAGAACGCATCCTGCAGCGTTGGGCCGACCTCGCTTGCGATGTTCGGCTTTCGGGCCAACCGTGGTCTAGTTTTAAATGCGGTTTGGCTTTTTCCACCAAAACAAAGGGACACAGCCATTTACAAGGCAATGTTCAGGTGTACAATGTAAGGATCCCTGTTTGGCGTGTTGAAACAGCACGACTCTTGGAAGAGTTGCCCGCCATTTGGTGTTGCGAACTATTTCGGTGGAACCCTGTGAGGCTTCCCCCATTGCAAATGTGGGCTAGGGTTTGTGATTGCTGTTTGGTTGTGTAGACGTTTTTTTTTTTACCAAAGAAAAGATATGAAACAACATAAACAACAAAAAACACATAAAAAACAAACACACAACAATAAGTGAAATAAGAATATAACAAGTAAACACATACAAACAATGCATAGTGTTTAAGCAAAATCACAACCCAATGGCTTTTTTGTGAAAAACCCAATCGAAAAAACGGAGGGCCGCAACTGGATTTCCCCCGGCGTTTTTTGTTTTTGTTTTGTTTTTTCTTTCCAAGGCTGGTGGCCGGCTCCGGGCTCCTCTCTCTGGTGGCATGGCTGCGAAAAGGCGCCCGCCTCAGGGAACGCCACCGAAGGGACGGGCAGAAACCAGCGGAATCGAGGTGGAAAAGGCAAAGGCAGGAAGGCACAGGTGGCCTTTTTGAGGCAATGGAACAAGGTAGAGTTCTCTTGAAGAAGGCGCTTCTCACCAGGAGTTGGTGAGCCCAATTTCAAGCGGCTTTGCCGAAGTTGCCCCGACCTCGTCAGGCGAAAAGCGGCCGGAGCGCCCGCTTTTGTCCTCTCCTTTGATGCCGGTGGTGCTGCCGCCGAAGAGTCCGGCAGAGCCGGACTCGGAGGAGCCGAAAAGCCCGCGGGGTTTTGGGGGGGGGGGTCCAGGGATGGGTTGCTTTCTTGCCTGAAACTATTGTTGTCAACATCGACATGTGGATGAATGTGGATATTTTAACAAGAGAATGATGAAGATACACATGGAAGAAACGACTGGTGAGAAGAGACGTAGGAAGAGCCAAGCTTTGGCCAACTTTTGCCTGGTGGACACTTCCTGCCTCAAATTTCCAAAACGAATACATCTGGCGATTAGAGGGCTTTCAAGACCAAATACACACTTGCAGAAAAAAAGTATTCTCCGCCAAACAGAAGCTTTCATGGCTCGCCTTTATAATTCTCACACACACACACACACGCTCAAAAACACAGACTGATGTTGGTCACATCCGGATGGACCAAACTTTTGGACCTCTCCCACCCCAGGCGGCAGCATGACGTGAGGAGCTTCGGAAGGCGGTGCCGGAGCTCTTGGCGGCGGTGCCGCTCGGTTCGAAGGAGACCGCAGGGCGGCGCTGGCCAAGGTCCGCCCCAAAACCTGCCAGATTGACATCCACGAGCTTCCCAAGAAGTTGCAGCAAGATACACATCCGGCGCATGCCACACAAGATTGACAAGTCCACACGCAAGAATCGGGCAAATCATGTGATTGGCAACATCTACATGAGCTTCAGCTTGCTCGTTTGGCTTGATCAGTCTCGGCTCTTTGTGGGTTTTCGGCAGGGAGCAGATCCACCATTGAACGGACTCCCCGCGCAACTGAAGCCACCTTTTCCTAGTCAATCGCCGGTGGGCCCTGAACGATCCAAGATTTTGCCCGGGGTTTGCTTTGGTCTTCACGACCCAACCAAAACCGGCCTGGAATTGGCATGCTTTTGGCAACGTGGATCCTCCAGTCCGACCCCAGAATTGGCGTGCATGCCAACAGAGGGTCCGCTGTGGAATTCAGACATGGCTAAGCCGCCCCTACTCCAAAGACCCGGCCTTTTTTTAGGTATTTGCAGGAAACCTGGTTTTCCATGGTAAGTACCTCCTGTTAAGTAAAGGGTTGACATGATACCCTTAAAACAAGTATTTGGAGTGGGGGGTAAGTGGTGTACCGTGTGTGCTCGTGAGATCTCTAAGCTTGAAACCTGCGTGCCAACAGCTTGCCCAGGCAGCATCTTCCCAAGTCGCAGGAAGATGTGCGGCTCGGCGTGGGAGGGAGTTTGCCAAGTGGCGAGGTCTGTGCCATGAGCAGGCTGGATGGCACTCCTTACTTTTCCACCTCCAATCCTCACTTGAATGCTCCTCTTTACGCCGAAACATTGCTCCGAAACATGCTCAGATCTCCAAATATCAGGAGCATCTGCACTTGCATTTCTGATCATCTAAATATGTCTCAAGATGGTTCTTAAATTGAAGCCAAATGGAAACCACCTACCTGTCGGAATTCCCTAATTCTGAAAAACACCCACCATATGTTTTTTTTAGGGTTTTTGCTCGGGCATGCGAATCGAATCTGTGTCGCACGGCCGAGGCCTCCGCTCGCGGAGCTGCTGCAGAAGACGCAGGCGGCTCGCGCGACCGCCCGCATCCTTCGGCACTTGCAAGGGCGCGGGTTCCGTCTCGGAGTTGTCCCACCACCACCACCACCAGCAGCAGCAGCACCACCACCACCACAAGCACCACCAGTACCACCCACCCACCCACCCACCCACGCACCCACCCACCCACCCACCCACCCACCCACCCACCCACCCACCCACCCACCCACCCACCCACCCACTCAGTTTTCCTCCACAGGGCTGTTTGCCTCAGCCCGGGCCGCTCGTCAGGCGAGCTACCAGGACCACGGCTGGCTCCAGCGCCGCGACGAGCCGGCGCTGGTCGGGGCCCCGTCTTCTGGTCCAGTTGTGCCGGGGCACCGAGAAGTGGCGCCCCTGGTTTGGGGTTCGTCTTTTTGAAGATCCTTTCAACTTTTTGCCATGTCCACTGAAACGGGGTTGAGGGCCAGGACCCACCCGGTTTTTCCCCCAACGCCTCGGCATTCGGCTCGGACGCGGAGGACCTGGCGCGGTGGCTGGAGGCGCGGGATCTGCGGGAGCTGGTGCAGCTCAGTTCCCGGCGGGCGGTGCTCATGGAGAAGCTGGAGGCGCCGTTGCCAAGTCGTTGGTCGCGAGGTGGGTGGCTCGTCGTCGTGTTTATTTGAGGGACGCCCTTCTCCCCCCGTTTTGAAGGTCAAATTGGGAGAACCAAAGAAAAAGCAAGATGTTCTTGACCTGACGGGGGGGAAGGGAGAAGGGAACCCTCTTTGTTGGTTGGGCAAGCAAAAGAAACCAATTCATTTTGGGGGCCCAAGAATTTGAGATTTCCTTTTGTTGAACGAGGCCTTTTGGTTGGTTTAGGAGGTTCATGAAAAGTGAAACACGGCCTCACAGCGGAATGCCTTTTGAACCGCACAGCTCGAGCGAGCTAAAATCCCTTGCACCCACTTCGCCCTCGCATGAAATGCAACATTTGTTTCGTTTAGCGCTGGGCGAGGTTCGTTTGCCCCCACTTTGAAGGGGGATTGTGGCGCACTCCTCATTGGATTCGGGGATTTGGGGAGTAACAAGGTTTCAACGGCTGGCTGCAAAGGTTGGATGGGATGAGATGCGCCGCACCATTCTAGCACAAACCAAAGAGCAAATTTGGCGGAGCCTTGCAAGAGCAAGATCCTTCCACTTCGGGCAGGACTTGATGCCCATGGTTTCTCACTCCGGGGATTCAAGCCTTGGAATGAATGACCTTGTGGGGTGTTGGGAGTGAACCGGTTTTGGTTGGATTGGTTGGATTCTCTCAAAGCACCAAGATAAAACGGATGAACCGGTTTTGGATTCCCTCAAAGGAAAGCACCACATAAACCGGATCTTTTGTAGCACCAGGTCGGATGTTTGTCGCGTCGAGGAGCTGCATGACCTGAAGTGGGACGCCCCTTTCGATGCGGAGGAGGCAGTGGACCTTTCGGACGGCAGCTTCCCCTTGGTCACCAGCCGTTTTCCCCTTGGCGTTAGAGGGTGGTTGTTTTGGGGTACCCACAAAACCGGGCAAGAATGGATTTATTGGTTGCGCGAGCCTCAAGTCGCACTTCTCCAGGAGGCCATCAAGGAGAACAAGATCGCACGGGATGCTGCTGGCATGGAGTGAGTCGTGCCGTCTCCGCACCCACTGGTTCCACGCATGTGCTGTTGCACGGCAAAATCGGACGCATGCGGCGCGCGGCGCGCGGGACGGGGGACGGGACGCTTGAAAGTCTCCTCGCTCTAAGATCCGTGGTCCTTTTGCACGGGCTTCCAGATGGAGCTGATTTCGATCTCGGACATTTTGAAGACTCCAGCTTATTTGGCTCAACCCACCGGTGTCCCGGTGTCGGCCATGGCTTTAGCTCTGGAGGAGCGGTCCAAACTGCTGGCAGCTGCCGGTGTGGCAGTGTCCTCGCTGCTGGCGCTGAGGCGAAACAAATTGGGAGGGACACTCGACATGTCCCACCCCAAAACTCCTGATGGAATTTTGGCTTCGGCCTTCCAAAATCACTGGTTTTGAAGCCTGAGGGATTCCTCGCATGGGTACCCTCAAACAAAGACGCCCCCCATGTGGGTGTACGTCCTGAAGTATTCACCATCATCGCACGGCGGGGTGCTACGAGGGCACACTTGCCAAAAAGAGGAAATGGGGGTTCCTCACCAGATTGGTCATGTTTGTTATCAACATGTCGGTCTTTATGACCACTTTATCTCTGATTTTGGACCTTCAGACACGTTTGAATTGGACTCGTGTCAGCCGGCTGGCTTTTGAAGCCGCCCGAATTCGCGTCAGGTGGCTGCTGAAGCCCAAGGTGGACCACTTTCGCACTCTGCATCGAACGCGAGGGAGGGAGGGAGGGAGGGAGGGAGGGAGGGAGGGAGGGAGAAGTGCGGAGAGGGAAGCATCCAGCCGCATTTGGTCACGTCCATGCGAGCGGCGCCAAGGCACAGTGCCTGGGGTCTTTTTCCTGGGCGCCCTGCCGCAGCTGGGGCCAGGAGCGCGCACGTGGCGCATTTGGCGCAGTGCGGAATCCACGCCTGTTTTTTCCCCCTTCTCCAGCGAGTGTCCACGCCTTCTGTTCAAGGAGCCATCTATTTCTCGGAGAAGGTTGACGAGTGGGCCAGAGATTATGGCGAGGAGGGCGTCTTCGAGATGGTCCTTGCCACTTGGCAAGCCAAAGTGTCAGGGTCGCAGGGGCCGGTTTCTGAGGCGAGTTTTCGTTGTTGCTTGCATAGGAAATGGACACGCCATGATACTTGCCTAGGAGCAAACTCGCAAAAACTGCCACTTTGATTGCGACCGCGCAGGTCGCTGGGAAGTTGTTCCGCATCGAAGGCACGAGCAAGCCCGCAGGACCGCACTTGCGCGAGCAAACTCACGCGAGCACACTTACGCGAGCACTTACGCGAGTACTCTTGCACGAGCGCGCTTGCCGGAGCACACTTGCGCGAGCACACTTGGGCGAGCAAATTCGCACGATTCTTTTAAGGCGACGTGGTGGGACCGAACTCGCCTTTTGAAAATGCCGCCGTCCTCGGGGATCGGCGTGGTCGGCGTGCAGAACTTTGACCTTTTCTATGCTTTTCACTTTTTGTTGTGCGAGCGCGACCCTTTGCGGGGATTAGCGTGATCTCTGAGGACTGTTTCTACTTTTCGTCCCCGCGCGACCCCCTGCGGGGACTAGCGTGGTCGATGCGCAAAAACTGAGGGCTTTTGGATTTGTTGCGGGGAGTGTTTTGCAACTCGTGGCGCTGCTTGCGTTGAGAACGACCCATTGCATTGAGAACGACGTGCGCAGAAAACTTGTGCAGAACAACTCGCAGAGAGATAATTAGTTTCACCGCGAGCTTGTGCTGAGAAGCTTGCACAGAGCACTTGCGCAGAGAAACATGCACCGAGAGCACGCCCACAGAACTTGCGTCGATAACTTGCGCAGAGAAACTCGCACAGACAGTTTGCGTGGAGAAACTTGCGCCGAGGACTTTGCAAAGACAAGTCTGCGCCGCGGAATTTGAGCCAAGAGTCCTTGCGCAGAGAGTCTCTGGCGCACAGAAGCTCGCGCTTCGCTCACTTGTTACGCTTTCGGAGCGCCGGTTTCCCGGGCCTGACTGAATCAGCAAGGCCGGCACGCGCGTGGTGGCGGTGTGCTCCTGGCAGATGATGTCCAAAGTGGTGGACCTGCGGCCCTTCAAGGCCACCAAGCCGCCCTCGCTGCAGCACGGCGCCTACGACATGGTGGAAGGCCGGAGTGAATGTGTTGCCGGGCGTTTTTGTGTCTCCGCGCTGCAAGCAGGTCAAGGTTTTTTGCCTGAACCCACTCATGCCCAGTTTGGCTTTCTGCAAGGGCCTGCTTGTAAAGCGCCTGCTTTGTTGGCCTGGCTGGGGCGTTTCCAGCCTTTTCCTTGGCCATTTATGCTCAAGCCAAAACTGCACCCCAGCATCAACCAAGCGTTCAACCTCCAAGCTCTACCACAAATCCACCCGTTGGCGGCAGCCATTTGCGTGGGTTCAACGCTAGCCACCGTTTCATCAGTAAGCTTGCCTGCAAAAGAATTTGCCCACCAAGCCCGCTCATCTTCTCCAAGCGTTTGGGCAAGAAAGCATTCCCATTCCTGGGCCGCCTTCCCAAGCGTTTTCTTCGACAGCTTGTTCCAACCACCGGCGACAAACTGAGCATCAGTTGCCACCTTACAGCAACCGTCACAAGGACCTCAACAAACGCTCCAAGCTCAGCTCTGGGGACTGCGTTCAATTCCCTGTCTCCTTCAAGGACCCCGCAAGCCACATGTCGCTGGGCTTGAGCTCGATGGCGCATTGGCGTACCCCGTTGTTTCGTATCCCCAGGCAAGCGACATCGCAAGGGGTGAGCAGCTTTGAGAAAGGAGCTGTCCAAGTTGTGTCTAAAAACCGCCCTTTGGTGCTTGCTTGACGCTGGTTGAATCGAGCAAGTTCTCAGAACCCTCGCGCTGGCATCGTGCCTGACACCCTCGCGCTGGCCGCTGGGCCTCGCGTCAGGCAGTGGCTCAAAGTTAAAGAGCTACTAGGCGTTACGCAGGTTTTTCCCCCATTTTTCCACTTCCCAGGGCAACCCATTTCGGGGCCTCGCGTTTTTTGGGGCCATACGCGCCAGGTGTCTTCTTCTCGGAGGGTGACCTGTGGAAGCGCGAGCGGCGGCTGCTGTCGCCCGCCTTCAACGCCAAGAGTTTGGCGCCTCGGGCCTTGCGGCTGCTGTCTCCCTGTGTGCGGGATTCGGCGGGGTGCCGCGAAGGTATCCTTGGTCCAAAGAAACCCGCAAAACCGGGGTGCTTCCTTATCGAGGTATGTAAAAATGGGCGTGGCAGGAACAAGCAAGAATCCGGCGGCTTGCCGGCGCAACGCAGGCGTTGCTCATTGCTGCGCTGCCGGTTGCCCCTCCGCTAGACACTCCTGTTAAATCTTTTGCGATGGATAGTTGGAGTCACCAATTCATACGCATCCACTCCCCGCAACTGCCTTGCATTGCTTTGCATCATCAGTGCTTGTCCTGCTGATTGATTGGGTGTTTCAACGGCTCAGAGAGTTTCCTTGGGATTGCCCCTCCCCGAGCCGCGCCCAGCTCGGCTACGTGCCGAGCGTCACAGAGCTGACGCAGACTCTGTTGGACCAGCTGGCAGCAGACGCTAGGAACTCCGGGCAGGTGAACTTTACTGCGCCTCGGCGACGGTTGTTTCTGCGACGGGGCCCTCTTTTTCTCTTTTTCTCTCGTTCCCTCGTTCCCTCGTTCTTTCGTTCTCTCTCTCTCTCTCTCTCTCTCCCACTCCCTCCCCTGCCTCTCCGTACCCTCCGTACCCTCCCTCCCTCCCTCCCTCCCTCCCTCCCTCCCTCCCCCTCCTCCCTCCCTCCCTCCCTCCCTCCCTCCCTCCCTCCCTCCCTCCCTCCCTCCCTCCCTCCCTCCCTCCCTCCCTCCCTCCCTCCCTCCTCCCTCCCTCCCTCCCTCCCTCCCTCAGCCTTTTCACACTGAGCGTAAATTGAGCCTCAGTCACTGCTAGCGATGTGAAACTGGGTAGCTTGGTGCAGCATCAACTTTCTGCTCAGGTCGTGTCAGCCATTGGGGCGGAAGCAACCCAGGAGGAACTCAAAGCATTGTTGGGAAACTTAGACTTTGGGACGTTTCAGGTTTGAGAAGCTTCTCAGGTTTCGATTTTTCCACTTGAGCAGTGACTGATGCTCAAATTGCACCCATGTTTTTCGTTTTTCCTTCCTCGGACCGCTCCTGCCCCCAAAATCCGAGGAGCTGCTGCCGCTGTATACGGCGGACGTGCTGTGCCGGGCCGCCTTCGGGTCGGACCTCGGCATGCTGAAGAACCGCACCCGGGGGTTGGTGGAAGACGTGAAGCGCCTCGGGCTCCGTCGATCCGGGTCTGGTCGTTTTTTTTTTGAAGGGTACAGATCACGCTTCTTGGGTGGTTTTCATAGGGAACGTCTGTTTTTTTTGAGGGTACAGATCCTCTTTTTCGGGTGGCTCTGAAAGGGAACTCAGCCGGGAAAGAGCGTTTTGGGCGGTTCTTAACGGGAAACCGTTGTGACATTGTTGGGGGTCCCCTGAAAAAGACTGAGGAGCTGGCAAGATTATTGGTATGTTGGTTTGGGGAGGACATGCCGATGCACCCAATTCGTCCCATCTTTTCGGGAAATTTGAGTTTCTCCCATAAGCTGTATCAAGGTGGGAATGCAGCGGTTTTTTTTTGGGCGCCCTTTCCAACTTTTTTTGGTTGACCAAAAAAACGCGAACCTGGTTGGGCAAAAAAGCATCCAGGTTCAAACTCAACCCAGGTGGAGTTCGAAAAGCAAAGCATCCGAGGCGCTGAGATATCCTAATGTGTCCACATGGCATGACTTGAAAGTGGCAGGCGCTGGGAAGCGACTGCTTTTTGGACGCTGGGGCAGTCGCAAGTTTCTGGAGCCGAGGAGCATCTTCTCTGCGCTGAACAAGAGGACCTTCTTTCCCTTCCCCTACTGGAAACTCCCCTTCATCGGCAGGCGCGCAGTGGGCGAGAGGGCGAGAGGGCGAGAGGGCGAGAGGGCGAGAGGGCGAGAGGGCGAGAGGGCGAGAGGGCGAGAGGGCGAGAGGGCGAGAGGGCGAGAGGGCGAGAGGGCGAGAGGGCGAGAGGGCGAGAGGGCGAGAGGGCGAGAGGGCGAGAGGGCGAGAGGGCGAGAGGGCGAGAGGGCGAGAGGGCGAGAGGGCGAGAGGGCGAGAGGGCGAGAGGGCGAGAGGGCGAGAGGGCGAGAGGGCGAGAGGGCGAGAGGTCTGGTGCTGGATTGCTCACCAGCCCTTGCGTCATGTCAGACAAGGAATTTTGTGCAGGTTCTCCGGGCTCGGTTTGGGTGGACACGCGAACTGTTTCTTGTGGTGAAGCGCTTTGAAGCCCACAGAGAGTCCAGAGGCCCCGGATTCCGGGCCCCGGTCGTGCGACAGGCTCATGGACGAAGGCTATGGCGCGTCGCAACGCCTGGGCGCGAAGATGATGAAGCTGATGCAGGAGCAAGCCGGACAAGGACCGGGCGCCTCGAGCGGTGCCGAGACGTCCATTCGTGGGGGCACCACAACCGGGTCTTTACCTGCAGAAAGATTCGGTGCTATCACTAGCTGTCAGAAAGAAAGAACAAGAACGGGCCAAGAAAGATTCGGATTCATTGCAAGAAGGGGATGAGGGAAGTGCAACAAGAGCATCATGTTTTGGATGGAGCTGATCGTTGGAGGCTGGTTATCCTCGCAGTTGCAGTTGGTTGCTCGTAGCATGGTGGCGTGGCTGTGTTCCTTCTCAGAAGAAGCGCTTATATGTCGGTTGGATCCCAAAGGTCCCTTTACATGGGATGACCATTGCCTGGAAAACCCTACTAAACAGAAATGGCTGTGGCTCAAAAAAAACGGCACCAAAATGGAACCCTGATGTGGAAACATGGACCAAAACCTGTGTAACCCCTCCTGTTTAATTTTGAGCCACACCCAAATATGTGATATTTCAACCACCTGGGGACAGTTAGCCATGGTCTCGGCTGGTCATGGCGGGGGCCGCGCGATCGATTCAGGAAACACCGTGGTCGAAAAGCTGCGGCAGCTGGAGGGTGACACCTTCACGCAGGAGGAGCGACGCGCTGCTCCGTTTGGAGCTGGAAAGTGACCGAGGGTGTCGGAATCGGAAAGCAGAAAGTGCAGGGGGCCTATGGTTGGTGTGTGTGTGTGTGTCTTAAATCTTGGGTCTTTGAAATCAATGGCATTGGGTCGTCTTGGGCGAGGAACGAGACTCATGTTTGTCGTCCTTAGACCCTAGAAGGCTACAACTTCATCCCATGACCTTGTTTCGCCCGCTTTGGTTGTGGGGTTCACCCAATGGCTGATCCACCCGCCCTTTTTCTGTTCTGGGATTTCCCCCTCTTTGCTCTCTCCAAGTGTCTCCCCTCTCTTGCGCCCTGTAGATCTGAGCTGGTTTCGACTACCCAAACCACTACCCCCCTCAAAAAAAGAAAGAGAACAACAAATGGATTAAATCGCCTGTATATAATCGCTGTATATCCCCTCGCCATGTTGGGGCTAGTGGTTCGGGGGTAACCCCACTACTGACGGCTTAAATCGCCTTCATGCGGTAGCCGTATATCCCAACCCCTGGCGCCAGTGGTTGGGTCGTCAAGAAGTAGAAATAGCCAGGAGCCCCTGGATCCAGTGGTTGGTCGTGAAAAAAAGAAGAAGAAGCAGAAGAATCGCCTTCAAACACAATCGCTGTATATCCCATCCAACCCCATAAAGAGCAAAATAGAAGAAGAAAGCAGCAGCACACCAACTTCGCGATTTGCCCGCAGTCAGTCGAAGTCGTCCGTGACGAAGCCGTCATCGTGAGAGGAGCTGGTGGGGAACTTGAAGGTGCTCTTCATGGCTGGCACGGACACCACCAGCCTGGCGCTGAGCTGGGCCTTCTACTTCCTCGCCTGCGACGAGGAGTTGCAGCAGTCGATCTTCGAGGAGGCGAGTAGCCGACGTCGAGGATCGAGGGAGCCGGATGAGCTGGGAGTCGAAAGCTCCCTTTGGGTGGTGAGGGTGGTCAAAAAAACAGGGTTAACCCCCACCAGTGGGTTGTAAATGGGCTACACCTGAAGCTCCCTTTGGGTGGTGGGTGTGAAACAACAGCGAAAACACCACCCATGGGTTGAATGGGTTGAAAATGGCCACTTGGACTCACTAAAGCCTGCGGTTTTTAGGTGGCGACTAACTTTGACCCATACCCGTTTGGGGGGTGGCTTGTCTTTTGGAGTTACCCCGAAATCGGGCACCTTGCGAGGAAACCACCCCCCTATAAATCAAGACACCCATTGAGGGCTTTGGATGTAAATTCCCTGTCGTTCGCCCTCAGGTTCCATGATAGACGGGACCCTTTGGTTCCACCTTGGCCCCAGCAACTTGTGACACATGCTCGCGCCTGTCAACATGTCGCTTCGCTGCGGTGAGCTCAGGTCAAGAACTTGCCGGCAGAGGTGAGTCCCAGCCAGCTGGCCGCCTGGCGGGATCTCTGAATCTGGGAGCCCACTGGCCATGATCGAAGTCGGGACGTGGCCATGGGTCTAAATCCAAATTGTACCCACAGTGAACATCCCAATCCCCCCTAAAATAGGTTCTAAAATGGGTGGTGAATTCACCCACCAAAATGGTACCAAAACGGTTTTGACCCACACCCACGTTGACAGTTCGGAGGCGAATCGGTACTTGAGTCCTTCTTCTGGTTGCTCCTGCTTATGGTGCGTGGCATTCAAGTAGCCTGCTCCTGAACAAGGTGCGGAACAGCAGGGGTGTGCACGCGAGCTGAGGACGGGCTGCTTATGGTGAATGCGATGTGGCTTGGAGGATTTGTGACCGAGAGAAATCGAGAGACATCGAGAGCTTCTTTGTTCGTCCAGCGCAGCTCCTTCCAGCGCCCCAGACCCGGACCAAACGGAGGCGTTGCCAGGAAGGGCGATGAGTTCCTTTCGGTTTCCCGTCTAAACCCCGGACCAAACGGAGGCGTTGCCAGGAAGTAAAAGTGCAAACCAGGCGTGGGGGAAAGGGGGGGGGTTTGGGGGGGGGGTTTTGGGGGGTTTGGGGGGGGGTTGGGGGGGGGGGTTGGGGGGGGGAAAGGGGGTTCTCTTGCGCGGTTCCAAGCGCGAAGCCACCAGTTCAGAAGTTTAAGACGAAACATGGGGCGTTCTTCGGAGTTTTGAGGGACCCAGCTTTTTTGTTTTCTCACGGAAGCCAAGAAGCAATTCCAGCATGGGGGGGGGGTTCCGCCCCAAGGAACGCACCACGGGGACGCCATTTGTTTGGGGTCGGTGGAGGGTTCCCCCGATGGCTGACCCCTTCAAAGAGCCAGATGGAGGTTAGACACGGATCCTTAGGCGGCCAACGCTAGTCTCAGGAAAAGCACCGGGAGATGCGTCAGATTCGTTTTTGCATTGTGTTCTGCATAGATGGGTCGAAATGTCCGGCAATCTATGGTTCATTTTGGGAGGGGCCCTCAATTTTCTGGTGTCTTGAGCCAGACAGTTCCCCCAAATCCCTCATGCTGTGTTCCTTCCTCCCCCAAAAAAAACCTCGGACTTCGAGCCACGAACATCGCCACCCCCCCCCACCCCGGCTGTTTCCTTAAGGCCGCTGCCCATCCTCCCCATCATCCCCCCGGCATCCTCCCGGCGCTTCGAAGCGCTTGCTCGTCCGGCCACCCCGGTCCGGCGCTTCCGCTTCCTTCCGCGTCTCTTCCGTCCGCCAGTCCGAGGTGGCTGGAGACCCTGCGCTTCAAGGGCCCGGCGCCCTTCGACGTCACGCAGCTCCAGGCGCCGCTGGAGCTGGCGGGGCGCACGGTGCCCGCCGGCACCGAGGTCATCGCGCCCCGGCGTTCACGCAAGCTTGGCATTGGCCGACCCTGTGGTTTCTGTGAGCGATCAAAGCCGAAGGGTCATAGGTGTCCTTTTTGGATGTGTTGGTAGAAAAATAGAGCGTTTCCCTGGTTTACCTGGTGGCTTAATTCATCTACCAGGGCCATCTATTTCCCCTAAAAGGACACCTATGTTCGGAACGTTTTTCGCTCGGCTGAGAAAAGCCGTGGCAGAAGGCCAAAATGGTCGGAGTGGTTGCTTTTGGGTTTCCTTTCACCGGAACATGGGTTCCCTCAAGCGAGAAAGACTTTAGATGAGCTCACCTTGACAGCTGCACATTCTTCTTTTTGCGGTCTGACAGGGACACCAAAAGAAACCCACCGATGTTGGGGATCCCCTGAACAAAAGGCAGACCCAAATGGGTTCACCTGCATGATGAGTGCTTGAGTGATCAAGCTAAGTAAGTCGGTAATAGCCATCAAGAAGGCAGCCAATCCCTGTGCCACTTGTCCGCATGGTTGCACTAGTAGGTTGAATGCAAGCAGCGCTTCCAGTTATCCCACAATCATGGAAGTGCACGAGTTTCGCCTTCCCAAAGGGGCCCAGGTTCTACATGATGG
The DNA here is from genome assembly GCA_963377175.1 of Effrenium voratum. Classification (NCBI taxonomy): domain Eukaryota; class Dinophyceae; order Suessiales; family Symbiodiniaceae; genus Effrenium; species Effrenium voratum. The sequence goes on along the minus strand of CAUJNA010003495.1, from coordinate 374,795 downwards.
CTTCCTGATTGCATACCGCCATGCTAGGCTTCCCTTGCCAGCGTAGCTGGAACCAGACTTAAGGGGGGAACAACGCGGTAAACTTTCCAGAGCCGGCACTTCCTTGGTTTCACGGTGCGTGTTTCAGCTTTTTTCAGGGTAGGGTCGGGTATGGCAACCCCTGAGTGCAAAAGGGATCGGTGTTTATGTTGGAAATCATCGGTTTCTTCAGAGCACATGCCCCGGAAAGAAGCGGGTCTTTGCCCTAGGGTGTCATGAGAAGTCCTCCAACCCCCGACGTGCTGAAGTCCCATTCCCTGCATTCGCCCGTTTACGCCGAGAACTGCTACCGCTACGTGCTGCGCACGGAGCCCGCGCTGAAGGCGAAGCTGGGCGAGGACTTGGACGTCTTCCGCGCCCAGCGCTGGCTGGGCCCCGAGGCGCGAGAGGACGGGATCGGCGGAGAAGGGGGAGCGCTGGGGGTACGAAAAATTGCGGGGGCTGTTTGGAGGTGGGTCTTTTTGGGGGAATCGGAGGCCAGAATGGTGGGAGGTGTCTTTCTTTTTCAAGGAGTTGGACCCCCAAAATGGTGGGAGATGTTCTTTCTTTGGTTTTCCTGTAAAAGCCAACCAACAATGATGGCCTCCCAAAAAAGAGACAGCCATTTGGCAATGCACGTGAAACATCTTTGAATCGGAGCAATCCATGTCGATAGCAGAAAGATTATGTGACCGGGGTGAGGAGTGACAGCGGCGGTCGTTGCCCTTTGAGGCCAGGTCTACCCCGAGTGCCGCTGTAAAGGCCCCCCCACCTCGCCTCCGGGCTCCAAACCGCCAATTCGAACAATTTGGCAACCCGTTGGCCCCCCCCCCCAAACAATCATCCAAACCGCCAATTGAAGCTGGAAAACAGGAAGCAGCAATTTCTCGGGTCCAAATCCAAACATCCGAAGAAAAAAAAGAAGAAAAAAAAACTGGAAAAAACACGACCTCGACCTCGTTTTTCCTCTTCTTTCTTTGGAGGGCATCGTGAAGTGCCCGCCCTTCGACTCCTTGGCCTTCGGCTCCTCCTCGCGGGTGTGCCTGGGCCGGCAGCTGGCGGACTACGAGGGCCGCCTGGTGTTGGCCAAGGCCGGCGGGCCGGAGGTCTCCGCGGCTGCGCCGGTGGGAGGAGTGGGCAATGGAGGGGACAAGAGCCATGGAGGGACCCCCGTATTTTTCTTCTTTTTTTTTTTCAAGCCCTGTTTATTTTTTCGTGGGTGAAGAGTTCAAACTAAGAAGGGAGAATTAGAGACCAGGAGCGGAAAAGAGGATACTGAGAGCGGAACAGATGATTCAAAAGGGGTGCCCCCGGTTTTAGTGGGGTGTGCCTTTACCGTCGACCCCCTATTACTCAACCCTTGTGTACTTGGAGGGAAAACTGCTGGTTTAAGTGGGGGTTCATTTTGGAGGGGTGTTCAAACCCATATTAACCAGAGGCTTATTATATTAATGTTGCCCCCCTATGAATCAACCCCAGTTTAGTAATAGGGGGTGTTCCCCTCCAAAAGTGATGATGGGACACCCCCTATAAAGGTGAGGAACGGGAGGGGCAGGGTGCAAACTGGGGGGCAAGGAGAGAAAGAAAGGTGTACAAAGAGTGAACCCCCTTCTGGTGGCGTTCAGCTTTTTGCCGGGGCGGCTGTTTTGTTTGCGTTTGGACAAAGTTTCCAGGCACTGGGCATGTGTCCAGCGTTGCCGGGCGCAAGCCGCAGGTGATGCAGAACTTCGGCTTCGAGAAGTGGAGCAAGGCGCTGGGTTGTTGCACCAACCATGGCCGAGATCGCCAGGTCGCGATCGTTTTCTTCAGTCACCGTTGGTTTCTGGGGTAAAGTGGATGGAAGAAGAAAGAAAGGGATCGCAACTGGATGGCTCCAGATCGCTCCAGGCGGTGTTCCATATGGGTTCTTCGGATGAAAACTGGATCGCTCCAGGCGCCCATGAAGGAGCTGACCCAGTTCGTGCTGGTGCCCGCCGAAGATGTGGTGATTTCCCTGAAGCCCCGGTAGAGTTCTCTCGCAGCTCCGCTGGGCCTAGCTGTGGGAGTCGGTGTGCACAGAGCTCAGAGCTGGAAATTTGCGGCCGGTCTTGTACAGTGGCCAGAAAAAACGGGTTGGAGCACTTATGATTGGATATGTTTCATGCTTGCTCACTTGATTGGTCTGTCACTTGCTCAAGGGCTACCATACTTTGTCGTCTTCCAGTTGCCTCCAACCTGCCATGCACAGTCTCACGATCCATTTGGCATCTGGGCCGCAATCGATTGGCTGGTCTCCGAGCGGATCGCTTGGGATAGCCGGCATCTGGTTACAGTCGCCAGCCTCAAACCCTGTCCGGGCTGGGTGCAATCAATCAGCCTTGGATTGATTGGTTTTGCGTTGCTTTGATCAAAACATCACAAATAACAAATGGGTGTGGGTCGGTCTCTGGTTTCATTTACCAGGGTCCCACGTTGCGCGTTTTTGACCCACAGCCGGCACCATCGGACGTGGGTGCTGGGTTTGGCAGCAGAACCCGTGGAGGGCCAAGGCTTGGAGCTTTGCACCTCGCGCAGATTCGAAAGATGGCGCGCCTCTTCACGGGACTTTTTCCCTTTCGCTTTTCGCAGGTTGGAGGATGATATCCATCGACTTCAGAAGTTTGGTTCAGGATTTCTCTTGGAGGAGTTTCAAAGCTACCCCCTACTCCAAAACCCCACTTTTTTCAGGGTATCCTGTCGACCCTCTACTAAAAAAGGAGGTTTTTACCAACAAAAAAACAGGTTTTCCCAAACATACCCTGGAAAAAGCGGGTATTTTGAGTAGGGGGTAGCTCGCCCCCAGGGCACCCACCCAAATTGAATCCGATGTCCCCGCTCGGCAAGGCCCGGGGGCGCGCGCCTCGGATTGGGTTGCGTTCTCGTGGACGGCGCGGCGGTTTTTTTTCGCAGGGCCGCCCTTTTCGTGGGCCCTAGTTTGAGCTTCTATCGTTCGTATGAATCAACCCCAGTTTATTCTTGAACTCTTTTTGTTCCCTCCAAAAGTGATGCTCAAAGTGGAAACAACACCACGTGATACCTTTCGCACATCGAGGGCGCAGGGAACGAAAATCCGGTGGCCAGCCAATCCAGCAGCCTCTATCCGAGGCTCCCTACGCAGTGCGCCCAAGGCTGGCCGACGTTGCTTGCCTCCATGCGAAGTGACGTGGATCCATGTACAGGAAACCACAAGGAACATCGCGAAGGGTCTGGCTACTGCGGATGGATGAAATCCCCAAATCCGCTTGCCAGTTGGGATCGGTGGTGTATCAACCATTATTTCTAGGTTTCATCCCGCCCAAGTGCGAATCGGCATGGAAAGCTCGGGGCCAGTACTGGGAACTGGGGTCTGAGGGTTGCCTATGGGTGAAATGGACACCCAACCACTAAACCAACCAAGAAACACGGCCCATCCGATCTCTTGTCCGGAAATGGGCCGTAACACCCGGGAAGGGGTTGACATGCTTCCGCCGCGGAAGGGTGTCTTTTGCGCCGGAAAGGGTCTGCCAGGTCCGCCAAGTCCAGTCGCTCGAGCCTCGCCTCAAAGGCCCGGCTTTGGTGACAAACCGTTCGACGTGGCCTCGGTCCCGATGGTCCCTGTAAAAGGAAAATGGTCGGAGTCCCCAAACGTCAGGCTCCAGGTCAATTGGTGGGAGGGGACCCGCTTTGTTTGCGGGTTTTTAGAGGGAAACCAACAGGAACACCGTTGCGCCATTTTTGGGGGCGGAACGTGTTTTTGGGAGACTCCAGGCTGATTTCTGCTCTCTGACCCGCGAGGACACAATGCCGCCGGAAGGACATTCCGCGAGCGTCTCTTGGCCGTGAGTCACCTTTGCGTGAGACCAGTTTGCCAAGGTTTGCTGGGTGTTTCTCAAAATTGGGACCCCTTCAAGAGGTTAGTTTCCTTTTGGTTTCCCCGTAAACCATCCAAAACGGGACCCCAATTTCGAGAGACCCCCGGCCAGGTCGCGCCGGATAATTTCTTGGAATGCCGCAGGAGAGTGCCGCACCTGCGATTGCACTGCCGGCGCCAAAGAGGGTATCTGGCAGTGGCTCAAAAACCGGTACCAAAATGGGTTGCCCTGGTAAGTGGAAATGGACCAAAACCTGCGTAACCCCTCCTGGTTAATTTTGAGCCACACCCATCTGGGAAACCTCCATAGCGCCCTGCAAAAAAGGGGATATGGGGTGGATTGGCAAAGCCGAAGGTCGGCCGGATGACCATCCAACTGGTGTTTTTTAGTGTCTTCTCTGTGTGCGGGGAGATGAGGTTGGCGAGCCAAGCTAATGTTGGACAGTGGGTCTTACCATTTTGCAGACAGACTCAGAGAGGCTCAGTCAAATGTCCATCCTAAGGCACAATGTTGAACCATTTCCCAACGGTGTGCAAACGCCCTTGCATCCATGTTCAACTTGAGGTTCAGGTATGCCAAGTTCAACCAAGAACACCTGGGTTGGGGGAGGAGAACGATGAGAACCAACTCTTGTCCTATCCCAGTCAACTCCATACTTTCCACGGGACCATGGGCTGCCGCCCGAGTGAGTCTCCTGTAAAGAAAGGTCCAGCTAGGCCGTCAGCGACCTGGACGGAATTCGGATCTCCGAGGCGGACTCCGCCTGCTTCACCTGCTGCTCGCGGCCAGGGAGGCGGAAGCCGGGAAGCCGTCCCTCGGCGGGGTGGTCGATTTCCGGAAGGGAAGTCTGGAATGCCAAGGACTGGCCTTCAGCGAAGAACCCGGGAGCACGGTTTTTGAGGGGGCTGCTGGCCTTGTGTTTGGGTAAGCAAAGTTCAACGGGTAGGCGGGACTCTTTGGGGAACTCATGTGGCTCAGATTTCATGTCTCAAGCTCCAGTCGACGTGGACATGTCAACCTGCTCAGAAAATGGAACCTTCCCGAATCAGCCGGCGAACATTGCACGGGCAGAGACGACTCCCAGGATATGCTCAGCTTCTCGGCGCTCTTTTTTTGGGATTGTCTTCTATGGCCCAGTGCACACCGTGCAGCTCCAGCCGATCGGCGCCAGAGCGCAGAGGCAACCAAGGGAGGCCCTCAAATCAAGTGCCATGTCCTTTGTAGGTTAGTTTGGTTAAAAAATGGACGGCACTGGTGGGGCTTATTCCATTTACCAGGGAAACCCATCGATTTTTCCAAACGGCCACCTATGTCAAGTGCGGTTTGCCCCCCGTCCTTGGGGTCCATGCACGCTGGCGACCCGGCGTGGCAGCCCGGGTCCAGGCCCAGCGATGAGCTGCTGCTGCGGCGCATGCGGAGCTTTAGACGGCCCAGACCGCCCCCTCCGCAGGCCAGCGGTTTGTCGGACGAGAATTCCGTGGATTGCTCCTGAAGCCCAAATCGGGGAGTGTCCGCTCCTGGGCGTGACTTTCATTTTTTTGGTTTACGTTCCAGCAACAGCCGTGTTTCCAAGAACTGGCAACCGACTTGTCGCCGCGACTCGCGTGCTTTCCCGCAGCTTTTGGCTCGGAAGCCGATCCACTCCACAAAAAAAAGCGTGCACTGCAATCTCCAAGGGTTCCTCCCCATCATCCCGTTGCTATCTCTAGCCTCCCTTCACTTGTTGCCATGCTGGCTTCACAGGGCGATCCTTTGCGGACATCTTGCCATGCACTTCTCCTTGATTCTCGAAGGGCCTTGGACGCCGTTTCAAGACATGCCCAACAATTCTGCCCCCCAAATCAATCTTCCCCAAATAGAGGATGCGCTAGAGTTGTTCTCCAAAGTTTCCTTTTCAAATTTTGCCTTCTCCCTCGAGGCCAATCTGTTCAAAGGCAACACGCCAGAACAGCCCTGGCGCAGGAATTACCAGCCGACTAGCCTTATCCTAACAGTCCTCCCCCCCCCCGAACACCCCCCCTTACTTCCCATGATTCTTCCTTAGCTTGGGCTGTGGTATGAATTCCCATCACCCTCCCCGAACACTTCCCCCCCGAATCCCCCCCCCCCATCCCCCACCCCATCACCCCCCCGAACACTAACCCCCCCGGCCCCAAAACCCCTGGCTTTGGGGATGGGCTCCAGCCAAAGCGGGGTGGCCTGCCCCTACGGCCGCTGCTCCCACGCCTTCCCGCTGCGCCTCAGCGTGGAGTCCGCGCGCGCCTGCGCCGCCGCAGCCTTCGGCCCTGCGCAGACGGCGGAGGTCCTGGGCTACTGCACCGGCCTCACCAAAGAGGCTGCTCCGCCGCCGAGGTCGTCCTTCATTTGGTCGTGCCATGTCGTTCTTCCTGAAGTTGTTTGGGTGCTGAGTTGGTCAACTGAAGGAGGGTTGGCGGTTTGGTCGTCCCAGGTCGTGCTTCTAAAGTTGTTTGGTTGCTGGGTTGGTTGGTTCCGGGGACTGGGGGTGGATGTTTGGTGGTTTGGTTGTCCCAGTTTTTTTCTTCCTTAAGTTGCTTGGTTGCTTAGTTGCTTGGCTGGCTGGCTGGCTGGCTGCTTGCTTGCTTGCTTGCTTGCTTGCTTGCTTGCTTGCTTGCTTGCTTGCTTGCTTGGTTGCTTGGTTGCTTGGTTTTTCGGTGCATTGGTTGGTTGGTTGGTTGGTTGGTTGGTTGGTTGGTTGGTTGGTTGGTTGGTTGGTTGGTTGGTTGGTTGGTTGGTTGGTTGGTTGGTTGGTTGGTTCCCAATACCTTAAGGAAGGGGACTGAGCTGTTGGGGTTTCCTCCGGTTGGCAAATCGGAAGGTAACTTTTGCAGACTCCATGTCATGTCCTCCAAGCCATGAGGCTGCGAGGCAAAGCCTTTTGCTTTTGGAGCACGGCTCGCGCTGTTTTCAGGATGAAGCAGTTGCTATCCTGTGCACTCTGGAGGGCGGTTGGTAAGTTGGTGTCCGGCGTGGAGCTGGAAGAAATGGCTGAAAGTCAGCAAGATTGGGTTCAGCGCGGAGCGGCAGGAAGGGAGCAATTACTAAGTTAGTCGGTTAGCAAGATTGGAGGAAAAACCAGATTACCAAGCTAGTGTCACTACTACATATTGCAACAACAATCGCTACTGAGACTTATGCTGCTACCCTTGCCGTTGTTGCTACTACCTAGTTGCAACTACTGCTATCGCCGTCCTGCTCCTGCAACAACTACAACAACTAAACTGCTCCTGCAACAACTACAACAACTAGACTGGAACTACTACTACTACTACTACTACTACTACTACTACTACTACTACTACTACTACTACTACTACTACTACTACTACTACTACTACTACTACTACTACTACAGCAGCAACCACCGCAACGCCCTGGACACTACTCAGCTCGGTCTCTCCCAGGCGGGGGCCGCCTCGCTGCGGCTGCAGCTGGCCTCTCGCTTCGAGGGCTGCGCCCCCGTGGCGCTGCGCGCCGAGGGCCGCCTCAGCGCCGCGGATCCGAAGCCGTCGGGGAGCCGTCGGGGAGCCGTCGGGGAGCCGGGCGGCTGAAGTGGCTGTGGGTCAAAACGAGTGTTTCAAGCCCTGCGCTGCATGGGGCTATCCGGCATTGCGGTTTTTGTTGGCCTAAGCGTTCCTCCTTTCACAATTCGGTCGCCCCATGGGCTCCAGAGTGATTCGGAGCAAGTTCAAATGGCTGTGGGTCAAAAGTAGGGTCACCCCAAAATGGGTTGCCCCGGTAATTGAGCCAAGGACTCAAACCTGTGGTTTCTGATGGTGTAACTTTGACCCATGCCCAAGTAGGTTGTTGAATCCATGCAACAAGCAAGGGATGGAAGCGCCCAACCCTGGTCAGGTCTGGAAGTTTATCAAGTTTGCGATTTCTTGGTTTGGATGGGGACTGCCGGTTGATCAAGGCAGACTTAACCCAGGCTGACGTAGCTTGGGGTAGCCCAAAATTAGTTGGCTTGGGTCGTGGCTCTCCCACTCTTGTTGTTTGGTAAAACTGTTTTGTTTTCGAGCGTTGTCCCAGTTGTTCACCGCGTTGGTTCCCAGATGTTGGTTGGTTGCCGCTACTGGTTCTTTTGCTTTTGTGTGGTAGGCGTGGTGTTGTTTGTCCTTTCCAGCTGCCTTGGTCTCATCTCATTGTCCTTGGCACTCTGACCTGCAACAAAACGTTCGGAGAACATCATCTACACGTTACCAGGTGGCTACTTTTGTGCATCCTGCAAGACCTTGCCCAAGGGTGCTCCCCCACAAATTGGCGTGGAACCAAAAGAGGGGTCCCGCAAAAGGATGGTTCGTCTTCCATTTCGCACGGCCGTGTCAAGGGTTGGTTGAGGCTACCTCCCAAGAAGTAGCTTCCAAAAAGGATTTCGCTTCTCGGATTTCCAAGGCCTAGTTATTTGATTCCAAGGGTTGCCGGGGACCCTTGTCTAGTACGGTTTACTTGTTGTAGGATGTGCTTGGGGCGAAACAAAGCCAAATGAGACCTTAGCGGACTTGGGTGGAGGGGTAGGCCGGTGGGATTTCCCCGATTTGTGGTTATAAGAAGCGAGCAAAACAGTAGCGTGGCTGCGACTTGGAATTGTGTTCAACATCCGGTTCCAACCAATGTCCACAACCAAATCTTAGAATCTTCGAATCTGCAAAGCAGACAAACCAACCTTGAAACCTTCAAACTTCAAACCAGACAAGCAAACCTTCAAACCTTCAAGTCTGCAAATATGTCCACCCAAGTCAAGCAAACTCAATCCCCAAAAGCGCCAAGGCTTCGGAAAGCCACCGCCTCTTTTCACCGCCTGAGGCTTCCTGCCGGGCATCGCGGCGGTGCTGCCGGGCACCGGGGACCTCATGGAGGCGACTTTTTCGATATTTTTCCCGCGCCCCCCGCCCGAGCAAGACAAAGCGCCGGGTGTGGGTCTCGAAGATAGGGGCTACGTGCCCAAAACCGGGGGGGCCCTGCGGCACTGCGGCCCGGTGGCGTGTTGGGCCACGAGTGTTTGTTTTTAGGACGGAACTCTACAAAACCCTAAGTAAGCCGAATCAAACCGCCGGTATGGGTCAAATTAAGTAGATGGTTAGCTTAGAAAGGGAGAATCCCCCGGCCATAAATAGCTGCCGCCTTCCGAAAATTCTTCACATGGTTCTGGGATTTCGACCATGTTGATGCCGGGTTTTGATTGTGACTCTTCTGGGCAGCCCCCCCAAAAAGACGTGGGTGGTTTCTGTTTTCCTGTGGCGCTTCAAGGTTAACACAAGGGGTCCCCCCGAAGAAATGGAGAAGTTTTTACTTTTGGTGTCGGTAAAACCAAGTCCCAAAGAAGGGGGCCCCAGCCCGAAGAAAAGACAAGGCGGTTCACCCCCAGCCAACTGGATGTTCCAACCTTTTCGGATGGTTCAGGGGGGAGGCCTTGGACGGCTCCACTTTCAGCTCTCCGCTTCAGGTGGTGGTCTTTGGGCGCCCGGACGCGGAGCTGCAGGACAGGGAAGTGGAGCTTTGGCGAGACCCAAGTTGCGGGAAAGCGGATAGGCAATTGGTCTAAGGGAAACCATCACCATGTGAACCGGAAACAAAGGATAACAAAACGCGTTGCGTTTTGTTCAACCAGCGCCACCTCAATAAAACCAACAACTCCACCAGCCCCACCTCCCACCTCCTTCCACCCCCCACCCCTTTTCTTTGGTGCATTTTGCTTGGATGTCAGGACTTTCACTTTTTGACAACTAGTGGGTTTTCCATTCAACCGCTAAAAGCCAGTCACCTTTAGCAGGGGAGCAGAAAGAAACCAAGTTTTGGCATCACCCTTTTGACATCCTCTCAAGAAACCAACCACTCCACCAGCCCCACCTCCCTCAAAATCCTCCTCCACCCACCTTTGGGCATCCCCCCTGGGCATCTCTCGAACCCAAAACCGCAGGAGCTGATGCCTTTGGAGGACTCGGTGCTGCGTCTGCTCTTCGCCACGGGGCGCCGGGTGGACCTCCGGATCCTGCGGCCCGTGGTGGCCTTTGAGCCCGGGAGCCCGGGGTCAGAGGCGGTCGGGATCGGCCGGAGGTTTGGTTCTCACTTCCGGAGTTCATGAACTTGAAACACTTTTTGGGGTTGGGCCATTTTAGTTTGGACTTCTTTTTTGGGGAAGTCTAACTTTGTATAGTTGGGGTTGGACCATTTTAGTGGGTAGATATGCAGTTTGGGCCTTTTTTGGGCCATCCGCTCAGCAAGTGAGGGTTGGGGGGCTTGGAACCGACCGGACAAAATATGGGGAAGCCGAGGAAGAACTACCTGGGTTGGTGTGGATTCTTTGGTGGATATTTGTAGAGTCCCAACTCCAAACGTCCAATTGGGTGTGGCTCCTCTTGTGAGGCCCACTCAATCAAGGTTTTCTCCTTTTGGCCTCCCTTTCAGAACACCACCAAGACCAGGGTCGCCCTCCGAAAAAGACGGCAGCCCCAATTGGAGTCTTCAAGAAACCGTCGCTTTTCACCGCGGGCCACCGAGGCACTTCAACGAGGAGGTTCCGGCCTTGCCGGCGGAGAGTGCGGAGCCGGAGATCGCGGCGGAGGCCCAAAGGACGCAGTCAGCCAAGGCGGAGTGGCTCATGGAGCACTTGCCGCCCGGCCTGATGTCCTGCGGTGACCTCTCTCAGGCAAGCATAGGGGTCCTTTTTTGGTTGGTAGAAAAATAGATGGGTTTCCCTGGTTTACCTGGTGGTTTGATCATCTACCAGGGCCATATATTTCCCCTAAAAGGACACCTATGCAAGTTTTTTGCTGGGGAGCTGCCTCGGAATTAGAGGGTAAATGGGAAAAGCAAAGGTCAGGATCTAAGAACCAACAGTAACGGGGGGCCTCTTGGTGGTAAAGAGGGTAAAGAGGAAACCACCGCCAGAACACCTCCAAACCGCCAATCCTGCTTTCAGTTAATGCTGATCGCGGATGAAGTTAGAACCCTGATTTTTAGACCCCTGGTTGATTTTGGTGTGTCTCATTCAGGGGATCCTTCACCAGGTTGATGAATCCCGGGTCGGAATTACCAGGCCACGGGTTGGTGCTTCAGGCAAGCTCGGGGATTTGTGTCGCCTGCGCTTTCAAGCGAATCTCGAAAGATGTATAGGCGTTGTCATCCAGCAGCAAAGCATAGGTTGCTGCACAGGGCTCCGTTTTTGAGCAAGGCTTTCCTCTTGGTGCAGTTCCGTGTTTGGCTTGTGAGACGTGTGTGTGCGTGTGTGACGGTACTCGTAGGTTTCATGTTTGGGAGCCCGTTGTGTTGACTTCTAGGGACAGACTTTCTCTGCCTGGCCACGAGCACAGACAGGGAACTAGTCGCAAGAAACGGACCCCGTAGGTTCACTGATGTTTGCACAGCCATTTGAATATGGTCGTGTCCGCTGCGAACGCCCCAACCAAACAACAACCACCCAAGCAACAAACAACCCACCAACCAACCAACCTCCCCCGAAAAGGAAAACCACCTTACCCCAACAGAAATATACAAACACAGAAACCGCCACCGTTTTCAGCCACCGCCATATCTCAACTCCAGCCACAGGCTGCGCCTCCGAACCAAGCCTCTGGCGCCTGAGCGCTTGAGGCTGGTGCTGGCCTCCTCCCTGGAGACCCACTTCGGCGCGGGGCCGTCCTTGGACTCCGAGGCCACGCTGGAGGGCACGGAGCCCGACGCCGCCCAGGCCGCCGAGTGGCTCCAGGCCGCCGGCCTCGCCCTCGGCGCCTGAGCGGCGCCTGAGACGCGCCTGACGCCTCGTGCGAAGAGGGGGGGCGCAAGCGGAGGTCCGGGCACCCCAAAACACCCACATGGCCAGAGACGAGCTTTCCTCCTCTCTTGTTTGCCGAAGTTTAGGCGGTGAAAGACATGAGGAACCCCTCCGAAAACAGGTTTGACCCCCTTGATTGGGAAGTGACGGGTAGTGCTCAAGCCTGAAAATATGAGTGCAAGTTTTCGTTGGCGTTTCGCAGGTTGCACATCCCGAGTTACGTTTTTTGGGGCCAACGCCGTCTTGACAAAAGGAGTCCACGTTTGCACCCCGCCCAACGGGCACAGTCCTCGGGCGATGCGGCGACGCGAGGCCCAAAGAGGCCAAAGCGGAAAAGGCCGCGGCGCTGTTGGCTTGGGCACCCAACTGCTCTTCGGTTCGTTCAGCGAGGGGTTTTGGACAGGGGATGCATGTTGCCCTATGTTGGCGTGCGGGAAATGTTGTCTTGCATGAGCCTGAGCGGTGTTCAAATCACCTTGCATTCAACTTGTCAACTCCCAGAGTTCGCAACTCGGAAAGGTGGCACGCGGAGAATGCTAGAATAAACCCTGCAGATGAAAGTTGGGGGATGGCCCTCTTGCATATTCATCTCATGGGAACATGGCCCAAAAACTGAACACAACTGAGTCCGCAGCGGTAGCGGGAGAAGTGAGCTGTACTGACAGCAGACGAACGCAGAACTTGAAGACCCTCCATGGAAGTCGAAGAAAAATGAAAACGCTGATGCTATGGGACTGCGAGCACGCCGATGGCTATATGTCAAGACATGCGAAGAGGAATGTATGTCGCCCTTTGCTGATAGCGAGGGTCCTGACACTGTCATTTCAGCAGGTCATGTCCGTCACTTGTTATGCGGCATCCAAAATCGCCGGCAACTCTCCAAGTGAGCCGCCCGCCATGGAGCTGTTGCCAGCCCCGCGCGTGCCACCGGCCCTTGCGGCCACCCAGAGCCTCCGGAGCGCTCCTCGGGCCACCGCTCCGACGGCTCCGACGGCTCCGGCGGCTCCGGCGGCTCCGGCGGCTCGCGGCTGGCGGCTCCTGGCCCTGGCCGCCGCCGTCCGCGCCCGGCGCCCGCGGTCCGCCCGCGCCGGCGGAAGGGACGCGGACGAGGAGGGCGCCAAGCGCGAGCTGCTGCTCTGCACGGCCGGGGGCGCGCGCTTCGGGGCCTCCCAGGAGGACCGGCGGAAGGCGCCGAGGGGGCTGGGGATGACAGCAAAACAACATCTGGAGAATTCTGGAGAATTATCAGGTGAAATATCAATTGGAATTTAGAGGACCGTCAAGAAACCGGCACAATTCTATGATATTCACAACCATTGGTCCTCATCCATGTATTTGTTGAAGGTTGAGAACATGTGGCTGTGGGTCAAAACCAATGGCACCATGTTGGGGTAGGTGAATTCACCACCCATTTGAGAAGCTATTTTAGTGGGGATTGGGATGTTCGGGGGTACGATTTGGATTTTGACCCATGGCCATTTGGTTGGATCTTTGGACTTGAACTCTTTGAGATTGAAACTGCAGATTTTCCAATGGATTGTGTTGTTGTTCCGTCCACGTTTTTGCAGGTCGAGGAGCTCGTAGACCGCCTGGCGCAGAGCTTCCGCCCGGTGGGCCGGCGGGAGGATCTGCTGCGGGGCAGCTGGAAGCTGATCTACAGCACCTCAGCGGATTTGAGCCTTGGAGCGCACGCAACGCAACGCAACCAATCTCTGTTCGTTTCCCTTAGGAAGCCAGGCTTTAGTTAAGACCACTGACTGCATCCTCTCTGTGACCCCCCTTTAAACCAGTGGCTCTTGTTTGCACAACGACCCCTTCGGTTTCTGAACTGGAGCCACCTAGCCCGCTGGCCTTCAGAGTTGTTCCAACTTGCATTTGGAAATCAAGAACTCAGGCTGCGATTCGGCATGAAGGGCAGGGCTAGATGCATCGGAATGTTAGCCTCCCCAGAAAGGCCGGGCCTCCGGTTTCATTTCTTCGGATGTCAAGGATCTGGTTTGACCTCCTTTGGCTCAGGACATCGCTGGACTCCTTGCCGCCGGGCTGGCAAACCGGCCGCGCCTTGGCGCAGCCCTCGCCCAAATTCGGTGCCCGGGGGGGGCGGATGAGTGGCACGCGTTGCAAAGGGACGGATCCAAACGCAGACCACTTTTGCTGGCGCCAGGGAGGGGCGCTGATGATTGCTTTGCGAAGAAGGGAAGACCACTCTCTTGCAGCCACTTTTCTTGCAGATGCACGTTGCAAACAAAAACAACAGGTCTCAGTCTAGGTCCCCCAGTAGTGCCCTTTTATCCTTTTTTGGGGGAGGGTTCCACTACTAAAACAGACTGCAGAAAAAAGTTGGAACCCTTATTCGAACCTCTCTACTGGAGGACCCAGCAGTCACCCTGCGACCGAGGTGTTGGCCAGTCCTTCCTCACCAGCCGCTACGCGAGGAACGAGATCGATTTCTTCTCCCCGCTGGGGAAGGTGGTGCAGGAGGTGAACTGCACTTGGAAGCCCCGTGATGAGGACTCGACTTTGAGACCTTGCCCTTGTTCTGTGCAAAGCGAAATCTGAAAAAATAGGGGGGGGGGGGGGGGGCCGTTGTTTTGGTCCTTGGCTTCCCAGATCGCTCTGAACGTTTTGGAGGCTCAGCATCTCGTTTTGCATTTGATCAAACTTGCAGAGAGCAAGGTCTTCATTTCTGAAATGCTGATTCAGAATCGGCCATCTCGGAATTAAAAAACTTCCGACTTCACTGCACCTGGGGGAAGAAACGAGACCTTTGCCTTCCCACCGCTCTCTTCTTCGTCTATCGGAGGTCCTTAGAAATTGGCATGACCTTTCTGGCTGGTCAATTTGAAGTGGCTTCGCTTGAAGTGTGATACTTGAAAGGAAGACTCTGGGCCATTTTATAGCGAGCTCAGCCGAGGTACGAGGCAGCTAGGTGCGAGGTGGAGATTTGAGAATTATGCCTTCAACCCATCCCTAACATATGAAAGAAACCTTGGGTGACGTGGGCCTGGAAACCGTCAAAAACGGTTTATTATTGTTGGAAAAGGAGCCTATTTCCTTGTGGCAGGTCACACACGGCAGGGACGGCTTGGCAGAGATTCCGGGCACCCCAAAATCAACCGGGCAGTCGTTTGAAAACCGCCCGTCCAAATCGATTTATTTTTGGAAAAGGGTCTTTGGCCACAGATCTGTGGGTGAAACATTGGACTTAGCTTGCTGCCGAATGTGCGCTGCGCCCCTTAAAAAAAAACTCCACCACGCTTCGCGGGTTTTGCGAGCTCGGGGCCCGGCCTTCTGCAAGCTAAGTTGGGTGAGCGAATGTTCTCGAGCTAGGCCCCGCAGAATCCCAGGTGGGAAGTTAATAAACCTTATTCCCTTCAACGCCACCCACAAAAGGGTTCCCAGGCTTCCTCTGAACACATACCCTGCCCAGGGGACTTCCATGGAAACCAAAGAAGTGGCACTTTTTTGGCAGGCTTGTTGTGTGGGGAGTGTAACTGACGGGGCGGGGTAGTAAATCCGTTTGGCGAATTGCATTAAGGAGGTGACGAGGTGAGAATGATAATTTCGTCAGAGCTCTGATTGGGGAGTTCCACCGACCTCACAATCCCGCAGCTTGGCCATTCATTCAAGCTCCTGGGGAATAAAACAACCACTTGTAGCCATGGGTCAAAAAAGCCAACGATTTACAAAGTGGCAAATGTCGAAACCAAACTGATCGATTGGTCACTTCCCTGTGAGTTCTTTTGGAGACTCGTTGAGCGGATTTTGGCAAATTGCTACCTTGCCCCAAAGAACACTCATCTGTATAACCCAGCAAGGTGCGGCCCGAGGACCCCATTTTTTCCCGTTTCTTCCACTTTTCCATTGGCCATCATGGCAACCCATTTGTAAAAAAACCCTGCAGAACCCCCGCACGAGGGAAGGTCCGGAGCTGTCAGGAGGCCTTCCGCGTGGAGCTGAGCTTCAAGTTCAGCTCCACGCGGCTGCCTCTGCCGCTGTCGCTGCCGCTGCCCCCGGCCACGGGAATTTTCGAGGCGGGGGTGGACGAAAAAGCCGAGTGGACGGAGTTGAAGAGACGATGGCGGGGATTTGGTGGGAAGTTGAGCCAAGGGCATGTAGAGTGGTCTCTCATGGCTTGTGAGAGGCTTTGGACTTCAGGTTTGTTTTTTGAGTGAGTGATACGGATGGAACGTATATAGCTTGAGAAGATCGGTTCTCGGGGTCATTGTTGACACTGGTAAAGACACTGCCTCCCATCAGTGAGTAAGTCTGCGAACAGCGGAGAGAGCCCTGGCCACACGGAAGGTCGCGTATGTGGACGACGAGCTCCTGATCCAAAGAACCCGTTTGGGGAACGACTCCTTGAATATCTTGCTGAAGGAGGTCTGAACATGGCGCCGGTGCCATCGCGCCGGGCCGTTCAAAAAAAAGAAGTCGCGCTGCGGTGTGCAGGATCCGACGGCTAAGCGCACTTGCTGGTCCATCCTGAGCTGGTGTGGATGGGAGTTCTTGCGTCCGCAATCCGGCATGTGCGAAACTTGCATCTGATCTTGTAGCCGATGTGGACACCATTCCTGTTTTTTGTGTCATGGTTTTGGCCGTGTTTTTTATCGTTGGTTTCTCGTCGCAACACAATAACCTATATATATATATATACACATTTATATATATATATATATTACACATTTGTATATACACATATATATATATATGATCCACTATCTATCAGACCACGCACAGCAAGATGCCCGCCTGAAGCGGGTGGTTGTTGCCAGCTGGCGGAGTCGGACGAGGAGGATGAGCTGGAGGAGGCCAAGCTGTACAAGCAGGCGGTGCCCGGGTGGGTGAAACCGCTGGCCAGGTGAAGCCGGTCGCGCGCTTGGGGTGGAAACCCTGCTGGCTTTCGACTGCTATTCACTGGACTGCTATTGGGCAACGGATCTTTAGACTTGAAAATTTTTTGGGAAATAAAGGGGGTTTTCCACTACACCCCCAAAAAGTTAAACTCTTTGCAGGGGGGTCAACAGCAACCAAGTTCAAGGCAAAGCAGCTGAGGCCAATCGGAAAGTCAAATCAAAAGCCACACCAAGGACATCCTAGGACCAGCTTTTTCCCTTTCCCCATGAATGGTGCGATTTCCTTCGACTAGCAAAACATGTTCCGGTTTCAACCACGGTTTCAAAGTGGTGCGAAATGGATTTCGTCCATCCAGTAGGGGCGAGCTTTGAAGCAAAGCTTGGGGGTGTCTGGAGGAGATGAGGCAAAGGGAAGTGGCCGGTTCCTTCTTTCCTGCTTGAGGAGTCCAACCTCCAAAATGGCGTTCCACGGCTTTCCTTTTGGTGCTCCTTGACATCCAGCGAAAAGGGTACCCTCAAAGAAAAAGAAACACACGGGTCAAAGTTTTTCTACCAGGGGACCGCAGGTTTTAGTCCATGTGTCCATTTGCCACCGTGGCATTTTGGGGGTACCCTTTTTGACCCGCAATTTGAGCCATCAATTTCAAGGCTGATTCAGAAGTCGCCAGCTCCAAAAGAGTTTCGTCAAGTCCGAAGGGACGTGGGTTTTTTCGGCGTAGGCACGGATCAGAGACTGGCTCCAGCGGAAGGAGGTGGAACTGCATCAGCGTGGGGGCGCCCATCTGGTAAGTGATGAGAGTCCGGGGTGGTCCTCCCATCTTGGACTTCGGGCCTTGCGTGCAGTTCCCCTTGGAGCGAGCAGCGAATTGCTCGACTCCCGCCGTGTTGTGGCAGGCCGCCAGCGCCAGCGCGCCGAGGACGAATCGGGTAGCGCCCGCCTTGCCCAGCAAGGTGGACCTTTGACTTGAAATCACGGGCCCAAAACTCACTAGCCTGGTTGAAATCATACTGTGGCATGGGGAATGGACAAAAACAAAAATCCTGCACCGCTTGGGATTGGGTGCTTTGCTGTGCATGGGGGATGGACAAAATCCCTGCACCACTTGGGTTTTGGTGGTTTGCTGGAAACACAATTCCGATCAGTTGGGCTTGGTGGCCAACGCTCCTCACAGAAGCATCTCTTGCTTCTTCGGCGAGGAGGAGCAGATGCGGGAACTGCAAGAGCTGGAGGACCAGCGGAAGGAGGAGCACCAGGCAAAGGCATAGCTTGCCAAGCGTACATGAGTTTGACCCAGGTGAGATTGCCATCCAAAGAGGCTGGACTCTCTGTTGATTCCCAAAAAAACTGGAGGGTAGACTTGCTGGTGCTCAAGAAAGAATGTGAGAATGACCAGGAAGGGAATTCCCTTAAAGAAAAACGCCATTCTTTTTTGTTGTTTTTCCCTCCGGGGCGTCCTTTTCCATTTCATTCCCATGTCTCGCACGTAGATTCCTTGGCGCTTCCTTGGCTCCCACGCCTCGAGTCGCGCACTCGCGGCGCGGCGGCGAGTCACGAGGCGCAGCTCCTCAGGGAGCGCCGGTTCCGCCTGCGCTGCGCTGCCCTGCGCCAGAAGGCATCCCCGGCGATCGAGGTGGGAGGTGGGAGGCTTTAGGAGATATATGTTTTTTCTGTTTGGGGGGAGGGGTTTTGGAGATGGGTGTGTGTTTTTTTTGTTTTTTTTTTTTGTACTGTATATATATATATATATATATTTTGGGGGGGAGGGGTTTTGCGTTTTAGTCTCCTCATGCCAACCAATTGGTTTTTCTTTTTCTTCTTCCCCCGAAAGACAGACCCATATTAGAGTCGGTAGTTTCAATTTACAGACTCTTTGGACATCAAATGTGTGTCTGGTTTGGAGTGAGGCCCTGCGGGAACTACAAGAACCCCAAATGGACAGTTTTGCCTTCCCTGCATTGTGCACGAACCTCAAAGACCATTGCCAACCACCGACACTCTTCAAATGTTCGCAGACATGTTATCAAAGGGGAACGCTGGGTTGTCCGGGGGGCAACTCCAAACTTTCCCAGCAGGAAATGTTCGCAGATGTTGGCACGTCTCAGATGCCGTGCAAGACCTCCCCATGACCTGTCACTTGGTGTCCAAAATCGTGGCACCCTTCCTTGAATCACCAAAACACTCAGCAAATCAGATCTGTGAGTCAGATCTGCGATTTGGATTGTTCACTGGGTTTTGGGTCAAAACGCACGGAAATCCAGTTCACAACTGGTCGCAAGTGGAGCAGCTTGACTTAGAGACACCGGGCTACATGGCTTCTACCCCACTTTTTTGCCAGGCCCCCAGGAATTGCCCAGTCCCAAAGATCTCAGGAGCTGGACTTGGAGCTGGAGCAGCATCGGGCCTTCCCACCAGAAGCGCGGGTTCAGGTGGGAAGCTGGGCAAAAGGGGAGAACGTGAAGCCGGGCATTTGGAGTCGTTGCTTGTGTTAGCTTCGGCATATTATTGAGAGAGGAAGCCATTTCAGACCCAGAAGCGTAATTTGCGCGGCCACGGCGAAGCAAGAAGCAGAGTACTTGTTTCCTCGAGATCTAGCGTAGAGGCACTGGCTTCAATCGCAAGCCCAGTTGCCCAGTGGTGCCCCTTTTTCCTCTTGGGAAGGGTTCCCTTTAAACTCAACCAACCCAAAAAAGGACGCCCTTGTTTTCTCATGGCCACTGGGCATCTGAGCAAGCTTGGCATTGGCCGACGCTGTGGTTTCTGCAAGTCTCGACCAAAGTCTAAGGGTCGGAAGCTTCGCTTCGTTGCCAGGCGGTGGGCGCGCAGACGCTGGCCGCCTACTCCACCCCCCGCATCGGCAGGAAGCCGGAGCACCTGGCCAACCCCATCGTCCCATTGTAGGAATCGTTTTCCAGGAGAGTACTGGGAGCCCCGGATTTTACTTTTGCCCCTGCTTGATCTGAAACTTGGGGATGTGTTCCCTTTTGGCGAAAAAAAAAAAAAAACATGAAAAAAGAGAAGCACTTCAGTGGACCCGGAGGTGTCCCCTCATTGGGGATTCACTTCCAGACCACCCGATGGCTTTGATCCATGCGCACCTTGCGCTTTTCTCCTAATGTCAGGCACGCTCGGTGCCGCAGTGCCCGGGCCCAGAGGCTGGAAACCGACACCAGGCCTCAGCTCTGCGGCGACCTTTCTGCTTGTGGCTGATGTTCACTTCGGAGGAAACAAAATCAACACGCAAAGGGGAAAAATAATCTTTCTGCAAGCCAGGTTGACATGATGGTCATACAAGATGGGTCATGCGTATTGCCTGGATGTATGGTCACATGGCTTTTTCAGCCGCGTGCGTTCGGCCGACCCAGACATGTGATGGGGGGGCCAGCCGCAGGCTTTCGGGGTGAGAGTCTCCGCCGGCCTTCGGGTTTCACCGGTGTCCAGGTCTCGGGCCTCTGGTTGATCCCTGAAATGGAAAATGGCCCGGTCCTGAACATCAAGGGTGGTTCACTCGTCTGTTGGTTCACTAGTCTGGGCTCAACATGATGGTGTTTTTTTTGGCGCATGTGCATTTGGAGTGGATTCTTTTTTCTTTGGTCTATTTTAGTAGGGGAACCCTCCCCCCAAAAAGGGTACAAGGGCACTACTGGGAGACCTAGTAGTACAGATCAGCAACTCCGGCAAACCAAATAAGATATGCAACAACATATGCTCCAACTACGCTTTTACCGTGATGCTGTTCCATGTTTAGTTGAACCTGATATTTCTTGAAAGACTCCAGAATGCGACTGACATCAAACGCTCTTGCAGGGCCTTGGACACCGAACAAGCAACAAAGGAAGTAGATGGCAACATCCCTGGTCAATCTTGGGGACCAAAATAATTGTGGCTTTCCTTTCGGTTTCCCATTCAAGCCAAGCTGAAATGGGGGACCCTAAAAAAAAAAGCACCCACAGACACACAGCCGCTGTGTGCTTTTTTGCTGGGGCAGTTTAAGCCATCTACTTGCCCCGGATGCCCTGGCGAAGACCGCCGGTGGAAAAGAAGGCGTTTGACCGTCGAAGGCGTTCGACCGAAAGTTGAACCCCCGGCACCCTAGTGCGGTTGATTCTGTTCATGTCAGTGGCTGTCTGTTTTTTGAAGCCACAAAAACGACAAACCGCTTTTTGGCAGTTGAAATGAGGATGTGTCCCACAGCTTGTCTTGTTTGCCTTTGGGGAAGCTTCACGCAGCCGTTTCCATTCAGGGGTTGGGATCATTGTCTTGTTTCCAGGGCTGTTGTTATGTACCCCGGTCAATGTGTGGTGTCCCAAAACGGCCCCAATCATGTTTCCATAAATGGTCTATAACCAAGACGGGATGGTTCAGCCACGACGGCCTCGTTTGGCCTGCCCGAATTGTTTTTTTTGTTTTTGCCCCAAACTGCTTGGGGGTTCTTTGGGCGGCTTAGGATGCCTCGATTTTTTTCGCCATGCCAAACTTGGGGAAAGCTTTGGGCGGCTTAGGATGCCCCGGTGTCGCCATGCTGGCCGTGCACGTGCACCTGCCCAGCGGCAAGAGCTGCCGCTGCATTCTGTCTGCCGAGTCCAGCGTGCTGGAGCTGAAGCTGGAGGTGCAGCGGAGCTTCCGGTGCCGCTGCGTGCCTTGACTGCTATTGGGCAACGGATCTTTAGACTTCAGCTATTTGCTGGAAATCAAGAAGTGGACTCAAGCAGGACTTGTTGGTTGTAATCAAGTTGGGGTTTCCGTACTAAACCCCAAAAAAGTGAAAAACAAGAGCTGTTTGCAGGGTCAGCAGCCAAGGTGCGGCTGGCGTTCCAAGGCCAGCAGCTGGAGCTGCCGTGCACCTTGCGCGAGCTGGGAGTTTCGGACGGGGATGGCGTAGATGCGGTGGTGCAGCCGGCGCGGCTGGCGTCCACGGCGGGGGCCTTCGCGGTTTACGTCGCGGGAGGCGCGGCGCTCACTTGGGGCCGGCCGGGCTATGGCGGGGACAGCAGCAAGGTGCAAGATCAGCTGACGCGGCTTCGGCGGATCCAAGGAACCAGCGAAGCCTTCGCGGCAATCTTGGATGACGGCTCTGTGGTGACGTGGGGCCATCCTGACTATGGCGGTGACAGCAGCCAAGTGCGAGACCAGCTGGTGGGGGTCCGGCAGATTCAAGCAGCTGACAATGCTTTTGCTGCTATCCTGGGCGATGGCTCTGTGGTGACGTGGGGCTTTCCACAGCGTGGCGGTGACAGCAGGCAGGTTCAGCACCAGCTAGTGCGAGTCCAGCAGATCCAAGCAACTAACGCTTCGTTTGCTGCTATCCTGGAAGACGGATCTGTTGTGACTTGGGGCGATCGTGATTACGGCGGGGACAGCAGCCAAGTACGAGACCAGCTGGTGCGTGTCCAGCAGATCCAATCATCGTGGGGTGCTTTTGCTGCCATTTTGGACGACGGCTCAGTGGTGACTTGGGGCGTTCCCGAATGTGGTGGTGATAGCCGCCGGGTGCAAGAGCAGCTGGTGCGTGTGCAGCAGATCCAAGCATCGTGGGGTGCATTTACTGCCATTTTGGATGACGGCTCTGTGGTGACTTGGGGTGATGGTGACTATGGCGGTGACAGCAGCCAAGTGCGAGAACTGCTGGTGCGCGTCCAGCAGATCCAGACCACCTGGGGTGCTTTTGCTGCCATTTTGGACGATGGCTCAGTGGTGACTTGGGGCGTTCCTGAATGTGGTGGTGATAGCCGCCGGGTGCAAGACCAGCTGGTGCGTGTGCAGCAGATTCAAGCGACGAATGCCGCTTTTGCGGCCATCTTGGAAGACGGCTCTGTTGTGGCCTGGGGCAGAACGAGAGGTGGCGGCGACTGCAAAGAGGTTCAACAGCAGCTGGTGCGGGTCCAGCAGATCCAAGCGACCGAGGCAGCGTTTGCTGCAATCCTGGACAACAACTCTCTGGTCACGTGGGGCGATCCTAGGGATGGCGGTGACAGCAGTCAGATTCAGAATTATCTTGACTGCTTGTGAGAAATGCCTCCCGTGCCATTGCCTTTCTGGATGAGCCAATTGTCAATACATGGACATTAATGGATGTATTATCATTGTCATCATTATTGTCTTCATGGTTATTATCTATCGGTGTGCTCACTAGTACTGTGTTTATTTTTATTGCTATAATTGTTGTTTTGATTGCTGTTTTCATCCACATTACTGCAGTTGTTGCTCTTGCTGATGCTATTGCAGTCGCATCATCACGGTCGCCGTTGACTTTGCTACTGCTGCCGCTGCCGCTGCCTGCTGCTATAGTTTATGACGTGGCGATTTTGAGACCACCTTCATTCTGATCAACCGAATCACGTGGAACACTGTCCGTATACACCTATGTGTGTTGTCTTGATGCTGCTACCTTGCTGACCAGAGTTGGCTCGGTTTGCAAATGGTTCCTTTCTGAGAGCCTTGTGAATGATCAAACACGACTGCATGCGGGATGTCCAACTGAGTGTCTATGTGTTTGTCTTTGTCACGACTAGGGTCGCCTGCAAACAGCTTTCAGACGTCGGTTTGACAAATCCCCAAACGGGTTCGACTCGTTCTGATGCCAAATGTCGAACTCACATTTCGGGTTTCCCGCCTTGGTAGGTCCATAGCACATGGGGCTTGGCATTCGGGGCGTAAAACACCAATTGCATTTCAGTGTCCAGCCCCGAAAATTGGGATTCGAAGAATGTGCCACCGTGTGTCTGAACATGAGGGAGCCCTGGATGAGTTGTTATTCTTTGCAGGAACCCGAAGAGACCCAGCCATTCCTATAAGGCGTCATCTTTGGATGGTGGTCGCTCACGCCCGCGCTTTTCCCCGGCGTGGCGAACCGCCACGCAAAGAACGCGAATGATGTGCAACTTGCAGTTTGCTCATGGGCGCCATCTCGCAGCTTTTGGGCCGAACCCCGAAGGGAGCGTCCTCTGAAGCAGATTTTTAGAGACCTTCGCGACCCGAAAAGTTTTTGGCACCTTCGCCGGCGAGTTTGCGCTCAAGCTCCAGGCGCCGGGTTGTGGTGTTCGCAGTTGACAGGATTGGGGCCAGATGGTATTCTAACATGCGCCAAAGATATGCGAGACACGTTGCGCTTGTACATGCATCTCTCTATGTATATATTTAATATGTTTACAAAAAGAATGTGATACATAAAACTAGATACATAAGTAACTAGACAAGTGTAAATATATTTTTTTATGTATACATCTATATACACATACATTCAGATCCACGTCTTCCCGCATTCCTTGGATCTCTTGCTGCTCGCAGGCGCCGGCCGTCGAAGAGCGACGGCAATGGAGGCCAATTCGAAACCGCCGAAACGAGGACGTGGGACGGGAGAATCATCTTGGCGAAAACCCGGGTTTTTAGTATATATATATAGTTTTGGTGGTATCATAGGTTGGTTCTTTGGCTTTTGGTTTTTAGTGGTTGCTCTTTGGTGTTTGGTCGGTTAGGGTTCTTAGTCGGTTTTTCGTGGTTGTTATTTGGCTGTGTGCAAAATAGGGTCACCCGAAATGGGTTGCCCTGGTAAATGGACTAAAACCTGCGGTCCATATCCTGGTGGTTTATTTGTTTTTGTTAGTTGGTTCCCTAGGATCTTAGTTGGTTCTTAGTTGGCTTGCATCTTACAAAAGGTTACAAACTTTTAGCAGGGGATCTGAGGACAGCCCAGATGGGTCAGTCTTGTTTTAGGGGACACCCAAATTGGCTCCGGTTTTCAATGTGGATGTGCGTTGAAACTACAAAAGAGAATACCCTCAAAAAGATACACCCATATAGATACAGATTAGTTTCAACTCCGGATGCGGCAGGACCGGAAGAAAAGGCTACCGCTTGGGGAGAAACAAGTCGTTGGTGTATTATGCATATCGATTGATCCGAAGATAGCATTCACATGCTTTGTACTTCCCCTAAGCCACGCACAGTGGAACGGGGAAAGCAGAATTTACATATATATATATATATATGCACACCTATGATACATCCCTCGTACAACTGAAGGCTAGGGTCCCATTTGCTCCGCTTCGTTTCGGGCCTAAGCCCTCGAGAAATGCTTCGACGGGAACTTGCTACCCGTCTGGCTCACCCGTTGTTTCGAAAGCCATTGGACTCGGTCAGGAATTCAACGTCAAGGACACAACTCTGACCCACAGCCTCAAGCTCTAGCCCAACGTCGATTTGCTTAAGACGGTTTGTATTTTCCCCCCTTTGGTGTTTAAAGGGAATCTATCACTGGAAATCTGGTCTTTTTTTTCCGGGCTGAAGCAAATGGAGGCCCAAAAATCCCACGAAGCGCCCAGAAGCGCCCGGATCCGCCCGGATCCGCTTGCCCCGGGAACCCGAGAACCGTCGCGAGGTGGTACTCTTGGGCAGCGAAGGCCTGCCCCCGGGGGCGCTGCTGTCGCTGAAGCGTCTTGGCTTTCTCGGGATCCCGTCTGACAAGGGGGCGTTCTTTGCTATTGGGTTGGATCTCTAGCCTTTAACTTTTTGGGGAGTCAAGGGGTGTTCCATGAAACCCACAAGAGTTTTTTATTCAGGGAAACCAACTAGGGATACAGGGGCAACCAGTACGGGAGGATTCCCCCGTTTCTATGGCTAGGAGAATCCCTTACCAACCTTCTACCCAGGTTTTGAGCAAGTGGCTCAAGCGTAAAACCGCCCCCAAGGAAGACATTTCGAATTCTGCTCCCTGTGAGTCGGTGAAAACATGTTACATGGCCAGGGACCTGTGTCGCTCCTCAAGGCCCAGAGTGTCGGTGTTGTAACATTTTGATGTCATAAATTGGACAAAGGAACAAGAGGGCATACGGAGGGAGCGATATGAGCCATTTCCCATATCAAACTTAGTCAAGGTGCATCATGGGTGCGGATATCCGCCTTGTTAGTTCTTGAAGCATGGTTCTGGGTAGACCGTTTTAATGCCAGGTTTTGATTGTGACTCACTGGTCCCAAAAGCGAGTCGACCGACCTTTTGGCCGTGCGTTTTCTCATTTGGGTATGGTTCAGTTTTTGAAAGAGCTAGGGTCACGCAAATTTTGGTCCTTGCTTTTATTCACGTTGGTGCCATGTGCCATGTTTGAGGAGCGATTTTGACCCATAAGTCCAGGTCCTAAAAGGTGATCGCCTATGTCCAGGTCTTTTGGGGCACCTGAGAAGTAGAAACTCTGGTTTTGATCTGAAGGCCCTTCGGATGGACATGATTACGCGGATTTAGGTCCGCCAACCCTTAAATGGAGAATGTGTGTTCACCAGTTCATATATGTGGGTATGCAGGTCATTTGTTTTAGCTGGTGGGAGGGGTGGCGTGTTCTGTTTTCCCCGGAGTCTCTCTGTTTCGGGCGTGCGTTCCGCTCCGCTTTTGCGGGACAAACGGCGCCCCAAGCGGGTTCCTGGGTGACTTTGAGTGATCAAATTCATGGCGCGAACCCGCAAAGGAGCAGCTCGTTCCGATGTCCCCAAATGATGTGTTGCTCCTTTGTGGCCAGTCGTGATGCCGGCGCCGGCGTTGCATCCGTAACTGGAAAAGCACCTCCGGTTGAAGTAAAGTTCAAGGGCAACCTGTTGCCTTTGGAAGGGTCCCCATCTGCGAGTAGCAGGAGGGCTTCGTGGAAGTTGGTGCAGGGTTGGTGAGTGCCGCACGGAAGGAAACAATACGACCCGAAGTCTTGCGCTGGTTTTTTTGGTTCTGTGGAAACGGTTTCAAGCGGCCTTTGCATCGTTTCAGAAGCTGAGGTGGGGTGACATGAAGCGGCAAGCACCAGCGCGCTGCCCAGCTGTTCCACTGCAGGAGGACAGTGCCATGCGTTACCGCTGTTTTGCCAAGCCCAAGCCGGGAATGCGATCCTTGGGGCTCCGATCATCCCCCCCCCCCCCGCGAATTACGAGCTCTGCACAGAGCTCCATTTGGTCCAAGCGTGGCAAGCCATTCGATCAAACCATACTTGGGTGGGTCTCAAGAAAGGGGGTACCCCCCCAAAAAGAGTGGATAGTGTCCTTCGGGTTTTTGTTCCAACCCAAAGACACGGTTCCCTCACCAAAAGGACGAGGCACCCGTTTCAGCCTTCGCCGAGGTCTCGCAGACGGGGCAGCAGTTCCGCTTCAACGACTCGGCCACGCACCCCATGCAAATGAAGGCCCCTTCAGCAGGGCTCCTTAAAAGATACACTTTGCAACCATTTGATTCATGTTGCTTTTTCCACCGGAAAAAAAAAAAAAAAAAAAAAAAAAAAAAAAAAAAAAAAAAAACGGGAAACCACCACTTACAAGGCAATGCTCAGGTGTATAATGCATCCGGATCCCTGTTCAGGGCCTCAGAGCCAGAAAAGTTCCCGGCCCGGCGTTCGGAGTTCGGATCGGATGCCAAACGTGGGCGGAGGCGGGGGGGTTTGGGGGCCCTTCTTGGCTTCGAGGCGCGCCCGATGGCGTCACTTCAGCCACAATCAAAACCTGGGTAGATGAAGGTTAGTCAGGGAAAGACCCAGCCGGAAATAGTTGCGGCCGACTTTCTAATTCTTTACCATTTTTGTAAAGGTTTTGATTGTGACTCACTTGGAATGCCCAGGTCCCGGAAGAGGCCCCAAGCACTCACGGACATGAAAGGACTCACTGGACATGACACCCATACCTTCTGGGCGCGTGGGTTTTTTGCTGTTGGGGAACCCCCCCAAAAAGAAGAGGTGTTTAGCGTTTGGTTTCCCCTGAAACCAGCCCAACAGAGGGGGACGGTTTCTCCAAAAAAAAAGCGGCAAGAGGTGGAGGTGCTCACCCCCATGGTGCCCGCCCAGATGGTGCAGATCGATCCAGCGCAGGAGTCGGAGTGGCAGACCCGTTCATTTCTTGGCTCCCAGCCATCCGGTTCCTTGGCCTTTGAGCTTTTTAGATCTTTCTAGTGGCGGTTTCCATTTAACCCACTAAAAGTTAGCCACTTTTAGCGGGGGATCTGAGGGCAGCCCAGCTGCAAAATGAAACCATGTGGAGGTGGATCAGAAGGTCTGTAGAAAGATGAGATAACCATCAGGGGGAAAGAAAAAGACACCACAAGTTGCCGATTGGCATGGGCCCAGGAAGATTGATCAACATGGCGACTTGAACTTCTAGAGTCTCCTTGAAAGAGCTCCTATTGCCAGTTACGGCAGGGCTTAACGAGATCCTCTTGCCAGTTGCGGAAGGGGGGGGCTTCTGTTGATGCAGAGAGAAGGGCCGCCTCTCCGGCCGTCGCCCTTGGGCTTCAGCCGGCGCCTGGCGCCTGGCATCGGTTCAGGAGATGTTCGAGGTGGCCTTCGACCCCAAGATGAAGGCCGCGGCTCCGCAGAGCCCCCCGCCTTGTCGGATCTTCGGAAAAATGCCGCGGGCACAAGAGAAAGTGTCGGAAGGAGTGTTTTTTCTTTGGGGGTGTGCTTTGCAATAGGATAACCCCCAAAAAAATAATGAATGAAGGTGTTGGTGTCCTTTGGTTTGCCTTTCAAATCAGGAAAGTCCCCAGTCGTTTTTTGGCCGGACCTCGCGAAAATTGGACAAGGTGTGGTTGTCCGCCTCAAAACTGCGCCATGGTTGTCTGTTCTTAGGGCATGTCCTTTTCGGTTTCCTATGTCAAGAACATGTTCGCACTGACTTCATGCCTGTAGGCGCGCAGAGTCCAATCCACGAAAGTAGAGCCGGGATACAGCATGTCCGTTCATTCAACCATCGACAAAGCATGAAGCAATCAAGGAGATATACCATATGCTTGTAGATCCACAAGTATATACTTCTATGAGTGTGAGTGTCCACATACATCCATCCATCCGTCCATCCATCCATCCATCCCTCCCTCCCTCCGTACGTACGTACATACATACATATATATGGTGTGTATGTATATTATATATATACATCTTATATATATATATATATACATCTACTATATGTATAGGTGTAGACAGGTTGTTTTTTCCTTTTGACGTAGCTTCCTTTGGATCTGCCGGCAATAGCTCCGCCTCACGCGAGGTGCGGCTCTCCCAGCGGCCCGTGGCGGAGCTCCAGCGCGCGCCGGCGCGGGGCCCGGCCCGGCCGGAGCCCGGTGAGGTTGCGGCGCTTTAGTGGGAATCCCCGGTTTTAACAAAGAAAGCAACATATGACGGTTTAAAAAGTATATTTAAACATAAATAAATAAATAAATAAATAATAAATACATATCAAGACATGTCTTTTTTTTTTTTGGAAGGAACCCTAGAAAACCTTAAGTTGTTTGGATTTTTTTGTGGTTGAGTTGTTGGAGTTTGGAAGTTGTTGGAGTTCGGAACCCTACAAAGCCTTGTCTTTTTGAAGCTGTTTGGAGTTTTTTGTGGTTGACTCAAGTGGGTATGGGTCAAATGAAGCCAGCAGGATATGGAGCGCAGGTTTAGTCAATTTTCCATCTGCCAGGGTGCCATTTAGGGTACCTATGTTTGACGCACAGCCACTGAGTTTGATAGGCAAGGAAGAATTGGAACAGCGGTAAACCATTGATCGTGGTTTCCAAAAAAGGGTGTTTCTGGGTTGATTCCTAACACTGTGGGTCATTCCCTACTGAGCACCAGAAAGTTTGGGTGAAATGGGCTCGTCTTTTTCTTGCTGCGATTGGTAGGGAATGACAGTGACCGAGTGTTGGGAATGAGACCATAGGCGATGGGCAAAAGGGGTCACAGGCGACACACTTGGGGTGGCCTAGTCCAAATACAGCACTCTTATTCAACACAAGCAGTCAGTACGGAAAGCTTCCAGCGCCGACAAGCGTGCAGCCTGCAGTTACCCTTTCCCCCTTTGCAAACAAAGCAGAAAGACCAAGAAACCGAGAACCTTTCCAGGGAAAGAGCGTCAAGCCCTGCTCAGGTGGATATCAAAGGCGCCGCAGATGGCAAGGGTTTGCCCGCGGTGAGCTGAGAATTGCATGCACGGCTTGGATGCTCCATGTGCTCATGCCAAGCTGCTCAAAAAGTCAAAGCTGCTGGCAGCCTAAATGGGTGTGTCTGAAACCACCCCAGAAAATGGGTGTTTCTTTTAATTCTCAGCTCCCTTAAAAAAAAAAAAAACACCCCAAAAAAGAGTGCTCTAAAAAGAGACAGACCCAACTGACAGACCCAACTGACAGACCCAAATGACACACCCAAAGGACAGACCCTTCATGATATGTGAAGGTCAGGCACGTGGCAAAGAGAGTGTTTGGGAGCCTTGATTTTGGTTCCTCATGGATGGCCCCGGAGAACTCGCACCTCAGCGAGTCGGATGATCCTTCGATGCCGACGATGTCGGCCGCCGACACGGGGGACGAGTCCGAGTCGATCAGCTCGTACCGGGAGCCACGGGTCGTGGCATGGATGCAGAGCGTGGGGGGGCAGAGGGTGTTCTTGCTCGTTTTTGGGGGGTGAAGTGGCGAATTGTCTGACTTTGCAAGTTAAGTTGCAAACCATGTCCAGGTGCTTGAAAACACTATAGGGCTATAGGTGTCTGTTGCTCTTGAAGTCTTGGCAGGGTGCGCTTGCGTTTCCAAGCCCTTCTTTCGCCCTAAAGACGCGTTCAGCATCGGCAAAAGAAGACATGAAAACGGATCGTATGGGCTTTGCGCTGCGATCCGAGCGCCAATAAGAGCACAACTTGTTGCTGTTGGTGTTGGTGTTGGTGTTGGTGTTGGTGTTGGTGTTGTTGGTGTTGTTGGTGTTGTTGGTGTTGTTGGTGTTGTTGGTGTTGTTGGTGTTGTTGGTGTTGGTGTTGTTGGTGTTGTTGGTGTTGTTGGTGTTGTTGGTGTTGTTGGTTGTTGGTTGTTGTTGTTGTTGTTGTTGTTGTGTTGTTGGTTGTTGTTGTTGTGTTGTTGTTGTTGTTGTTGTTGTTGTTGCTGTTGCTGTTGCTGTTGCTGTTGCTGTTGCTGTGTGTTCTTGTTGTTGTTGTTGTTGTTGTTGTTGTGTTGTTGGTTGTTGTTGTTGTTGTTGTTGTTGTTGTTGTTGTTGTTGTTGTTGTTGTTGTTGTTGTTGTTGTTGTTGTTGTTCCTCCCGAAGCGAGATAACGCCGCGCTCTGCATCGTCACAAAATACTGCAAATCGCAGTGTTTTCAGCTTCGCACGCAAAAAACACTGGTATTTGCGGCGTTCTGGCGCTTCCCGTTTCTCCCGTGCAGCACGCGCTGAAAACATCGCAAATACCAGCATTTCTCATCTCGGGCGCGGAAAACATCGCAAATACCAGTGTTTTGTTGCGTCACTTACGCAAATACTGTTAGTTACACATCAGCACGGCGCACATGCCTGGCACATGATAAGCACGCTCACGTGAACTGTGTCAGATCTGACATCCGCTCAGCACGGTATCCACGCCTACCACCTAATAAGAACACCCGCTCACGCGCACCCGCTCAGCACTGTATCCACACCTACCACCTAATAAGAACACCCGCTCACGTGCACCCGCTCAGCACTGCATCCACGCCCACCACCTACTAAGAACACCCGCTCAGCACTGCATCCACGCCTACTACCGAATAAGAACACCCGCTCACGTGCACCCGCTCAGCACGGTATCCACGCCTACCACCTAATAAGAACACCCGCTCACGTGCACCCGCTCAGCACTGTATCCACACCTACAAAGAACACCCGCTCACGTGCACCCGCTCAGCACTGCATCCACGCCTACCACCTAATAAGAACACCCGCTCACGTGCACCCGATCAGCACTGCATCCACGCCTACTACCTAGTAAGAACACCTGCTCACGTGCACCCGCTCAGCACGGTATCCACGCC
>CAUJNA010003495.1:320989-335989 GCA_963377175.1 Effrenium voratum | reverse complement strand
AGCGGGGGGGTGTATCCCAGTCAGTCTGGGGAGGGCCATACAAAAGATTCGTAAGAGGATTCGTTTGGGGCAGGGAAAAGACGGAGTTGTTGGTTTCCCTTTGAGACCATGCAAAGTTCAAACGGTTGGGAGGCCTACGTTGTGTGCGTGCTGGTTCCCGACGTGGGGAAAAGAGCCCGCTTCGGAAACCCCGCAGGCGCTGGAGAGAGGGACGCAGAGCTTGCAGAAAGAGCAGAGGGAAGGCGCGGACCATGTTCGCTCTCCCAAAAGAGCGAATTTCGGAAGATGGGGGCGGGGTTGCCATGCACATTTGGAACTTTCTATTTTCACAACCTTTTTGGATGGTTGAATATGGTTTTCAAGGGACACCAAAAGGAAGCCACCCACCCGGAGAGGTCCCCAATTTTGGGAGAACGGTTCCTTGCTTCCAGCTTGGTCCGGCCGGCTCTTCCACAACGGAGGTTGCGGAAAAGCGCCTTTGACTTTTCCCGTCCAAGTTCTCACAAAACCCACGCAGCGGTGTATAGTTGCTGATCTCTGGTCTGTGGGGTGTATCTTAAAAAGAATCCAGGCTTTCCTAGGTACCCTCCCTCGGCCAACAATGGAAGCTGACAGTAGGGTTTTTGCAAGACCACATCTGATTTCAGTCAGGGGTCCCTGAAACGCTGGGGATATATATATATATATATATATACACACACACTCACTTTTAGATCACTTCCTTGTTTGGTTTTGCAAGGGGTGAATGACTCACTTGCGCGTCTGTGGAGAATTGAGCAGCGCCCAAAGCCTCTATCCGCCATTTTAGTCCTTCCCTCGTCTGGTTTCACAGGGGAAGAGGAAGGGCTATATAACATATGAGCTAGCACATGTATCTTGGTACCAAACCTCATTGGGTTTTGGGTCCCCGGCTCGCTCGCTTGGGGTTTGTCGGAGGCGCAGAGACGCTGAGGGAGAGCCTCCGAAGAAGCGACGAGTCTCTGCGGCAGCTTCTGAATTTCACCGACGGCAAGCAGAGCGAGGCGATCGCCGGCAGTATCCTCAGGGCCGTTTTCTTTGGCATTGGATGGCCTTTGGGTCGCTTGTTGGCGTTGGACATGGGGAGCCTGGCAGCTTCTTCTTTGTAGCGGGGGTGTTGGCTTTGAATCTGAACACCAACGATTTTGACGGAGACCGAAAAAGGAGACGATCACCAAGAAACCAGGACGTGTAGGTACGGCAAGACGAAGTTTGAAACCAACAAAGACACTTGTGAGGGAAAGCAACAAAGAGGTACCTCTCCAAGCAAAACCAACAAAACAGACTCAAGAGAGCCAAGACCCAAAAGCTGACAGAGCCCGCCTTTTCCGTGGAGCACCAGGTCCCCCCGAAGAAAAAAACAAAAAAACAACAGTCGAACCACGCCGAGGACTCGAGCGGAAGCTTGAGGAGTGCAGGGACCGCTTGGAGCTGGCCGACAAGGAGGCGGTTCGACCGGAGTCGGGGGGGTCCCCTCAATTTTACATGACGTGACATGGATTTTGGAGCCCCATTTCACCATTTCCATGGGAACTTCTCAACTGCGCAACACTTTTTTGAAAATCCCAGGACACCCCACAATTTCACATGACATGAAATAGACCTCTGTTTCAGCATTTCCATGGGAACTTCTGAATTGTTTAAAACCATTCGAAAATTAGCAGCGAGCCCTGTAGTTTGAGGCGAAAGAACAATGTTGTGAAGTCGAGTTGGAAAAACTGGAAAGCATGAAAAAGACGAGGCGGACATAGTTCATGATGTCCACAGGATCTGCAAGTAGGATTTATGCATGACTGTCTTGAGGGTATCCCGTTTGGGTTAAGGGGCAGATCCGGATCCCCGAATAGTTTGCCCCCGAAATCAAAACCAATCGCGGGTTGATGGTTACTCTCTTGTTTTTTGTTCAAATGTATTTTTGGACACATTGATTGTACCCCACCTGTCAATCTCAGCCTCACAACTCGTAGGCTTGCTTGGTTTCCTGTTAGTTCCTCTCATCAAAACAGCCTCAAGAAGGGTTACCATCAGGAGTTTTCACCATGACACCGAGAGGTCTAGAGCTCTGGAGCCCCAAGACAAGCTTCGGTTTGTGGCTCTGTCTCGCCACTCCCAGCCGTTGGAGGCAGTCTTGGTTGAGACGATTGACTTGGTAAACAGCAGGTTGCGGGTTTTGGGGCTAGTCCGCTCAAATTCCAGACATTGCTCATGCGAGCTGCCAGATTGGTGCAGGCTCAGAAAGCTTTGAGCCTCCAGATTCAAGGTGAAACCAAGGAGGCCGGGAGCCGAGCGCACTCGCCACGTCAGTCAGAGCGAGTCCGGAGTTTGCGCGCTTGGACGAACGCGCACTTGCTCGGATGGCGCGCAGTAGGCGACTGCACCGACTCCTTCCGGCCATTGCGAGCCTCACGGCACCCAAAAAATACCTCACGGCCACTATCCGAATGGCCTGGTTCAGTGGCATCCGATCAGGGGTCTATTTTGCATTGTGGGACGAAAACCCACAGAAACGCGTCGCCAATGGGTTCTGTTTGCTAGGGCCGCTGTCCACGCTGAGGTGAAGTGTCAGCTCCAGGAACAACTGACTGGCCATGGGCCCGGTGCGGTTGGGTCGTTTGGTGCCTTGCGCTTAGTTTCACGGTTGCCTTTTCTTGCATCACATTTAGTCGAAACCGCACCGAGTTCGGCAGAAAGAAAGGGTTGCCCTCTGGAGGTTGGCCCGTGGAGCCCACGGAGTCGCGGTTTGAACTCTCTTCCGGTCCCCGAAATGCGGCAAACGAAGCTTTCTCGTGGAAAGACCAATGGGAAAAGAGGATGTCTTACACGTGGCCAACAGGAATTCACCCCGCTGAAGGGGGCTTCCTTGCTTGGGGCGCTTGCACACTCCAACGCCTGAGTGCAGCACCGAGAAATCAGCTCAGACTTCGGGTTTGTCTCGTGGGGGACCTGCTTGGCACTTTGGGGGCTTGCAAGGAGGCTGGTTCCTCTTGGTTGTCACTTATTCCATCGGATTTGAGTTGGTCCCATTGGGCGCAGCACAAATCCCCATGCGGCCAACAGTGATTTCAGCTGATTGCAGGGAACAGAAACCAGCGGGGGTTGTGACAGGAAACAGACTCACATTCCCCGTTCAGGCTTTTTGAACATCACACTCAGGGGCAAGTTCGATCGGGTTTCGGCCGACAACTTGAAAGGGCGCTCTCAGCAACGGACATGCCCAGACTTGGTCCCTTGGGCGCAACACTAATCCCCATTCGGCGCAACGGCGCGATCCTAGCCACTCAAATGCCCAGAGGCTTTTTGAGGAGATGCTTTTTGAGCGGCAGTCGGAAGGGGTGCCGTGCTTTCTTCAGGCGCGGAGCAGTCCATCGTACAGCTGCAAGATGGGCTCCGCGGTTGGGCGGAGCAGCGGATCAAGGAGATGGGTTCCGAGTCCCGCGCTTCGGGAGACGGAGCCAGACATCTATGATGCAGCCTCCCACCAATTGACATGACAGGGGGGTGCTGGAAGACAAGTTTAACTGGATGGGTAAGATGACAATTGAATGAGACTCAGTTGTGATATGCGGATCCAATTTAGCTTTCTTGCCAAGACCGAAAGACCCCAGTACTCAAATACCCAACCGCCCAAAGTGATTGGATGGTTGTAACAGGAACTATCAAATTCACAAAAAGCCTCAAATTCACAAAAAAGTGCACTGCCACAGCTGCCCAATATCTTCCTTATTTATCCTTTCTGGCGGGTTTGTTGGCATCATGGAGTCTTCTTCCGGGTGATATTCTAGGAGGAAGCGTAGGGAGCCCTACGTAGGAAGGATGCCCAACATTGGCTATACAATTTAGCAAGGCTTCGGTCTATCCCTGTAGCGAGTGCCAAGTCCCCAAGTAGCTGCCCTTAGAGTATGCGCCCGAAGAGAAATATGCCATACCATATATATATATACACACATATGCACCCCCCCGGGTGGATCTATCTTTTTGCTGGTTGAAGGCTATTTTGGAGATGAAATGCAGCTATTTTTTATTTGGAATGCCTCATGCGACTTGACCAGTATCAGCTCACCCAAAGCAAGGAATTCTTCTTCAAAATCAAGTTTGGAATAGCAACTCCAATTTTGTGTTATCGTTGAAAAGGACATCCTATTTAAATGATCCTTAAAACTGGATATTCTACTATAATTATTTCCTCATTAGACTCCAGTAAATTCTACATAGAAAGTGCAGAAACAATATCGCGGGAAAGGACGTTTCAACAATGTTCTTCAAAATGGAACATCTATTCAAATCATCTTTACGTCTAGACATTATACTAAATTTGGTGTTGTTCACTTTCAATTTCTACTTAAGGTCTAATTAGAACATTGAACAAATCATCATGGAAAAAGACATCCTTTTGAACATCTATTTCAAGAATTCTAATCATTAAACACCTTTAACAAAAGAACACACACACACACACACTAAGGCAATTTTATTTTCGAGCTAGATATTCTATTAACATTATGTACTTGTCAAAATCTATTGAACTTATGCCAACAAATCAACCCGTTTGAACATCTAGTTTCACAAGAATTTGACTGCACCTCTAGTTCGACAAGGAAATCTGACTAAAATCATCTTTAAAATAGACACTCTACTAGGGTGCTTTCCTTATTAAGTTCCGCGTCAATTCTAATGAGAAAATTGAACAAACACAATCCTAGAAACAGATCCCCTTTTAAACGGCATTTTTCAAATCTATTTTGAGACAAGAGTTCTAATTTATTTTATTTTTATGTTTAATCCTCATCGAATACAAAACACTAAAAAATCAAACTAAACATGTGCTTTTTAAACAAGCATGCATGGTTGCAATAAAGTTCATTGAACAACCAATTACGAGAAATAAGTCCGATTCCTATAAATGTGAGTCAATAAACCCCCAAACCCTACACCCTAAACCTGTCCATTCTAAGCTTAGGTCTTGTCAGAAGATGCAAACCAGCAGCTTGAAAAGGTCAAAATATACAAGTAAAATTATGAAGCCAATAGCCCAAAAGTAAAAAGCGTAAAGTTCTGGAGCGAATGACACAGAAGTAAAAAAGAACAACAACAACAACAACAACAACAACATGTGGAGCCAATGACCCAAGAGCAAAGACAGTACATTTCTGGAGCCAGAGACTAAACAAAAAGAGTAAAGAAGTAAACGTAAAGGTCTGGAGCCAATGACCCAAAAGTAAAAAAGCAAAAACATGTAAAAAGGTAAAAGCAAACAAGTGAAAAAGCAATCAAGGGAAAAAGTAAAAAAGTGAAAACATAAAACATACAAAAGTTAAACAGTAAACAGGTAAAGAATTAAACATGTAAAAACCCATACATAAGTAAAACATATCAGCCCATGGTCCTGAAGTAAACTGCTTTGACCATGGACTGAAATATTGTTCTTTTTCATTTGTTTTTTCAGGTTGTTTTCACCTTTTTACTGTTTACTTTTGGGTCATTGGCTCCAGAATTTGACATTTTTTTCTTTTCTTTTGGGCCATTGGCTCTAACATTTTACTTCTTTACGCTTTCACTTTTGGGCCAATGGCTCCAACATAGCTGTTGTTTTGCATCTTCTGACGAAGCCTCAGCTTAGGAACAGGAGATCCAAACCGACTAGATTCAAGATTCCCCGGACAGTTTGGCCTAAAGCTTTCAGATTGTCTTTTGACATGCGCCTTTTTTTTGCTACTTTCCCCAAAGCCCCAAAAAAGGCACAACACACCGCGAAATACCAGTGAATTCTCAAGGAAGGTAGATCCATGGGGGGGGGGTGCCACATACTTTAGAGCCTCCGGCTCAGTCCGCCGACATTGTCCTCTCCCTTTTCTCCTTCTTCCTCTCTTCCTTGTCTCCCTTGTGTGTTCTGTCGTCCTCTCTCCCTCCCTCTGCTCCCATCCTCCCCATCCCCCCAAGCCTCTCTCTCCCCAATCTCCCTCTCTCGTATGTATGCATGCATGTACATAAGTATGTATGTATGCATGTATGTATGTATGTATGTATGTATGTATGTATGTATGTATGTATGTATGTATGTATGTATGTATGTATGTATGTATGTATGTATGTAATGTAAGCAAGTAAGTAAGTAAGTAAGTACGTAAGTAAGTATGTATGTATGTATGTAATGTAATGTAATGTAATGTAATGTAATGTAATGTAATGTAATGTAATGTAATGTAATGTAATGTAATGTAATGTAATGTATGTATGTAATGTAATGTAATGTATGTATGTATGTATGTATGTATGTATGTATGTATGTATGTATGTATGTATGTATGTATGTATGTATGTATGTAATGTATGTATGTATGTATGTATGTATGTATGTATGTATGTATGTATGTATGTATGTATGTATGTATGTATGTAATGTATGTAATGTATGTATGTATGTATGTATGTAATGTAATGTATGTATGTATGTAATGTATGTATGTATGTATGTATGTATGTATGTATGTATGTATGTATGTATGTATGTATGTATGTATGTATGTATGTATGTATGTATGTATGTATGTATGTATGTATGTATGTATGTATGTATGTGTATGTATGTATGTATGTATGTATGTATGTATGTATGTATGTAATGTAATGTATGTATGTATGTATGTATGTATGTATGTATGTATGTATGTATGTATGTATGTATGTATGTATGTATGTATGTATGTATGTATGTATGTATGTATGTATGTATGTATGTAATGTATGTATGTATGTATGTATGTATGTATGTATGTAATGTAATGTATGTAATGTAATATAATGTAATGTAATGTAATGTAATGTAATGTAATGTATGTATGTAATGTATGTAATGTATGTGTATGTATGTAATGTAATGTAATGTAATGTAATGTAATGTATGTATGTATGTATGTATGTATGTATGTATGTATGTATGTATGTATGTATGTAATGTATGTATGTATGTATGTAATGTATGTATGTATGTATGTAATGAATGTAATGTATGTATGTATGTATGTATGTATGTATGTATGTATGTATGTATGTATGTATGTATGCATGTGCATGCATGTCATGCATGCATTCATGCATGTGTATGTATTTCCCGCAAAAAAACACGGTGTTTCTAGCGTTTTCGCAAAGAGGACGTCCAAAAACATTGAGTTTTTCCAGATTTTCGGCAAAAGGATGCAGGAAGCCCAAGCCAGCAAAAAAGCCGGCAGGGGAATTCGAGCCTGGGACCCCTGTTTTGCGACACCGGCTCCCCGAAGACTACGTTTAGTGGAACGTCATCAAATTGCCGCGCGGTACGTGGGGGACCCCCCCCCCCCCACCCAAAAACCTACGTAATAGACGTCGGGCGGGGGGGGTTAGGGGGGGGGTTATCCTCTATCCTCTAGTAAGTATCCGACACGCCGAGCAATGTCGGCGGATATATATATATATATGTATATAGAGCCAGATGTAGATTGGCACCGCCAGTTGAAAGGGGACCGCAAATTCACGGTATAAAGCATAATTGCCAAACCCCTCCCCTGTGGCGGGACATTATTGATCCTTCGAGCTGGATGCAATCGGGGATCTTTTGAGGCCCTCGAGTCAATCTACCCAAGGCCTCGAACCCCTGAGTGTCGGAAATGGTGCCCCTTCTTGGCTGGTTTCAAAGAGACACAGCCCCTCCCTTTTGGCACCCGAGAGGGTTTGGAGGTCGAACCAAGTTTGTAAATGTTGTTTGATGCCTTGCAAACTTTCGTTGCGACCCATTCCATGTCTGCAACACCTATACCTGGGCGGAATACTTGGAGTCCCAAAGGGCGGTTCCTTTTTTTGGGCTTCTTGCACAGCCTCCGGCCTGTTTTGTTTTGTTTTTTTTTTGCTGTTTTTTTCTGTTTCGTGAAGGAACTCTTGGCTTTTCTTTGGGCCGGAAACGGATTGGAAGAACTTGCCCCTTGCTTTCGGCCATAGATCCAGGCCAAAGGTACAGACGCCGCAGACACTCTGCCACGCCAATCTCAGGGTGCTCAGAATTAGGAGAAAGTTGGTTTCCTCTTAGTTTGCCGAACACAGCCAAAAAGGGGTCCTCTATATTTTGAGACAGACCCATGGAAAAACCTCGGAAAATGGTGTTCCAAAATTTGGATTCCCTTTGCACCAACTTTCAACACGGGTGCCCACGACATCGACCTCCCCGAACTCTCTTTGCCCTCCGAACGTCAGCTTCCGCAGGACTCGGAGGTGGGGACGCAGTCCTGGGTGGAGGCGCCGGTCCGATTCGGCGGTTTGGCTACCTCGGGGACCCGAAGGCCTTCCCCCAATATGTTCAACAGGAGGACGGCGGACAAGAGACACGGTAGGAAAAAAACCCTGCGAGGGGGGGGTCTGATCCCGTTTTTTCTTTGGGGGGGTGGTCCTGCATTTGATGGAGAGTTGGCGTTTTGCAAGCTTCATGCAATCAGGGAGTCGGCAATGATGGATTAGATGTTGTTCTTTTGTCACGGAAACTCCACCTGCACCGGAATGAGAGGATGCCCCCCTAAGCTCTGAACCACCAATCCAGACCAACAACTGGTGAGGTGAAGGGTGAAGGAGAAATTCCGGGGGTCGTGAAAGAGGTAACTTTGAGGACAATGATAACAACAGCTGATGTGGCCAGCCTGATTGCGAGCATTTGGCAGGTTTCACCCATGGGCACTACTTTTGAAATCGCTTGGGGTTGGCAAATGTCGGGTTCCCAAGACTTCTGATGGAACAGCCTCAGGTGCCGTGATAAACCAACTACCCAAAAACCGTGTCCCTTCGGACACCTGGACCCCAGAAAACCCCCAGGCAGCTCTCCTAGGGCCGAATGCCATCCCTCTCGAGGCCTCCGTGGCGGGTCGCGTCACCGCGCTGGCGCGGGGGGGGGGGGGGGAAGGGACGGAAGAGGTCGGAAGAGGTGTGCTGATTTGGCGGGGGGCTGCTCAGCAAAGGGTTGGGGGGAAAAACCACCGCGAAATGACCCCGAGGACAAGCTATTGAAGAAGGAGATGGCAGAACGAGCCTCCACCAACGAACAGATCCTGGGCATGATCACTCACAACTCGGAGAGGTGGTGTCAGCTTCAGGCGCAGGGGCAATGGGAAGCATGTCGGGGACAACTTGACAACCAAGGCACGCTCGTATTGTTTTGTTGTCCCGTGCTGTCCAGTCCTGTTCCGTTTTGTTTGTCTGTTTGTCTGTCTGCCTGTCTATGTCTCTGTCTTTCTGTCTTTCTGTGTCTCTGTCTTTCTGTCTCTCTGTCTCTCTGACTTTGTCTGACTCTGTCTGACTCTGTCTGACTCTGTCTGTGCGTCTGTCTGTCTGTCTGTCCGTCCGTCGGAAACCCCTTTTCGGTCCGCTTTGAGTCATGGCCGCAAAAGGTCATCGCCATTTACTTCTGGGTTCCAGAGAATCGAATCCAAATCTTCACATCCTACGGGCCGTTGTTTTGAGGCAAAGCTTCGGTACCCGTGGGCTAGGTGAACGGTCCCATTCCCATTTTCACGAATACCCAATGCGCAACTCGATTCAGCTCTATGGGAGACCCGCTCAAGCTCCATCCAAATTGTGAGTCCTGGGTTCCCGGAATCATACCTTCCGTTTCGAGCTTAGGGCCGCGGCTCAAAATTCAGGGGCCCAGGGGAACCGCAGGCTTTGGTCCACTTCTCCACTTACCGTGCCATTGTGACCCGCTTTTCACCCCCGATGTTTCAGCCGAACCCATTCCAAGCGCTGAAAGCTGGATGACGCCTTGGTTTGAGCCCTCCGAACCCGGGAGAAAGGGACCATCTCCGATCCCTAGGGAGTCCAATGTCACGCGAGACATAGTGAGGCTCCACATGGCGCCCTTTGCAAAATCTCTCCCAGGTAGATGAATCGCAGGGGCGAGACAACAACGTGGATCTGTTTGTTTCTCCTTTAGGCTTGGTTTGCAGGGAAATCAAACAGAAACCCGAGCCCCATTTTGGAGTCCCCCTATTTTGACACAGACCCATTGGCAGTTGGGACAGGTGGAGATAGTCAACACGGTTCGGCGTTGTTAGCTTTCACTTTTTGTTTTGCCCGTATGCTGGATGCCCTTCCATACATTGCAAGTTAGCCCAATTGTGCATTCGGTAGCACCCTTCTAGCTTTCAAAAAACAGGCCGGATAAGATGCACCACCAAAAGCCACAGTCAAGTTCAATCAGGTTCCGAAACTTTCCTTACCTGCTTGCACCCAGTGCTACCAGTGGCAGGCAACCAGGGTTCTGCACTTCTAGGTTTTGCATACTCCCTTGGTTACCTATGGTGACTGGAAGCACTGGGTTGAATTCAGGGAATTCAGCCGCTGCAGTTTCAAAGCCTGGTGCTTTGAGGGAACCCTTTGGGGAAGCCTTTTTGGGTGTGTTTTAAAGGGACACCAAAGGGGACCCACATTTTGGGTACCCCCCAGTTACAGACAACCTGTCTTGGGGAAGACCAACATCGCTCCCGAGACTGTGGGGTGGGTCCCAAAGATCGAAGAATCAGCGGGACACCGTTTTGTCTGTGCCATGGGCTTCGGTTCGGGGTGGGTTAGTTTGACCGGTTCCCTTTTCATACCAGCATTCCCACTCGGCGACCTGGGCTGCATCGAAATCGATGAAACCACCTCCAAATTCCTCCCCACTGAAATACATAAAGACGCCTGGTTAACTACGCCAAATCGGTGATACCTCCAAATCGGAGATACCCCTGGTCACTCCAACCTACTCCAACTTACAAAAAGCACCTTAAAATGGCTTCCCTGGTTACCTTAAGCAACCAACCGAATCAGAACGTAGCAGCCGAACGCCCCTGAAAAAATGCCTGCGCGGGACTACGCCGACCATTTTCCGAAGGGCGGGGCGCCAAGCCTCTGAAGCTTCCCCTGGAAGGGCCCTGGTTGCCACAGCTGGGCTGAAATGTACGTCTTCATGAGGTTGCTTTCAGGGCGGTCGTCGACCCCGGATTTTAGACAGTTTTTTTTTTTTTTTTTTTTTTTTTTTTTTATGCACACTGACATATTTCTGGTCGCAACAAGATTTATGTCGAGCACAGCTCCCTCTTTCAGGCCAAGTTCGACGAAGTGCTGATCTTCCTCCAGAAGGGCATGACGGTGTCAGGCCGCTTTGGTTGGGTTGTCACAAGCCCAAGAACCCTCCGAAAGCGCCACAAAAAAAACGAAAACGCGAGGTCGCAGTTTCCAAAACTCGTAGAGGAAGCTCGCTTCAACTTGGCGTGAAAAGGTGACGCCTTTGAAAGCCACTGGGCAGGCCTTCGGGGTTTGGGGGGGGAGAGGGGCATTTTTTTGCTCAATGGCAAATGGTTGCAGTAGGGCCCCAAAGCCCGCCCCACTTAGGACTCTATTCAAATATGTAGGATAACCTTCTCGAAGGTAAATCACGCCACTATTCTCTGACTCTGGCAGATATGACAGGGGTACCTCGCGTACCTGCAACTTCCCCCAGGCTTGTCAGTATGGGTATGTCACATATGTCTGTTCTTGAGTTCGCATCTTTTTGGTTGCTTCAAAGGGAATCAAAATCTGAATCCCATATTTTGAACAATCCCTTATCAGGATCGCGCTGAGAGACGGCCGGTGCGTTGTGCATGGCGTTGGTGTTGGCCTATTAGATGATAGCATCGGCTAGCTGAAGAGGGGAAAGTCGATGCCCCCAAAGCCATTCAAATGGGTGGCCAAAGATCACCCAATTGAAGCCATTCAAAAACTTTCAAACCAAGCCTCACAGCCAGTACCCTCACTGCGAAGCAGCCACTTTAGGGTTCTCGATCTCGAGATAGGCTTTGAGTACATGTTTCATTATACTTTCCAAACCTGACAGAACCCAACAAAAGCGATATCCTTCACGGGGTCCGATTTCTATTTTACGCTCAGCTCCTTTTCGAACGGTTGAACTGGGCCACTGTGGCTGGAAGGATATTTTGACTGACTCATTGACAACCCCAGAATGTCCCGCTTGGTTTCTATTTGGTTTCTGTTTGGTTCTCTCTATCCTTTTGGCTACCCTGCTTTTCCCCTTTAAGCCTTTGTGCCTCTCTTGCCTTCCCCTTGGTTTCGCTTTGGCTTCTTGAACTTCTGATACTTCTGTTCAGTTTGCCTTTGGCTGCTGTTGCTTCCTCTTCTTTTCTTTCGTTTTTCATGTCAGGCTTCCTTTTGGTTCCTTTTTGGTTTCCCCTTCCTCTTCTTGATTGTTTTTAGCTTTCTTTGGTTTGCGGATTTTTGTCTTCTCTTTGGTTCCCTCGCTTCTCTTTGGTTTTCGTTTGGTTTCTGTTTTTTCTTGACTTCTCTTTGTCCTCCAGTCGCTTTTGGTTTCCCGCTGTTTTTTCTGTTTTTTCCGCTGGGTTTACTTGTTCATGGGTTTCCCGGTTTTCTTTCCTTTTTCCCTCCGATTTTGGATTCCCCCTTTGGTCTCCTTTTGTTCCTCTCGTTTTCTTTGAGTTGCCCTTTGGGTTCTCTTTGGTTTCCATTTTAGTTTTCCGTTTGGATTTTCCCTCATGATTTCCCCTTTTGATTGTCCCTTTGCCTATGACTATTGATGTTTGCCTTTCCCTTTGGTCGTCCTTTGGTTTCCCTCGGGTTTCCTTTTGGTTTCCCTTTCGTTTGCCCTTTGAGTTTCTCTTTTGGTTTTCCATTTAGTTTTTGCATTTGGCTACCCTTTGGATGTTTTCGCTTTGGCTCCCCTCTTAGACTCTCCCTTTCGTTTCCCTTTGGTTCCCCTCTGTCCTCCACTCGGAGAGGTAGCGATGCCGGAGGCCAGGGACGGAGCGACGGAGCGCTTGGGAGGA
This sequence comes from Effrenium voratum, assembly GCA_963377175.1. Taxonomy (NCBI): domain Eukaryota; class Dinophyceae; order Suessiales; family Symbiodiniaceae; genus Effrenium; species Effrenium voratum. Next base: position 323,141 of record CAUJNA010003495.1, on the reverse strand, counting down.
CTCATGTCACCCTAAACTGCCAGGCCTTGAAGACACCGAGGTTAAGCACCACAAACTGCGCACCTTGTTTGTCCTCCAGCGGGTTGCTCTGCTTGAAGAATGCAGTTTCGACTAATCTGGAGGCAAATGAGCAATGAAGGTCGGGTGCCACACAAGTCTGTATATCCGGGGCCCGAGGCGAATTGCGGTTTGACGACACTTTTTCCGGGAAAGGAAGTTGTTCCTGGACGTGCAGAAATCTGGGGGTCAACAGGTACTCCCAGCCAAACTGAACATGGAAACCAAAAGAAGGCTTTCAGCGTGAAACAGATCGGAGGCATCTTTTTAGCGTACGGAAGATCAAAGCCGTAGTTTTATTCTCTGGGTGTGTCTCAAGAACCGAAATTCCGCAAGATGGCGTATGGCAGTCCTTTTGGACGCCGGCCAAAACGGGGTGGGTACCTTAGAGCAAGCCACCACACCCCATTACTTTCAGATGGAAGCCACCTAGCTTTTCAAAGCACCTAGGCGCAGGCCAGAGCGTGGGTCAGAATCAGGGACTGCTCTAGGACGGAAAAAAATTGACCAATCTTCAGGGGTGGGCCAACTTCCAAGCCCGTTTCGCTCATCAGGCAGCGACGGAGGATCAATGTCTCTGGGCAGATCCGCGGAAGACCGATGCAGCTTGGCCTGGATGCATCAGTGATGCCGATTCTTTTTTTCGGGGCCGACCTCATTTGTCTCAACTCATTGATCGCAACCTGCTATTCCACATAAAGACCACAGTCTGGCCTGTTCAGTTGGCACAGTTTGAACTTGCTGGCAGGCTTCTTGTTCATTTCAGCAAAGGGCCAAGAGCTTGCTGCCTGCGCAGTTGTAGCCACGATGCCGGAATCGGTTTCTGGTTGAACAGGTTGACTGCAACCGTGCAGCCTGACGAATTCGCCGGCGGGGCCCCTTTTCTTACTTTTCTACAGGGAGGTTGCCCTTTGCCCCACCCAACTAGCAACCACTCCACCCCACCAACTAACCAGCACAAAGGTCGCCCAATGCGTTTTACCGAAAACCTCCAACTTTGGGGACTATATGAAAGCTCCAAGTCCATCCGAGCACTCTGTTTAGAAACCTGAGACCCATAGCAAGTGTACCCGGCGATTTTTGTTTGGAGGTTGCAGAGTGTCCCCCATGAATCATGACTCCAGTTGGTTTCATGAAACAATCCGCCGTGCTTTTTTGAGGTTGTGAGTGGCCAAAAGAAAATACGGATTACAGCAACGTGAGCGGGTCACAGCTACCAGTACATGGGTGGATGGGCAACCCCATCAACATGGCACAGGGCAACCATTGCCCACAAACATGGCTACCAAGGGGGCACTTTGCATGCACAGATCCGAGTACTCCCCACCCCTCGTTTACGTATTTCTGGGTCTACCTCTTGGCTTAGCTAAAAAAAACACACACGGGGAACACCCTCTTATTTTTCTCTTCTTTTTTTTCTTCTTAAAACGATATCCCAAGTGTTCAACCGCTTGCCGAGGACAGGCGCCGCGGCGATTTCGCGAATCTCGCGAGGCGCGGAGGGGTTGAGAAGCCTTGTACTTGGGTGTGTCCTTTTCATTGTACCCCCCCCAAATGGCACAACGGTTTTCCTTTTGGTTGTTGGTGTTTCCTTCAAACAAAACACAAAAGAGAGGAGCCCTCCAAAAACGACACCAATATCTTTTGGAAAAGGCAAGTGTCCCGGCCCTTTGTTGCAGGCACGCGCACAGGCACGCCTAATTACGCGAGAACACGCACGCGCACAAGCCAGCGCCGGCAAGCACACACACACACCGCCTGCACAGAACGGGCACACACACACACACAGATGCGTGCCACGCACACACAGATGCACACACAGGCACACACCCACAAACACACCCACACACACACACTCACACCCAGACACCCACACACCCACGCCCACACACTCACACGAACAACCCCCACACACACCCACACGCAAGCGCACAAGCACGAGCACCCGCATCCGCATCGGCACCCGTACCCGCACCCGCACCGGCACGCGTGCGCACACGCATTTGCGCATTCGCACGCACATACGCGGTCACACGCAAGCCCACACACACACATAGACGCACACACACACACGCACACACACACACACACAGAA
>CAUJNA010003495.1:220989-315989 GCA_963377175.1 Effrenium voratum | reverse complement strand
CAATAGAACACGTTTTGAGTCCGCATGTAACGGATGGGGCTGCTTTCAAAAGGCAACTAGCATGAAGCTGACCAATCCTCTGTCACCGTCGTGTTTGTGGCCCAAGGCCTTCATTTTTGCGCTTAGCTTTTGAGAGCGAGGTAGGGCTCCTGGAAAGCGCTACTGGTTTCACTCAATAGGGTACCCTCACAAAGGACGTACCTGTATTTTCCTTGGCACAGTGCAGTTTCAAGCAACAAGGGCTTTGCAACTGAAATGGTTCATTTCTTGATCAGGGAATACGACCCCTGATGTCCGTTATGAAGATACCAAAAATGTCTTCTGTTTGGGAACAAGACCAGTTGGAATTTCAATCTGGGGGACACAGTGGGTCCGCCTTTCTTTCCATTTAACAACCAAGCAAGACCCCCTGAGAGCATCGGGTTCGGGGTTCCCCACCCTTGGGACTGCAAGCAGTGAACCCCTTGTCTGGATCTCAGAACCCCTTCAATCTCGCGTTCGCCGGAAACAAGTTGGCCCGAGCTTGAAAGATTCAAATGGGGCTTGATTCCATAGCCTGGCGAGTTGGTTTGCGAGGAATGGAGTGGTCGGGTTTGGACTCTGCAGCCGAAGGCCTCTGTCGTTTTTCCGCCCCGTTTCTCCCTGTATCTGCCCCGGGCCCTTTGCCCACGGTGGATGCGAGGAGTTCTTCGAGCTGGTGAAGAGCATCGGGGAGAGTCGGTCCAAGCAAGAAGAGGCGGCTGGGGAAGGGGCGCATTTCAGTGGCCAGGTCCCCAAGTAGTGCCAACTTTTACCGTTTCTTTTTTGGGGGAGGGTTCCCCTACTAAACTAGACTACAGAAAAAGGGCACCCTTATTCTAACCTCTCTACGAAAGGGGTCTGAGGGTCATGTGTTCGCCAGATGCGTTGCTGCATCCGCAAGCGTCCGCGAGCGTTCGCGGGTGGCAAAAGTTGCCGTGGGGGAAGCCTCCGAATGTGCGATTTGTATGCTGTTCTGCTACGCGGGTGCGATGTTTTGGACGGTTGCGCGTTTGTGTCGCTATGCCACTTGGATTTGCGTTTCATTCTGACGCGTAGGTTAGATTAGGCTAGAACAGATTGGCCGGATGGCTGGGTGGCTGGCTGGCTGGCTGACTGGCTGGCTGGCTGGTTGGTTGGTTGGTTGGTTGGTTCGCTCAGACCTAGGGTTCTCTATTGGTTCACAACCTACCGTCCGCAAACCAGTCCAGACCCTCTTCAAAAGGATCTTCAAGACCCTTTAGAACGGTCCAGCGGAAAAAGAAGAGCCAAAACGAAGAGCGAAGACAGCTCTCCCAAAGCTTGGCATGGGTGAATTCTCCATCCAAAGGTTACTCGAGCCATTTTGTCTCAAGGGGTGGCATCGTCATTTGGCAGTGGGTCAAAACCCATGGGATCCCATTTTGGGGTAGGTGAATTCGCCGCTCATTTTCGAACCTATTTTCGTGGTTGGATTGGATCGGATGTTCACCAGCCCTTTGGGCACCGCGGTTGGGATGTTCTCCGGTGAGGATAAGATCATCGTGGGGGAGATCGCCATTCTGAAGCAGCACCTCAGCGGCCCGAACATCTCGGCCAAGAAGATGAAGGCGCGGACACGGCCGGGCGGGGTGGGGGGGAATGGGGGGGAGGGTGCTGAAGCATGTTTCTTTCTCGGAAGGGAGGTATGCAAGAAGAAGAGGAAGAAGAAGAAGAAGAGGAAGAAGAAGAAGCAGAAGCAGAAGAAGAAGACGCCGCATACCACCCAAGAAGCCCGCAACAGGTTCCCTTTACTTTGCAGACACTAAAGGGAAGCCAAAATGAAGCCGAAAAGCCATTTCCTTATTTTGCGAGAAGCCCACTCTCAGGAGTACATGATCCGAGCAGTTTATGCAGAGATGCTCGGGCATGACGCGTCCTTCGCCTACATCCACGCGGTGAAGCTCACGCATGAGAAGAACCTCTTCGCCAAGAGGAGCCGTCGGAGATGAGCGGTGGGACATGTTTCGAGTTTCTTCAAGTGCTTGCCCTCACTTGATTACCTTTGACGGTGAAGTTCCTCTTCACTGTTTCCCACAACCTGCTAGCTTGGGGTCTTTCGATGCATGGACTGGGCAGCTTTCCCTTTTTCCATGTCAGGCTTTGACATTCAGAGTTCCTTGTATTTTCCTTGTCCTGGTTGCCATGTATTTTTGAAGCGAGGTTCACTTTTGGGGTGATGCTTTTAGGCTGGAACAAAAGGGACACCTGATATTCCAACAGGTGGCCTTCCTTCCTACATTCCTCCCCATCGTTTTTCTCCGGCATCGGTGTCGTTTCCAGGATCGGGTACTTGACCTGTAATCTGTTCCTGCACAGAGACCACGAGCTGATGCTGCTGTTGATCAACACTATGCAGCGGGACTTGCAGAGCGCGAACCATATTGAGGTGCGGCGGATACCAGAGTTGTGCTTCAAAGGCAACAACATGACGTGCTTTTCTCCGGTGATTGCCTTGCCCCGACCCAAACATCCCCAGCTGAATTGACCAACCTACAGGGGATATACGGATGAATCCCCCTCTGGCTTCAGACGTGCTGGCTTTGGAGATTTTCGCCACCATCGGCCAGACCTCAGCCCCTACCATTCCTTCTTGGGGTTCCTAGTTGCTGGATTTTCCCGGAGAGGTACTGCAAGGCCCCAAGAATTGAGTGGTTTTCCAATTTTCCCTTGAGCACAGTCCACGTTGGAGGGTTGAAACCTGGTTTGAGACCCATAGCCTATGAGCTGCTTGAGGTTTGCTCCGCGCTGGCCTCCGTCTGCAGATTGGCCTCGCCGGCTCCATTCCGGATGGGATGTGTTGCACTCGGAAACCAGGGCTCCTTGAAAGCTCGAACTGGTGAGTTTGAAGCAGGCAGAACTCGCCAGGCCTGAGAAGCGGAGCTCAAAATCTGTTGCAACCGTGGAAAAAAAGAAAAACGGAAGAGGATTAAGCGCCTGAAGTTAGTTGACAGCTCAAGAACGCCAAACTGTTTGCTGGCGTTTGGAGTCATTAAAGCCACTGGGATTTCCTGGAAGCTTCCAGTGGCATTGGTACCTCGGTTGGTACACGGGCCTAGTTTTTTTTTTTGAAACCCAATGGGGTTCTTGGGTACGAAGCCAATTTACATCATAGGATGATAGTGCGAGTAAGTTTTGTTTTGTTTCTTTGTCAGTCCCAAGAAAGCCGTAACAGTGTGTTTCCTTCCCCCTGCGACCGGATCCTCAGCGTCAGACGCGCAGAGGTTAGGTGGTTCAAGAACCGCCAGGTCAACGTGGAGATGATCCCAGCGATCTCTCCGTTGGTCTTCAAGCTCTTGAACCACCCTCAGGAGGCGCCTCGATAAAACAGGGGATCTCTCTGACTTGACTGCTATTGGGCAACGGATCTTTAGACTTTAACTTTTTGGTTGAAGTACAGGTGTTTTCCACTAACCGTTAGTCACAAACCCCCCAATAATGTTAAACTTTTTGCAGGGGGGTCAACAGCAACCAAGCTGAGAACCCTGCGTGCCCTGGTCACAACTCAACAACTCAACCCTCAGGCAGTTTTGCTGGCTGGACATGGCCACTGAAACCATCCCTGTTCTTCGATATCCTGAAACAAAGGCAGCGCACGGCCCCGACTGGGTGTGTTGTGGGTTACTTCTGTGAAATCTCAAAAGAGCAACCCTTGGCAGTTTACTTGCGATGCGATCCCGACTCTTCATGTGGGATCACAGCCACGCTCAACCTTGCTGGTTTCACCCAGTCTGCCCAGCCAAGTTGCTGCCAACAAACATTTTGTTTTGAGGGTTTCAGAAAGTTGGCCTTTCTGACTGAACTGCCCAAAGAGCCGGTTGGAAGCTGACAATCCCACCCTCCCCAACCAGCCAAGAGGTTTTCTCCCAGGTCCATTGGAGCCAAATAAGCTAGCGAAAAGCTGCATCTCTCAGGCGGTCCGGAAGAAGGCTGTCATCGCGGTGCACAAGTTCTTCAAGATTGTGCCGGAGACGGTGCTCGACCAGAAGGCCGGTCGCCTGGTCGTTTGCATTTCCTTGAGAGTGGCCTCGAACGGGCCAAAGGGACCATCCCTGGTAGCTTACTTCCGTGTGTCACAGTCAATAGATCCTTACTTGTGCCTGAGCCAAGGTTGCGGAAAATGAGGATCTGGGGCCGCTTGTTGTGACGCCAAACAAAGCATCTTTGAAGCAAACCGCTTCCCGACCCTGAGGGCTGAGGTGTCCAATTTGCTGGAAAGCCATAATACTCTTTTGGCAAAATGCTGCTGTCTGGAAATCCCCCCCCAGCCAACTGTTTCGAACCTGCCAAGTCTCAATTTCCTCAAAAGGACGCTAAAAGGGGATTGGCTCGCCCTGCCCAGCAACATGGAACCAGAGAGACCCTCTGAAAAGGAAAGTCGTCCGTGACCCGTCAGTCAGAACTTCGAACCGTTCCACGTGGACGGGAGGGTTGCTTTTTTTTTTTTCTTGCGGGAAAAAAAAACACGAAGTCATTGCGCCTTCAGTTTGGGGACCTTCCAGTTCGAAGCCAGGATCAGATCCGCAAAGTGCTGTGCGACCCCGACCCCTCCGTCATGGGCGCCTCGCTCCACGTGCTCTGCGAGGCGGGTGAGTCGTTCAGTCACTTGCTTTCACTTGAGCTGCCCTCCCAAAAATTAAATAGGCGTTGATGGAGGTTTGTGTGCAAATGAACCTCTATGGGTGTTTGGTGTCTATGGACCATTCAACCATGGCTGGACATAAATCCTCGTGCAGCTGAAGGGCACCAAAAGGCCCTGAAAAAAACACATCGCAGGCACTGAGAGCCTGTTGGACAGAATCAGATTCTCAGCCATCCGAACTGGGCCAAGAGAGGCAATGGCCGCTCTCCCTGGCCCAAAACCGACCTTCTGACCTTTGGATTTCCCCCTTTTCGGTCCATGGTTAGTCATGGCCCTGAAGGGCTATCCTTGTATTTGCTGGGCTCCTGGGTTTTGCTCGGCTCACCCAAAGAAGAAGGACCTCCAGGTTGGTCAGGGATGCCACTGGTATGTGGCTTAGTTTGGCTGGAGAGTTGCCCTTTTGGACTCCAAACCTCCAGTGGCTCAGGGGCTCAGGGTGTTGCTTTTCCGCGGCTCCAACCAATGGGACCCACTGAGCAACAGCTCGCCGGAGCGGCCCTCCGCGCTCTCAGATTGCCAAAGCTCATCCGGCGGCCAGCAAAGATTTGGTGCCCTCCTTCGTGAGCATCCTGAAGCCACTCGGGCGGTTCGATGCGCGCGCGTCGCGAATGCGGCAATGGAACCCGAAGGTGCTCGGGAAGGGGTGAGTTGGGAACAAGGGGAATGCACATGGATGGGACCAAACTGGTGGTGAATCTATTTAGTTTGGGCCAACTTGTCATTTGCCAGTGAAGTCCACGTTTTTGGGGGCCAGAGCAAGTGTTAGAATCTGGGGCTGCGGAATAGTTTGTCTTCACAGCGAGAGCCGTGCCTTTTGGCAAGCTGAAAAAAGGGGCTCCAACGGCAAGGAATGGGAGGCACACCGATATGGGCATGCAGACCTATTTTGGACTACTTGCTCACTGGACCCTGTCTTTGGCGGCAACTCAAACTAAGGCAGATCACGGAGCACCGGCTTCCCCGAGACTTCGACTACCACCGCATGCCGGCGCCGTGGCTACAGGCCAGCGGAGTCAGCAGGAGAGCGCAGAGACTGCGAGCGAGAGGAGCAGGGGTCCTGCACGCACACGCAGAGGCCCACGCTTACGACACGCTCACGCACACGCCTGCCAAATGGGAAGTGCAGCCACTCAAGTGCAATGGTAAGCACACCCTCTCAAGTGCACCCGCTCCACACTTGCACACCGGTGTATCAGGGCCAGTTCAACAAGAGGCTCATGGCCTTTTTGCGGTCGTGGTAGTTCAGATTAATGTGTGCCAAAGCTCGTTACGTTGAGTCGCTGGGTACGATGCAGCGCGCATGAGGAGCGGACGATTCGCTGAAGAAGATAGCTGCCGCTGTGTGATTCGCGGAACTTTGTTTTGATAGACCACGTTTCTTCCAGGTTGAACAAGTAAAACCAACGACCCCCTCGCGGGGTTTCCTCCTTTCAGGGGCCTTAAGTTTCGCGAAATGAGTTTCTCTTTTCGAGTGGTGAGCGGTCCATTCTGAATCCAGGCATTGCAGAAATCCAAGTTGAATACCCAGCGGAAAAGGCTTGGTTTTAAAGCAGAAATTCGTGTTGAACTGCTGGGCTTGTGGAACTTCCGGGTTTTGGGCCGAATTGCTGGAAGAGCAATCGGGGTGTCCTCTCAGTACCTTCCGTCAACTTTTTTTTTCGGCACAAAAGGACCAGGAAGTACTACTTAAAGCGGTGGTCTAACACAGTTGTGGACAATTGGGCACTTTCAGCAGTGGGATTGGACTCCAACTCCGGTATCGCACAGAAAGAGCTGGGGGGCGGGGGGAGAGGGGGCTGCTAGCATCCCACTCCTGACAATTGCTGGATGCGGGGAGGTGGATTTGGACACCTGGCATTCCATGCCGAGATTCATCATCCCTTAAAAACAAATGCGAGTAGGGAACAAGGGATCTTCTGTAATTCTCAACTTTTCCCATTTTTTGCAGGGCTGGATGACTTGCCACAAGAAAATCCCAGCCTCAGGCCGGCTTGCAATCTCCCGTTTGCCCCGATGCCAGGTGAAGCTCCTCTCGATTTTGGGGGTTTTGGGCACTGCCGACAAGGCTACCTCAGAGCACATGTACGAAATCCTGCAGGAGCCAGCAGACATGGACCCTGTGGATGTCAGAAATCACGGTGAGTCTTGAACCCACCAATGGTTGAGGGCGTTCCAACCATCAAACATCATAGCAGATGGATATTGCAGAGAATTCTACAGGTTTTCAGGGGAGATGGGTGATGACTCAGCCACAAGGGCCTTGCTAGCAAGTGTTCGGCATGCGAGCAGTTCTCAGTTTGAGGCTCAAGGCTTGCTAAACTGAGCCCTGGAAATACACCGCCAGAGCTCGCAGGTAGGCTTGGCTTATGGATGTCGGACATAGACAGGAGTGCATGCGACGGGCGGACAGTGGCGTAAACGTCGGCTATGCGATCATCTATGAGTGCGTCAAGTGTCTCGCCCTAGACTGCAGGGCAGTACATGCCCCAAATATGTGACGGGAACAAACAACCGATGTGTATGTAAGGGTTGTGCTTGTGTCGGGGCTCGTTTTCTGGGAGCAAACGGCTCTTTGTTTGTCTGATGGGATTGAATTGGATTGGACCTTGCCTCCACTCGCTCGCTCACATTCCTCCTTTTTGAAAGGACAATTCAGTGGTGGTTGATCCAAAGTTTCATTTGCAGCCAGGGAGTCAAACGTTGGGATTGTGACGGACCAAGGTGCATCACGAAGATTTTCCCGGATCACGGATTGTTGGAACTCGCCGCGTCCAACATCTCCAGGCCGTTCGGGAGTCGCAGAAGCTCGGGAGTTGTGCGGATTCTCTGCAAGTTGATTGGCCCTTTTAGCATGATGATGATGATGATGATGATGATGATGATGATGATGATGATGATGATGATGATGATGATGATGATGATGATGATGATGAGGATGATGATGATGATGATGATGATGATGATGATGATGATGATGATGATGATGATGATGATGACCATGACGATGACGATGACGATGACGATGAGGACGACGACGATGATGATGATGATGATGATGTGATGCTGGTGCTGGTACTGGTGCTGGTGCTGGTGTTGCCGGTGATGAGGATGACGACGACAATGATTCTGATGACGGTGGTCACAATTTTGCGTATGACGGTGCTAGAGCTGGCAATGATGCGTTTGACGATGGTGATGGAAGTAGGTCTTCTGGTGATGCGGTTGGACACTTTGACGGCGCTTGCCTTGCTCCTCCAGCTCCGACCTTTTTCAACTTTTGGGGAACCCTGCAAGACTGGGGTCAACAATATGTTTCTCCATTTCCAAGGGATTTTCATGAGAGAGTTGCGATGGTAGCGATTGTGACAACTTGGCACCGAATTGCCGATGAGCGGATTGCAGGTTCATCTCCAGCGAGAACCACAACCTGCGGTACTTGGGGGTGACGGGCCTGGCCCAGATTGTCCAAGTGAGCCCGCGGCTCCGGCAGATTGAATCGGGCCAACTCCGGCCGAACTGAGTGCCAAGCAGGGCCCCTCGCGGTTTTCGGTTGGGGGGGGGGCCTCTTGCGAACGTGAGGTGTGCTCTGGCACTCTTGGGTCCATCTCACAAATTCCCAAAAGGAGGACACATTGGGACAAAAGACAAGACATGTCGCTTGGGCCAAAATGGTTGGTTTCCTCTTGAGCCCTCGCCTTAACTGGGTGGGTGGGGTACCCTCTCCAATTTAGCCGCCCAAAGAGGCTGGGCGCTTTGGTTTGCCAGGGCCTATGCTGCTGAGCACCAGATGGTGGTAGTGGACTGCCTCGAGGACGCGGGAGATGGGATCCTTGCGACGGATTCTTTGGGCTTCCAATGAGCCCTGGACAAGACCCGACAGGGGTGGTCAACCCCTCCTCTGCATAAGGATTGGGACATGAAAACATCGCCCAGCTTCCATGAACCTTGGGTGTTTTCTTCCCACTCTGGATATGCCGGGCCCTTTTCTTTGGTGGTTTTTCCCTCGGTCTTTTGGGGTTTGCCGTCGCATATAGTGCGGACTTATTCGTCGTCCACTATCCACGTTTCAGCTTGCGGATGGAATTGAAGCAATGCATTTGCCACAGGAAATGAGACAAAATCGCTCCCTGGGATACCTCACCCGATGTTTGTAGGTATGATGCCAACCCTTTGACTGCAAAAGGAGGGTTTGGATGGCAACAGATACCCTGTATTTGGTGCAGGGAGCTGATGCGTCCCCGAAACACGGCACCCGTCCCCGTCAAGTTACGAAATTTTCCATTTTTTTTTGGCTTGAACATCACCTTTGTGGCCAACTTTGATTGAGTTTCTCGGTGTGATGTTAGGGGGACGAACCCTGTGGCTTCAAAACAGCTCGCTACGTCAGGGCTTGGCGCGTCTTTCGCGGTGGGCCCTTTCAGGTCTATGAGTCTATGAGTCTATGAGTCTATGGGCGGTGCCGGAAACCTCGGGAATGTGGGTGAACAGACCCTCTGGCAACGCATCCTGAGCTCCTGTCCAGCCCCGGAAGCGGAACCCAAAGCAGAGCCCAGAGCCGCAGCCCGAGCCGCATGCGCGGAGCAGGATCCAGATGAGACACTCAAGAGGAAGACCTTGGACTTGCGCATCTGGCGCGTTTGGATCTTCAGATCCTGCTTCCGAAGGTTCACGGGTCACTCGGGTGGGTTTGTCATGGGGTGCTCGAAAATGGACGCGACACGTGTTTCCTGGACCCGCCACATGAGTCCCTTGCATTTTATACGCAAACTGAGGGCTTGTTCAACACCCGGGCTCCAGGGACACCGAAGCCCATTTTGGGAGATAAAGCCAGGCATGCACGCCCAAACCCACGGGAATTGTCCCTCATAGGGGGTACATAGTGGCATACCGAATCTTTCCTTGGCGGGTGGAAGCTGTGAACCAGGCTGCCCAAACAGCGAACCCGCGAAGCTGCCAGGCTCTTCAGAATGACGAACCCGCAGAACGTGGTGGTGGTGGTGCGCTTGCCGGCGCTTGCCGGGTTTCGGTCAAACCACGCGTGGGGTGGTTCCCGTGACGCCGAACTTTGACCCAGGTTCTTTGGAGCACCGTCTTCATCTTTCTTTTTTTGGTGGGGGGCTTTGATCGCTTTGTTTCAAAGGTTTGCTGCTGTTTGCTGTTTGGATCTCCGGCTCAGCTTGCGGCCAAATGTGTGGTGAAACTTCCCTTTCGCGTTTGGGTGCGTGCCAGGTGGACAAGCTGAGCTTCCACCTCCGTACCAGCGTGGCCAGGGGCCCAAGTGGCTGAAACGTGCCGAATTTGGCCTTGGCGTCAGGGTTTTACTTCACGACCCAGGAGACTTTAACCCAGTGGTTAACTTCCCAAAAGGGAGCCATCCGCTTGAGTCCGCCGTGGAACGCTTTTGGGATGCTTTTCACTGGTCAGGGAACGGAACGGACTTGGCGTCCCAAACGGTTGCCACATGAACTCCCGGCACTTAAGCCATTCCGACGCAGGGAATCCATGGCACATGTCGGGATCAGAGCTTGTCCCAGGCACAATTCCAACCTCGGTCATCTCGTACATATTATTTGTTGGTTCAAATGATGGGTATACTCAAAAACAAACAGGTGTTCAATGGCAAATACTCTGTTTAAATACTCTGCTTCTGTTTGTCACGGGTTGACATGATACCTTGAAGCAAGCAAGTATTTGGAGCTGACAGGGTTATGAAGGATCAGCTAGAGTGAGTCGCCATTTCGGCATGAATTCTTTCTATTCGCCCAGACGACTACAGACCTTGGTAGCGGTCCCCCCATTTATTTCCCCCCCCGCTGCTCTGGAAGAGAAGAAGCAGCAGAAGAAGACGAAGAAGAAGACGAAGAAGAAGAAGAAGAAGAAGAAGAAGAAGAAGAAGAAGTGAAAGCACATGAGCGGCCAGTGTTTCTCTTTGATTCAACCAGATGGGCCCTCCAGGGAATTACATTAGTGACTCCTCCGGCTTCGCTGGCAGAGCTACTGAGACAAGCCCAAGGAGTCTCCCCAGCAGCTCTCGTGGTCCCTCATTTTTTCAGCCCGATTTCTCCGGAGCCGTCCAGAAAGCCGGCTTCAAACGCGGAGCAATGTTGGCATCTGAATCGGGCGCTAGAGGAATCCCATCAGTCGTTTACTAGGGCAAGGGTCCTGATTCGCCTTTTCGGCCCTGGAACCTCCCGGATGTGTGACACTCTTCCAGCCCTGCCAAATCCACCCCCAAGCCCGCCTTTTGGAAAAAAACCTAGGACTCGCACCTTCGAAGAGATCTTGCTCAGAAGATCACCTCCTTAGCGGAGCGATTTGCTCCAGACAACGAATGGTGCGAGCCCCGGATTGGGAACTCGGACATTTGGTAAATATTCCCGAAAGCATGGCGAAGGGTTCTTCCGCTGGGTTCACTTGAGTTGTTCTCATGAGAGTCATTACAAGGTGTCATTGCAAGGAATCATCATCATGAAAGTCAATGCAAGGAATCATTGCAAGGAGTCATTGCAAGGAGTCATTGCAAGGAGTCATTGCAAGGAGTCATTGCAAGGAGTCATTGCAAGGAGCATTGCAAGGAGTCATTGCAAGGAGTCATTGCAAGGAGTCATTGCAAGGAGTCATTGCAAGGAGTCATTGCAAGGAGTCATTGCAAGGAGTCATTGCAAGGAGTCATTGCAAGGAGTCATTGCAAGGAGTCATTGCAAGGAGTCATTGCAAGGAGTCATTGCAAGGAGTCATTGCAAGGAGTCATGAGAGTCATTGCGAGCTGCAAGGAGCCAAGCGCATGGAGTCAAGTGCAAGTTGCAAGTGCAAGGCCAGTCAAGTGCAAGTTGCAAGTGCATGGAGTCAAGTGCAAGTTGCAAGTGCAAGGAGTCAAGTGCAAGTTGCAAGCGCAAGGAGCCAAGTGCAATTGACTTGCGAGGAGTTAAAATCTCTTCTTAGGGCGGCGGGGTAGTGCCGACGACACTACACGAAAATCGACCCTCTGCGGGGATCGGCGTGGTCGAGGTGCAAAAACCCATGGTTTTTTGCGATTTCTGCGGTGCTCGCGCGACCCTCTGCGGGGATCGGCGTGGTCGAGGTGCAAAAACCGAGGTTTTTTGCGATTTCTGCGGTGCTCGCGCGACCCTCTGCGGGGATCGGCGTGGTCGAGGTGCAAAAACTCGAGGTTTTTTGCGATTTCTGCTGCTCGCGCGACCCTCTGCGGGGATCGGCGTGGTCGAGGTGCAAAAACTCGAGGTTTTTTGCGATTTCTGCGGTGCTCGCGCAACCCTCTGCGGGGATCGGCGTGGTCGAGGTGCAAAAACTCGAGGTTTTTTGCGACTTTTGTTGTTCGAACTGGTCCTCGGGAGTTGTCTCGTGGTTCGCGCGCCTGCTCCCGGAACCGGCGGGTCGCGGGTTCGATTCCTCCCTGGTCCGCGGGCGGGCGTCGCAAGATGCAACTTGCATTTTAAAGCAACTTGCGCAGAGCAACTTGCGCAGAGCAAGTTGCACAGAGCAACTTGCGCAGACCAACTTGCACCGACCAGTTTGCGCAGAGCGCCTTGCCTAGAGCAACTTGCGCAGAGCAACTTACGCAGAGCAACTTGCACAGAGCAACTTGCACAGAGCAGCTTGCACAGAGCAACTTGCAGGGAGCGCAATTTGCACAGAGCAACTTGCAGGGAGCCACTCGCAGGGACCAACTTGCCGGAACAACTTGCGCGGAGCAACTTGCGCAGAGCAACTTGCACAGACCAACTTGCACCGACCAGTTTGCGCAGAGCACCTTGCCTGGTGCTGTCTTGCGCTTGCTTCACAAATGCTTCGTGGAGGGAAAAAGAACGCATCCTGCAGCGTTGGGCCGACCTCGCTTGCGATGTTATGCTTTCGGGCCAACCGTGGTCTAGTTTTTTTTTCTTTTCCCCTGTTGGTTTGAAAAGGCAATCTATCACTACTGGAAATATATTTAATTTTTCCAGGAAATGGAGGCAACTCGCATTTTGAGTTGTGTCAAGCACTTTTGGAGCTGCGGCGCCAAATGTCACCAGGAAGCCCCGCTCCGGAGCCAACTTGCAAGGGAAGCCATGAAAACAGCGCATGGCCGTCATCTTTTTCCGCACATCTCTCCCATGGTTTATGTGGCACGTGACTCTCTGTGTAATCGGGAACACATATTTGGGGGAGGGTGTTAGCACACGTACACACACACACGCACATATGTGTGCCATGGTCAAAAGACCCTGTGTGAGGCAGGATCAAGGGAGAGGATCCACCAGTTTGCATGCCCACTGCCCCGCGTCATCATGCCGTGGAAGCGCCAGATGGTTAAATGTGCTCTGTGCTTTGCTGTGAAGACATGGTCTTGGGAAATGGGGTCTTTGGGAAAGCCACTTTCTGCGATACAAAGGAAGCCTCCTTTCAGGTGACCAAGTAGTCACTTTGGTATCACAGAAGAGGTTGTTTTCCACATTCATGTTCAAGACATAGTGCACATTCACGGGACACAAGGAATGTTGACCGTGGCCCATATGTGCAACAACCAACTGAACTGACAAATTATCGATCGTTTGTTTGGAGAGGGCATGAGGAATCCAATATTTTCAGACAAAGAAGGGCTACCATCCGGGCCATCCTCAGAGGCTTGAGCAAGGGTCTGTTGGAGTGCCGTTGCCAGCCTTCGGTTTTGTTTTTCGCCTGTACCGGTGACTACGTTGCTGGCGAATCCCAAGGGGGTTGCCTTTAGTCCCGACCAGTTTCCCTTTAGAAAACAGTTCCATGGCGGTATGCCCTTGGAACGGCTGCTGTCCGTTCCACCTCCCCCCCGATCCTCGGCTTCCACCTAGGTACGTGAACACCATGAACACAGTCTTTGAGCTGAGCGGAGAGCTCGTGCCCGCGGAGACCGCCTACAACCTGATGCCCGGGACCCCAGATTGAAAAGGGGTCCGGGACCCAATCTTTGACTCTATGGCAGTGTATTGCAGGGGCCCCTTCCCTGACCAACAATATGGACTTCGGTTTGCCTCCACCGCACTCGAATGTAGGTGACAATGCTGGAAGGCGTTGTGGCAACCAAGCTTCCTAGAGAGTATCGCTCAATGGCAAGCCGTAAATCCCAGATGGATGCCGTCCATGTTTCCGAGATAGTCTGGCATGCTCAGGCGCTTGGTTGCAGAAGGCACGGGCGAGGATGATGCGGCGGACAATGCCTTCCGCGTTTTTGCGGTCAACACTTACCTCAAGGCCGGGCGCCAAATGCTGTGCAAAAATACATACCCTGATAGAGGGGTCCCCGGAAGAGAAAATTGATCTTCCAGGTACCCTCCCACAGGCCCACAGGTGCTATGTTTGTGGGAGGAAGGGTACTCCCTTTCAGCTTTCTCTCAATACCCGCCGGAAGGGTCTGATAGGGTTTGTCTCACATTCACGGACCCCAGGTCCCTTCGGGCGTCCTTGTGGTTCCCTAAGCCCATCCCAAAAAGGGTTCCCCAGAAGTTGCGGTTTGCCATGGGCAGTCAGTGCTGATGTTTTTTTCCCTGAGTTGGTTCCGATCCCTTCCGAACGTAACGGGATACTCGGATTGTGATGAGCAGATGGCGGACGTGCGCCTGTCTTCCGGGCGTGCTTGATTTGGTTGGGACACGTTTTGTTTTCTTTTGGGAGGGTGAACACTGCCGGTTTGAGGGTCATTGAAAAGTTTGAGAACCAAGAGGAATACTCCTCTTGTCCTTTTGGGGGAAGCAATGTGCAGTGTGACTTGGTTCTATTGGAAGGGTGAAAGGAGAGTCCAACTCCAGACAGGTCTCGACTTGGGTGTGTTCTTTTGTTGATACCCCGTTTTTTGTTTCTTTTTTCAGGGAACCAACCGGAAGTCATTTTTGTTTTGGGGGGGTCCACTAAAATAGCACAGGCACACACACACACACCCGCTCCATTGTGAATACCCAGTTCCCCACTTCATGGTGGTGCAGCCAGCTTCCTGACGCGTCAGCTTCTGGAGAAGCCCTCCTTGTCGGACATCCTGGTGCAGGTGCGGTGGCTTCCACATCACCCCCAGTCGACACCCCCCATTTCTCTTGTTTCTGCAGGGGGGGAGAATACCTTGCCTGGTTTTAGTTGGCATCAACCTGGCTTTTTGAGCATAGAACGTATAGGTCATTTCGTGCAGGAGACCCCGTAGCTGCTTCCCAAATCCAGTTTTCTCGCACTCAGCAAGCGACGCCCTTGTTCACCACTCGGAACCGCTTTGGGGTTTTTCAGCTTCAGCGCCTCTTTTTTGCACGGGCAGCGTTCGGGGCAGAGGAATGGTGAGAGCTGCAACGCCCCTTGTCCAGGTCAACACTCAGTCAGACTCCAGGCCAAGGGCCGTTGATAGTTCAGCATACGGACACTGGATAGCTAACTTCTTAGAAAATGATTAAACTAAATCCATACCAACCCTTGGATATTGAAAACAACACTGTACATACCAGTGTGTTGCATGCGTCTTAGGTTTTGTGCAGCACAGATTTCGTTCAGGGCAGACCGAGACCGCGCGAATTCCACCCCCCAATGGGCGTCTCTTTTTGAGGGGACCCAACGTGATTTGCCTTTTGGTTTCCCTCTAAACCAATCAGAAATTGGGGCGCACACCTATGGAAGGGATTTGAGGGAATTGCTTGAATGGTAAACCATTTCCCCTTTGGGTTTGTCTACAAATGGTTTCACGTTTGGACCAACCCCCCTGCCGCCCAGATTTCCGTGGACGTTTAATTTTAACCCAGCTCCAGGGAGGGGATTTCTGGCCCAAATCCCACCAATTTGTTGCGTGTCTCGCCTGAGACATGGGTATGGCTCAAAAATCCGGTCCCAAAATGGAGCCCTGGTAAGTGCACACATGGACCAAAACCTGTGCAACCCTAGCTCTTGAATCTTGAGCCACTGCCACATGTTTAGCTGTAGGTCATCGCCTGGGTGCTGGGCGAGTACGCCCGCCTCGCCAACGTGGATGGATATACCATCGAAGACATCGCCGACCTTCTGCTCGAGTGCATCGAGCGACCGCACGCCCGGCGAGGTTTGGAAGCGGCTGATGAGAACCCAACTTGGGCGGCTCATCTTTTGCAGGCATTCCCCCCAAAACATAATAATAATAATAAAAAAACCAAACACAAATGAAAATAATAATATGTGGGTTTTCCTTTTGGTTTCCCTCTCTAATCACAACAGGAGGCACCCTCGAAAAGGGATTTACCCAGTCGACTAAAAGGACACCCCTGTGAGGGGGTGTCCCATTTCCAAGGTTTGAAACGTTTGGCCGATAAACCCCGTCTCGGTTGCGGTTTGGTTCCATGGTTTGCCAGCTCCATGGTGCACGACACAGGTTTCTCGGCTTTGCTTTCGGGCTGGGAATGTGGGCGTGCCGCCAGCGGAAAGGCTTGGGGAAGTCCCGAAGATGAAACGGCTCCCAACAAAAATGGGGCTGTTTGTTTGTAAACATGCCGCAGTGGTTCTCCTTTTGGTTTCCCTTTAAAGCCACAAAACGAGGGGTACCCTCAAAAACACCCCCCCCAAATGGAACCTGACACAGATTGATTCGTAGGGCTGAAAAAGCTGGGAATCAGCTATCCCCAAATCGCTCACGTCGGCTCCAAGCCTCCGGGCGGCGATGGTGCTTTGAGCTGCGTGGCATCCACTCGGATTGCTCAGGTTGGAACTTTTGGACATCCACTCGGAACCGTAAAGGGGAAAGTTGGTTGGGCGTTGCTACCCCACTCTCCGTTCAGAGTTCTCACGCCCCACGCCCCACGTCTGAGTTTGCGCGCTCTAGGAGTGTCTGCTGATGGGTCAAAATCCACTTCGCACATGTCATGGATGAAACTGCGTGAATACTGGGATCCTATAAGGCACCTCCAACCGGTGCCGTCTGATTGTGGAGCAGGTGCTGGGAAGCCGAAAGCTGATGTCCATAAAGGGCGGCTGTTTTCGCTTCATAAAGCGATCCAAGAGGCAACCAGATCGCCGAGCCCAGGCACCCCGACACGTGCGGGGGTTTTCCGTTGCAAGCGCGCCGGGCGCGTGACGCCAGGTTCGAGGATCCGGCGACGCGAGGGTACCTGGCGCGGCGGCCAAGGATCAGCCCGTTGTTTTTGGGAGCCGAAGGCGGTGAGTCCTGCCAGAAGCTAAGAGAGGGGGCACTCCGGATATGAGCAGGCCCTTTCCACAAAAAGGGGCGGGCCCCCCAAGCGCTGGCGCAAGAAGCTGTGGTGTGAAGCTCGGAAGTAGGTTGGGTTTGCTTGACCGGAAAAATTGGGGGGGTTCCCTACGCAAAAGAAGTTGACATCTCAGCAGACGGGATCCATTGCCGGCAAACCAAAAGCTTGGCATCTTTTGCATGTCCAAGATGATGACTGGAGGAAACTCCTGGTCAGACAAGTTCCGACGGACACATTACCCTTTCTCCATTCTATGTCGTATCAACATCTCATGTCCTAATTCCTTTCCCTCCAACACGCCATTCGTTTACTCCAAAAGCATTCTCAAATTCTAGGCGTGTGGGTTGAAGAGAAAGAGTTAGGTGGTGATCAGGCCTTACAATTGAGACTCGCGAATAGAATGGGTTTGCGAGTCTCTCTGTTTTCTCTAGCTCCGGAGCTGGGAATGATTGGGAAAGAGTTGGGAAGAGACACAGCCCTGTCCACCCTTACCTCTTTCTTCATTCTACCTTCTCAATTGTTTTTCCTGCCAGTGGAGGAATTCCCAAGATGAAGAGAGAGGGTGGGCATCCTTCTATAGTTGACTGGATTCATCTACCTCTGGAGAATCCGTCCAAGATACTCAACAGGAGAGTCTATAGACACATATGATTGAGGATTTGTCCGGTAGAAATCTCTTGATTGGGAAACATCCTCATATGATGGGTGATAGAAACCCAAGGACTGTTAACGCCTGGTTTGGATATAATAAGTCTCGTCTTTGCAATAGTCTCTCCGCTGCAGCTGGGAGACCACTTTCCTTACTCCAAGCCTCTATCTCGCACGCAGCCAAGCCGCTGTGACGTGGGGAAACCGAAAGGCTTGAGGAATGAACGGACAAAATAGGACGAGAGTGGCCAAAAGATGTTTGTCATTCACTCACATCCCAACCGTTCCTTCCCTCACTCTCTCTCATTCTCTCTTTCACCCGCCCTCAATGAGAAGTCTGGAGAGGGCGGACATCATCTTTATCTGATCTCCCAAGCCGCCATGTTTAATTAAAAAGAAAGCGGCAGGTGGCGGATCCGAGTTGGTGAGGGACAGATCTCTTCGTACGGAGTAATCACTTCTGATCACCTGACTCTTTCCCCCATCCCTAACTCGCCTTCATTCACCCGGTGAGGTGAGGGAAAGGGATATGGGAGAGATGATTTCAAGTTTCATCTCTCTTTTCCTTTGGGTTACACGAAGAGATTTGTCCCTCGGAGATTCTGCGAATTCGCACGGAGGGCACGCCTTGTAAGAACCTTGTGGGATGTTCCAAACGGTTTCCTGAATACCTTGCTCATTTGTAATTGTAACGCCTGTAGGGTACAACTTTGCAGTTACAGACACATTGCTGGCAGGATGCGCATGAGGGTACAAGCTGGTATTTGGAGAGAAGCAGGCTGCCAGATCTATTATTTCAGATCACCTTAGAAAACAGAGTACTTGCATGGAATTCTGACCAGGCAAACCATTCTCATTGCAACACGTGGGAAACTTGATTGGGGGCAATTTGCACCTAAAAGCAGTGCTGCATGCTGCTAGTTGGATTGGTTTGGCCCCAATTGATCATATGTACCGTGTCCCGGCTCTTGGAGATAGAACTTCTGGACAATCCAGCATATTTCTACAACAAGTCGACATTTCCATGATTTGGCATCAACTTCCTCAGTCGTCTACCAGTTCAGCATTTTGGTGCATTTCTACACGAGCGACTTTCTTCCTGATGAGTATGCCAATTCATCAAAGTCTTCTCTACTTTCTCAAGTTCGATAAGCATTTCGTCTACGGGTACCACACCAAGTGGCAGCCATAGGACGAACCTGGTATGTTCGAACCCGTGTTGTCGCTTATTGGGGCTGTCCAACTCAAATCTTCTGCACTGGGAGCTCTTCCGCTGTTTGGACCCAGTGCGTCCCAAACCTCTGCGCGGCATTTGGTCCCAGCCGGCTTGCCTCATTCGCGCTCGGTCGGACCAAGCGCGCGGGTCGCTTCGATTCTTCGATCGAACTCGTCGAGTCGAGTCGGATCGAAGGTCACCGCGCTGATGAAGCTGATTGGCCAGCACGGGGTCAAGAGCTCCTCCGCGGAGGCCATCATCCGCAGGCGCCGGTGGATGGGAGTGGAGCTTTTTTTGCCAGACCTTTGAAGGCGCGGGGGAGAGAGAGGGCGTTTTTTGGGATTGGTCACCTTCGATGGATTGTTGTTTGTTCCAAGATTTCTGCTTTTGAGCAGGCGCCCCGCAGACACGCCTGTAAATTGTTTGGCCAAGGGCGAGGTGATCTGATTGGCCTTTGCTTGCTTGCAAGTCAAAACAAAACCTCCTCAGGGATATTTTGGGGTTTGTGTGTAGCAAACGAGTCTTTATCCCAGAGGGGGGACTAAAAAAACCCAAAACAAAACTGTAACTCGCGTGGGGCTTCTTGGAAATTTCCAGGAGGCTGCCACAGCGTGAGGTGGGCCCATCTACATCTAACCCCCTACTTGTGCGGGTTTCATTGGGGTTGCAGGCTCAGTTTTCGAAGCCTTCATTTTGAAAGGGTCTTCAAGACCGCAGCTGAAGCCTTCATGCAGCACAAAACCTGGACATACAAGTAGGTCACATGGCCATTTGCCTGGCTGCAACATGGAAAGAGCCAGCGAAGCAAAATGTGGATCGCCATTTCGCACAACCAACATTTTGCACGTCTTAGGTGGGGTGCTTGGCACCCGGCGAGGGCGAGCGTCCTCCTAGGGCGAGAGAGGGCCGGGTGGTTCTGGGCTCTGCCAGTTACCGCTCGTCCCGGATGACTGACCTGCAGCAGCGCTGCTACGAGCTTGGGGCCCTGGATGGGTTTGAACGCGGCCTTGGGAAGTCCCTCACAGTTGGCCTCGCCCAGCAAACGACCGCGTGGGCTCCGGGACTTGAAGCAAGTCACAGCTCAGCTGAAAGTGGGGAGGTATGGAAACCAAACTGGACGAGAGGCAAAAACAAGAAAGCCAACTTGCAAGGTCGGCCAGAGTGGTTAGAGCCATGGTTCTACGTCAACCGGCCGGGGAGGCCCGCCCCCTTTGCCAAGCGCCCAAGCAACAACCGGCCCAGAGCCTCGAGCGGGAACATCTGAATTCGGTCTGATGGTTTCTCCTCGGCCGGGTCAAATCCGGGCGCTGCGGGACTGACGGTCAGCTTTCGGACTGTGAGACTCGACCTCTTTTCTAGCTCAAAGAGACTTAGGGCTGCCAGTCCGACATGGGCATCTTGTTCTTTGTTGCTGCATTTCAGGGGCCTACCCCGTTCTTGGCAGCAAACCTACATCAACCGAAATCACTTTTCCCGAATTTACGAAGGTTCTTCCGGTAAAGTCGTTAGCCTTATCGCGCAGCACGGGACACGCAGAGCAAGATGCACGAGCGGAGCAAGACGCACCTGTGGAGCAAGAAGTTCGAGAGCCCGCGCAGAGCATTTTTTTCAAGACAGAACATGCGCAGCAAATTTTGGGAGAAAACGCTCGCAGCAAGTTGCACGAGAGAACACACGTGCAGCAAATTGCATGAGAAAGCTCGCGTGAAGCATCTTGCGCGACAAATGTGGATTAGTCTTTGAAGGCTGCACGGTGGCACTCTGCGAAACCGAGTTCTTCCTGTGCGGGGATCGGCGTAGCAAAGCCTCATAGAGGGGCTGGAGGGAGAGGTGGAGGTGGGGCTTCTAGGTTCGAGCAGCTGCGGCAGTCTCCGGCCTTGATGCGGAAGGCGCTCACCGCCCGGAAAGTCTCCTTTGGCTTGTGCAAGACATGGCCGTGGGTCAACACCAATGGGATCCCATTTTGGGGTAGGTGCGCCGCCCATTTTAGAACCTATTTTAGTGGGGATGGGGATGTTCACTGGGGATACGGGGTTTTGACCCATAGCCGAGTGGGGAACCCGAACTTTCGAGTTGCGACGTGTCATATCTGACCAAGGTGGTTGAAGACTTTGGAGGTCCCGGGAATCGAGCCCTTTCCCTCTGAAAGCAGCTCCTTCCCTTCCGGTTGTCACTCTGGTTGTTGCCTGTCGCACAGGGTAGTGGTGCGGTGACAAAATGCTAAGTTTCGACACATTCTTCTGGGTGTACTCGCCTTGGATGGCTTGATGCATAACGGGCGGTTTAAAGCCTGGCAAAACTGCTCCAGGGTTGACACTCCCCGTTTTTGGTGAAGAGGTCGGCTTTTGGAGACCTTCCGCTTTTTTGTTGTATGACTGTGAGCCACGTACGAAGCGCGAGAAGCAACAGCCAGTGGAGCGACTTCGGACCCGGCCGCAAACCCTCCCAAGTTGCACATTTGGGTACACACCAGCTATATCGTGGCTATATAGTAGTTATATAATATATTATAATATACCCTTTTGGGGAGTGGGTTGAGAGTAGTGGAAATCATCTTTGGGGTTCAAAGAGAGTTGCAGTGTTGGTCGACCCATTCGCGTGGCTCACCAGGTGTTGCCTTACGACGCCTCCTGCGAGGACATCACGGTGAACAAGGACCAATGCGCTTCACGCCTTTTTGGGGCTTCTGGGCTTCTGGGCTTTTGGGCGAGACTAAGCCACACAACCAAGAGGGTTTCCTGCACTCGTGGTTTTCCTGGGGGGTTTCCCAAAACCTCCTCTCTTCCGGTCAAGGTGCAGCCCAATTTCTGAATTCGTCCACAGGGCTCACAACAACTGGCATCGCGCCCAGTGACTCTAAGCTGATGTGTCAACCAGCTTGTTTTGGCAGCAACTCCCACACAGAGGAGTCCGGCATCCATGCAAAGTTTGCAACAGTTCCAAAATCTAAAATAAGGGAAAGGACTTACATCATGGCTAATCACTTGTTGTCTACCTTTCTATGACAACGAGGCCTACAAATGGTTTGCCTGCAAGCGTTGTAAGCCTGTGAACCAGTTGGATGCATGAATGTTCGCCTTGTTGCGAAGAGCGAATTGACCGGATCGCGTCTGTCGGTGTTCCAGCGGCTTCCACTTTCAGTTGGTGAGAAAGGGGTCCAAAAGGTGATCAGGTTTGCCAGTTGCCCTCTGGCAACCGCATCCCAATGAATGGGACGATAGCTGTGAGAGAGCCGGGATTGCCTGAAGACTCCATGGACATGATTTGCCATAGCACATGGAAGTGCACTCTCCTCCCTTGCCGAGGGGAACTTCTCGTCCCAAACACGGGGGGCCATGCACTTCCGTACTTTGTTTGGTGGGGATAAGCGTGCCACTCATTCAATCTGGGGTGTGGGACATGTTCAATGAGTCAATCAAGCCTGAAATCAAAGGTTGTGAATCTTGTTTTGGGGTTTTAGGGACCTTGTTTTGGACATCATAACCCACTGGGATGTATGTCCACTAACCTGTCTTGGTGTCGTGGGTTTGTCACTGTGTCTGGGCCAGAGCTTCACTCCCAGCCGACGCCCCGACTCGGCTGCTGTCCCAAGGCTAGAGATATGGCTGTGGGTCAACACCCAATGGTACCATATTGGGGTAGGTGCACCACCCGTTTTAGTCAATTTTGGTGGGGATTAGGATGTTCACTGGGGGTACGGGATTTTGACCCATGGC
This sequence comes from Effrenium voratum, assembly GCA_963377175.1. Classification (NCBI taxonomy): domain Eukaryota; class Dinophyceae; order Suessiales; family Symbiodiniaceae; genus Effrenium; species Effrenium voratum. The sequence continues at coordinate 293,555 of CAUJNA010003495.1, read as the reverse complement.
CATATGTTTTGGATGGTCCGCTCGGCTAAATAGTAGACTGGCCATGGCATCACCGTCGGAAGAAGGGCCCTAAACGCATCACACCACATGGCCCCCGTCGAAATATGCAGATGGGCCGATACAGGCAGGTCGGCACCCAAATTTGGGGCGTCGCAAAAATGGCGGCAATGAGGAATTGAGGACATGACACATCCAAGAACGGGCTGGTATGGACGTGGGGGAACGGCCCAAATAGGTTCCACCGGCACCTGTGGCATTCGCCAGGATCTCGCCTTCCTGAGCGCTTTTGTGCAGCAGAAGCTCGACGAAGGCCCGGTGAGGACATGTCATGGGTCAAAATTCAACCAGGAATTGGACCGCAGGTTTTAGTCCTTGGTTCCATTTTACCAGGGTAACCCATTTTGGGTACCTATTTTTGACCCACAGCCATGTTTCACTGGGGACCTTTGTGGCATCGGACGGAGATTTGCCTCCAAAGCAAGGAGCGACTGGCGATGAATCGGATCCCTCGTAACGGAAGTGGGAATCGCATGGGCTTGGTGCTTTGGGGTTCAAGAAAAGCCTAACCCAGTTCCGGAGGGTGCTGTGTCTTCAAGCGTGCAGGGTTTGTAGCGAACCCAAAAGTTCTACCGAGGTGCGAAGCCGTACCAGAGTGCTTTGGAGCGCGCTGCTCGAGCACATGATGGCGGCACTCAAAAGGCGGAAGGGGAAGGGGGAAGGAGTCGCTCGGTGCGCCGAAATGTTTGGGCCTTCAAACTCAGGAATCCGGCATCTCCCCCTTGAAGTGGATTAAGGATTAGATTGATGAGGTTTTTGGGTGTAAGGCCTCTCCCTTTCCCTCTCCTTCTCCCTCTCCCTCTCTCTTCTCTCTCTCCTCTCTCTCTCTCTCTCTCTCTCTCTCTCGGTCTCTCTCTCTCTCTGTGTCTCTCTCTGTCTCTCTCTCTCTGCCTGTCGCTCTGTCTCTCTCTGCCTGTCTCTCTCTGCCTGTCTCTCTCTCTCTTTCTCTTTCTCTTTCTCTTTCTCTTTCTCTTTCTCTTTCTCTTTCTCTTTCTCTTTTGGTTGCCCTTCTTCTCATCAAGAACGCGGAGGTGGGCAGGATTTCCCGTATTTTCTAAGTACGGCATTGCACTGGCCCGAGTGTTCTCTTTGGGCATGGATGCCCGTCGCCAATTTTTCCCGGCAACTGTGACTGTTCTTAGCGTAAAGTGTCTGCGAAAAGAAAAAGAAAAAGGTAACAACTTGGCTACCAAGGTGTTTTTGCAGTAGGAGCAAAGGAGAGCCCATATTTGCTGATATCCTCACTGGTCGTCTGTGTACGGTTTGCATTTTTTTCACAATTGGAGACACTGGGGCCTTTGCGAACTGCAGTGACAGTGGCCGCGTCCAAAGTAGGGGGCCAAAGTTGCAATTTCCAACAGAGGGATCCCATCACCAACCAAAGATGGGTTCAGAAATTCCAGAACTCCAGAAACCCTCCCGCCCAAAAGACTGTTCAACAGTTAAGGCCGAAGGTGCGGCCTTTGGTTTCTGGCAAGCTGAGCTCCGGTTCGGTAAAAACGAGGCTTGCTGCCCTAGTGTATCGTAGCTAATTATTTTTCACGGCGGTCTCTTTCTTTTCTTCCCCAAAAGTAAAACACGTTTGCAGCTATTTCGCCGGAACTAGCAGTTCCTAGTACCCCAAAACCCTCATGGACAGATTCGGATCCTCCTTTGACTTCCTTGTTTCACCCCTCGTTACGCCAGGTTTTTTCAATCAACCATTGACATCAAAATCTGTTTTGTGGTACTATAGCCGTCAAGCATAGAAAGCTGGCAAAAGTCGTGACTTTTTTTCACATCTTCTCGATTGAGCCGCAATCCACACCCGGGTAGACGAAAGTTAGCAAGGGATACCCGACCATAAAAAATAGGAACGGCCGCCTTCTTAACTCTGGACATGGTTCTGGGTGGACCATTTTAATCGCGATGGGTTTTGAGTATGACTCAATTACATTCCAGGTCCAGCTCTCACTCCCAAGGTGGAGGTGGAAAGCAAGCCCACGCTGAACTTCCAGCCCTATGAGGAGATCGACTCAACGAGAGAGGGTTCAGGTTTTCCGGGTGCCAGCGAAACATGGCCCTGGGGGGTGTTGAAGCATCACTCATGGGCTTTCTTGTGCTCCTGGGAATCTTGAATGAAACATCCAGCTTGTGTAGAGGCCGATTTGTTCTGTGTTGTCCGTTTCTTCTTGGCCTGAATTGCAGGTTCTCTCTCTCTAAATATATGTATACTATATACACATTTTGTGCACATACACAATTTGTACATATATATATATATATATAGATAGATAGATAGATAGATAGATATGTCCAGGTGTTCGAGGGGGGGGGGTAGCATATATATTTGTATATATATATATATATTTATGTATATATACACATGTGATTGGTTTGTTGGCTTCTGAGAGCGCCCAAGGGCGAGCCTAAGCCTTCGCGCCGTGAGGCCCCCAGCAAGCCGCAGCCCACCGCTTTCCCGGCGGCTGGGCTGGAGCCTAGCCATGACGGAGGAGGAGGAGGAGGAGGCGGGCTTTTCTTATTCTTCCTTTTTTTTTGGTTTGTGTTTTGTTTGTTGTTGTTTTGTTTTTGCAGTGTTTGTTTTCCTTTTCCTTTTTCATTTTTTTTTTTTGGGGGGGGGGGTGTTGTGAGGTGTGAGGAGCAAACAACAACCACAACTTGTTCCTTATTTTTTTGGGAGGTTATTTTTTTGGGAGGGGGGAGGTTGAGCAGTTGTTGTTTGTTTTTCTTTTTTTGGGGAGGGACTTGTTGACAAGGGGAATTTATTTGGGGGGGGGGGGGGGCGGGACTTGTTGAAAAGGACAATTTCTTGGGGGACAACTGTTGGAAAGGGGAACGGAAGAGGGAACTGCGAGGCGTCAATCGTTTGCAGGGTGTGAAACCCATGCGTTTGAATAGAAACTGGCCAAGGCGAGCAGCACCGGAGATCTGGAGAAAGATGAAACGCCAAGCTCGTCTTCGCGTCTTTGTGGGCCATTGCGGGCCCAATCAAAGCACAAAGCGAGTTCCAGCTTGCAGCAAAGGACAAGAACGAACATGTGTGCAGCTTCCTAGAACCCATTGTCTTGGAACCCATGTAGGCCCAGTCCATGGTCTGCTTCCGTGATTCGGACAAGCTCCAAGTCAGCTGAGCTGTGAAGCAAAGGCCTTTGCTGTGTCAGTATGTGCTCTTCACAGAAGGTCCGGATAGTGCGGTTGTTGTTTGCTTCGACATCAGACCGAATCCCGAATAGTTGACAAATTGATCGCGGACCCATCTGCTGGAGTAGACTTAGGATACATTTTCCATTTTACCAGTGACTTTTCAAGTGAAGCAAGCCATAAAATATACATTCTTTTTTTGTAGGCCTAACTCTAATCATGTAAGTATGGGCCACCAGGAATTGGACCGCAGGTTGTAGTCATTGTTTCCATTTACCAGGGCAAGCCATTTTGGGGTTACCCTATTTTTGAGCCACCATGTCTGAAGTTCTGGCCTTTTGGGAGCTTTCGGAGCGCTGGTTCTTTCCGTCCCATGAGCAGCGCGCCTTCGCGCCTATCCGCGCCTATAGGCAGCGCCGCGGATGCGGCGAAGGGCTTGAATGCCGGGGTCCTAACGCGGCCCTTGCCGCGTGAGGTTCGTGGTCAAATACGGGTGTGGGTCAAAATGAAACAGGAGGGGCAAACCGCAGGTTTTGGTCCATGTGTCCACTTAGGGCAAGCCATGTTGGGTTTGTTTGAGGCAAAGCCAGGCAGACGGACACGGCGGACTGACGGTTTGGTCGGTGCAACCTTGGATCTTGAACCTAGCCTCAGTTTGAATTTGCGAAAAAGTCAGTTTTTTGCATCGGAGGACCTTCTTGTGTGATTCAGGCAGTGCCCAACCTAGCACTGTGTCTACAAATTTTCACTCTCTATCTTTTCTCCATGGAGCTGTGTTTTAGAGCAGACACTTTACCTTTCAGTTCTATATAGAGGCAGATTTTGAAGACATATAATATTGAAACGGCAATCTAAACAGAGCGTACTTTTCCGAAAATTAAGGTCTGCCCGTGACAAATTCTGACCACCTTTGGTAGGCGCACACTCATAGTGCTGATCAGAAACATGCCACCAATGGAAACGATACACAAACAAGTAATAAGCGTCGGAACAACGTTGACAATCATGATAATACTGATGCTAACGGTGATATAGTTGTGATGATCGTCAGAGCGACGTTGATGACAACCGTGATGATCATAGTAACGATTTCAATAGTTGGGATAGTGAAAAGGGCAACAACACAATGAAGCACGTGAGATCGAGCTGCTCAGCTGCAATGTGTTAAGCTGTAGACGCCGAGAAACATGAGATGCGCGTACTGTCATATGCTCAGCTGGCACTCTTAACGGGTATAGACCCATATATATATATATATATATATGGTAGGACCCCCCCCCAATACCAAGGTTTTCCTGCTTTAAAATGTACATGTTGCATGTTTTTGTTGTATAGAAAGTCGCTTGTTTGAGGAAAACCTGGAGTTGAGTTGGGGTCCTGCTAAAGATCAGAACACATGTCTTACTACAAGTGCTTGATCATCGTTATGTGTCATTGGATGAGTATAGATAACATAACTGACTGATTTACAATTCAGTGTTGGAGTTTATAAACGTGGGGGGGTTCCGTGGCAACTCTTGAGGGGGGGGGGGGAGGGGGGGGGGTCCCGCGGCAACTCTTCAGAGGGTGGTTGCGAGAACTCTTCCCCCCCTCCCCCCCCTCCCCCCCCCCTCCCCCCCCCCCCTCCCCCCCCCCCCTCCCCTCTAGTGGCATTTCATTTTTTCTTGTTCATTTATGCGCATTCTTTCTTGGCTTCTCGTAGTCAATGGTTCCGCAGCATGGCTCGAGTAGATGAAGAGCCGATTTTGCACAACGCCACGAGGAAGAGCTTGTCGCAAATTCTCGCCCATGCTCCGAGATTCTTCCCACTGGAGTCTCAAAAGAGACAATTTGCCGAAAGAGCACTTGAGAATACATTCGGTGCAGCGTATCTAGATGGGCTATCTAAAGGAAGTCTCATCAAAGCTGGACCTGGACTTCCATTGACGGGAGCTGCGCTGGAGACAAGGAAGCTGCTCACGTTTCTGGATCCAGTTTACGAGATATTGCTTGAAAAGAAGTTCACGCAAGGCCCGCTCTCGAAACTAGAAGAGAAAAAGTCGAGAGATGACGAAGCGAGAAGATTTCACTTTGATAATTTGAAAGAGCTAGAAGAGTTCAGCGGGTCGATAGTGAAAGATGAATCTGCCCTTCTACGCATTCAAGCTGCTTTGCTGGATGCTTGCAGTCGCGCGAGGCCTCCGTTGGAAGACGTAGACGCTGACATCTTGGCCGCTATGATCAGTTCGGCTCCATCTTGGCTGGCCTCGCTGGATCATGCTTTCCGCATCTCTGACTCTTTGGCGAATCACATCTACCTCTTGGTCTTCCTCTTCTTTCTCCTCTTCGCCTTCTTCTTGCGTCCTTTCGTGACCTCCCTCCTCTTTTTTGTACCAGTCTCCCAAACCGTCGATGAGCTCGGCAATGTCACCTTCAGAGGCAGCCTTTCCTTTGTACAATCCTTCTCCTGCGCTCAACTGAGCTGGTAGCTTGGCCACGGCTTTCACAAGCATCCCCCCCTCCCCCCCCCTCCCCCCCCAAAAAAATGTAGAAAAGGCTGATTCTAGGGGGTTGGGGGTTGATGGTTGCCTGTTCTGTTTTTTATTTCACAATTCAACACGTGTACCACCTTATCCGTTTTTAAAAGGCTGATTTTGGGGGCATGAAATAACGATATGGATGTGGTAACGAATTGATGATTTGGTCCCCTGTCTCGTTCCAGATTTCAGCTTTTAGTTTTATTGATTGAAAGAGGATAGGACTTTCTGTGGTTTCACGGGTTGGCTTTTGGGCGTGTCTTCTGATTTGTCATTTAATGAAATGTTTATAGATTAAAAGCTCACTATAATTATAACATATAAGAATATAAATGATATAATTATGGTTTAGTTATGAACTACACAGGTTCATCAACAATTAGCTTAAACTTTATGCTTTTGACTCCTCCAAACTCCGTTCTACTTCTTTCTTCACCAATACAACTGTATATTTTTTGATGCGCCGCTATCATTACATCAGATAAATTATCTATGGTTGCATTATCACAAAGAGCGGTGGCAAGAGCGGGAAAATATGTTTCTGTGTCTGCCAAGCCTGTCAAACAGCATTCCCCCAAAAGAGGGGGAACATTCCCCCAAAAGAGGGGGAAAGGGGGAACATTCCCCCAAAAGAGGGGGAAAGGGGGAACATTCCCCCAAAAGAGGGGGAAAGGGGGAACATTACCCCAAAAAAGGGGGAAAGGGGAAGAGGGACAGTATCTACTTCATATTCTTTAGGATATCTATGTTGGTGATGCTGGTTGCTGGTGATGCTGGGCTAAAACAAACTAACAAATATATCACTAATCAAATCAGTAGGTATCTTATACAACTCATCTTGTTTATGACTGATGTATCCATCACCCCAATCAACCTTTTTACCACTTGGTAACCGTTGAGCAGTTTCAAGATGCTTTCCATTTCTTATCTTGCCACAATCCCTTTTACATAATGGTCTGGGTTTCCATGTTTCAATGTTTGACCACAACCTCGTCCTCTTTCGGTAGTTCATACCATATTTACAGTAATCCACATCAAAATATTTTAGACCACTCATAAAGGGCTGTTCCTTCAAAAGTCCAGTTGCAGGGTTTTCAATGACCCACCACTTCGGTTTGAAGTAGTCGATGATTTCAAGGGTTTTCAAAACAATACTACGGACATCCCTCGTCTTCGCTATGCTGTATTCTGTGCATGGAGGAGATGACCAAATCACATCAAAATCATCAACATCAAACTCTTTGTAGTTCCAACTCAGAATATCCTGATTGATATCAGCATTTTTCAAATCCAAGGAAATCACACTGTAGCCCAAATCACGAGCGACCATACCAACACTGCCAGTACCACTAAATAGTTCTAATAATTTCATATTATTAGAATTATTTAGATATTTATTTTAATTATCGTCATTATGTTCATTGTTATTTGATTTATATGATTGACATTTCACTGTTTGTTGGTGTTTCTTCATATAGTCATTCCTGATTAATTGCTTACACATATTACACTCAACTTGTTTACTTCTTTCATCCTTTTTCTTCTCATAGTATTCCCGCTTTTGTTTTAGCAAAGTCTCTTTATTTCTTTGTCTGTATTCTTTCTGATACTGACTGACGTATTCCTTATTATTTTCATAGTACTCCTTCACTCTCTCCAGTACTTCTTCTTTATGTTCCTGATGCCATTTCTTTTTGTAGTCTCTCATATAATCTTTATTGTCTTCCATCCATTCCTTCTGCGTTCTACCAGCAATACATCTGTTTATACAATCCGTATTTTGAATATGAAAGCCTTCTCTTTTTAAAAGTTCTTCCTTACTATTGCAGGGATAGTGTTCAATTAGTTCTATTTTACAATTTTCAACACCAAATTCTTCAAATAAATAACTGGATGTTGTATCAAGTTTAACTCCATTTTTGTATCTGTAAAACTTCATTCTATGCCGTGACATTCTTTGACTTAAAAGTTTATCGCAAGTGCTTCCTATATAACATTTGTTATATCCAACATCAACAACTTTGTAAATTTTCCCATTTTGATATCTACTATCCATTGATAACCTTAGTTATCTATTCTTTAACGTAGTTTGTAATGACCATATGGTAAAGAAGAAAAGGCATCTAAGTAATGTCTTTTGTTCTCATAGTTACTGAGTGATTGCTTGACTTGAGACATTCAATATATTTGGTGTGTTTTACTCCTGATGAAGTTGTAGGAGATTTCATGCTTTTTGTTGTGATGCAGTGCTTCATGATAGTTCTGATAGGTCAGTTCCTTCTTCACCTTGTGCTTGACTACACCTTTTGATTTCTTGTGTTCCTCATCCTCGCCGTGGATTGTGAAAGCATAGGATTTAGGTTTCAACCCGATGAATCTAGTAATGATTTTACCGTTGACTTCATCTTTGTACATTCCTAAGACCTTCTTATTTGTTGTGTCATGGCATGGATGTTCAACAGGATAATCACTAAAATCCATATGTTGCTTGATACCTTGAAAATCCTTGTAGATATCATCAGTGAAGTTTTGAATTACATAACTGTCAGTATCTGTATATATCAATTTGATATTTTCGTTGTATCTCTTTTTCAACACACCATAGTAAAACTCATACATATGTAATTTACTCAAATCCAATATTGTCATTCCTAAGAATATAGGTTTATCAAGTTTCAAGACCGACTTTGTCTTTTCCACTCCTACAAGATTTTCATTAATGATAAATCTATTTTTGAATGTAGGATTATTCACACATTTTTCATACCTAACATCATTATCCACCAGTTCAAAATCCATATGTTTTCTTTTGTCTTCCATCGTTTTTCCATACACAGCGTTATTCATTAATTTAAACAAATCCTTCTCAAAGTCGCTCTTCGCTTCTTTCCTTTTGCCTGTGTTGAAGTCAATCCACGGTTTCAACCAAGCCCTCTGTTGAAATTTTATTATCCTATGAACCTTGGTGAGTTTCATACCCATTTTTAGATAATACTGTAAAGTCTTGATATGAACCACATATTTTTCTTTATCTTTCAAATTTAATATTAACTTGCTGGTTTTCTCGTCCTTCGGTTCTTTGTTTCCATAGTAGATTTTGTAGATTTCCTTTTGATAGTCTGAAAGCATGTTAGCATTGACATTCATTATTTCCGGTGCTAGTGGATAGTCCGAATGGTAGTCGTGTAGTGTTTCTGGATATTCCAAATCCACTTCAAGGATGAAACCATACTCATCTTTTTCATCCCACTTTTCAATGTTAGGTGTTTTCTTTGCCCATTTGATGTTCTTTAAAGGCAACTTTTGAGACATTGCCAGACCATACAAATTGTTAGCATCTAAGTAATTGATATAACTTGAAGGATTGTTTTCATCAAAGGCTTCATCCATATACTTATTGTTTGCCACAGCCAGTTTATGACTGACCTGACACATACCTCCTCGCATTCCCTTTTCAACCATCTCATACATTTCTTTATCGTGTAACTGTTCAATTTCAACACCAGTTTTCAACAACATCGCGTCCCAAGCGAAGTTAGGAAGCGTATAATAGCGTGCTGGGTCCAAACCGTAGTATTCCATACATAAGTCTCTAAAATTTTCAAACACATCAGTCAATAATAAAACATCGGTTCTGTTAAAACCCTCTAGGCCCCGTGCCGAAATTGGGTAGCTGTTCTGAGGTCCATGTTGGTGTTGCTTACCAAGTTCCATTGATCGCCATTTGGCTCAAGACACAATTGAGGTTCAAGATCTGATGTGTAGCTGCATACATACGCGATCGGTATTGAGAGCGGAAAACATCTCGCTCGCGCTGCATTTGTCAGGACCACTGTTGTAACTATTATTCCTTCTCCCTTACAACGTTTACACGGGTTCGGCTATAACGGCATCGTCCGTATACACCTTTCTACGTGGTTGGTATTACAGCTGGAGGGTTCGGTGCATAGCGTCCCACGGGACGTCACCTTGCCGTCTCTTGACAGGTTATCAGCCGTAACGACAAGCTCTACACTGGACAGGGAGACAGCTGGTTTATTGCGGGTACAGGGACAATAAAGGAACGATAACCTACACAGTACAATGGCGTCTTCAGCGAGCCCAAGTACTGCAACTTTTGGGAACAGCAGCTCAGAGGGATCCAATGGATTGATGGCTCTTCCTGCGGTGATGGATATGATTGCAGATTCACAGGATGAACCTGGGAGCGGAGGTTCCGCGCTATTCAGCGACATATCCACTCCCACAAGATCATGGAAGCAGGTCGATATTCGTCAGGAATCGAAGCAAAGAGAATCCCCACCGAGAAGATCATCATCTTCGCCTGCGACACCGCGGACGTCGCAGAAGGGCGTGAGATCGACATCGAAGGGTGGGAGGTCAAAATCACCCACCAGTGCGGAGTTTCGCGCCGCGATCAAAGAGAAGAATAAGATGGAGGTGGAGATCGGGGAATATCAGAAGACACTTGATGAAATGTCGGCAGCAATGGCGAATCTTCATCCAAGAAGACTATGGAAGCACCATCCGGATCCAGGAGCTGGAAAGACGATGCGAGATTGCCAGCAAGCAGTCGGGACATCTAGTGAGTCACCACCAACACCACATGGCTGAGGCATGGCGCAAGTTTGAGGAAGAAGCCCAACAGATGCGCAAGGTGGAAATGAACGCATTTCAGTACGGGGAGAAGAAAGACATGGAGTCGAATATTATAATGCAACAGATGAGACAAGCTGAAGGAACTATCATGGAGCAGAAGCGGGAGATTGCATTGATGAAATCCTACATGGCAAGCGAGAAGTCGGCCGCGCAGGAATCAGCTATACGTGCAAATCAGATACACCGTGAGGCTTCACAACAGATATCAGTTTATCAGCAACAGATCAGAGGCATAGAATCTTCTACATCTATCGAGAAGTTCAACGAGGAGGAGATGGTCCAAAGTCTGAAATCACAGTTGGAGCATGCACTCGTCAAGCGCCCCGAGACGTACTCTTTGGAGGACTCCAGGGAACAGCTGATGGCGAGGCTGAATGACGTTACAGTATTTGCGGAACAGGAATCGAAGAGAGCAGATTGCTTGCTTCGCGAGAAGGAAGAGATCGTCAAACAGTATGAATCCGACGTGTCGATGAAGGACCAGATGATTGCTGTCGAAGGTGGTCATCGTCAAGATGCGATCTTGGAGTTAGCCCAGGTCAAAGAAGAGAAACAAGAGGAACGGTGCACGATGGACGAGAAGTCGAAGGAGGCTGAGTACTGGAGATTGACAGCTAAGGGAATGTACGATGAGTACCTCGAGGAGATGCATGAGCTTCAGGGACAACTGAAAGAAAGAGAGGCGACGCTCAAGCAAGAAGAGAGTTTTGTACGCCAACTCGATGCTGACAACGAGGAACTACGTGCACACAAGAAGCTGGAGACACAGGAAGCCTCCAGCAGCAAAGATGGACATCGTGAACGAGCAGTAGTGAAACGCGCTGAGGGAGGAACCCAAGCTAATTCAACTAGGGTAGACAAGAAGGTGGCTGGGTCAGTCCCGTCATCGTCTTCAAATCAAATCCCTAATTCGTCGCTGATGCCAGGTTCGATCCTCTTTCCGTCTTTCGGTGATCCAATGATCGATGTACACCTATCCCAGATGCAAGGGGTTGTTGGGCATGTCCCACAATCCACTACTGCGACTGGTGGCGGCGATGGAGGGGGAAACAACGGTACTACGCCCCCATTGGATTACGGTGGATTCCCGCCTAATGGGAATGGGCAGGGAGCAAGTCGACGTCAGTTGAGCCTCGCTGGTGGCGGAGGAGGACCTCCGGATGATCCACCCGATGATGAGGATGAGGATGACGACGACGAAGAAGATGAAGAAGACGAGGAAGAAGAAGAGGAAGAAGATGACAATCGGACACGGAGGAGACGAAGAAGATCGAGAGATGATCGAGAGATCAAGAACGATAGACCGAGGATCTCGAGGAAAGAGGCTGAGAGGGTATCCATTCCGGCTTGGCCAAAGATCCACCAACTTGATAACTGGAAGATGCAACTGCTGATGAATGTTCTGAGCGCATGTGCAGATCCAGATACCGATACATGGACGAAATGGTTGGAACAGGCTCTTGGGTTGAACCCAGACCTGAATATGCTTAGCGATTCAGGTGGCGACAGATTTGCTACGATAGATATTAAGATGGCCATGGGCATGCAGAACATGCTAAAACAAGCACCTGACGAAGCCAAAGACGTATACCTCGACGCTACGCGGCACTCGGAACTACGACATCAACAAGGGGTGATCGTGAAGGGACGAGAGTTGGTGGCATTGGTTATGCAATCATTCAGAACATCCGATAGAACGGATCTTGTCTACCACATCGAGCATCTATTCAACCTTGACTTTCCTGGAGACAAGAACTTGGTTATGTTCAGGAACAAATGGTATGATTTGCTGCTGAAGATGAGGAGCGAGGACAGACCCAGTAAATTGGCTCTCAGAGATATCCTTTACAGGAAGATCAAGGGGAGCAAGAAGATGGAGTTCGGCCTCAATGCCTACCATAGACTACCGGACAAGCATCCTCAGAAGACGTATGAATTCTTATTGGCGTTGATCGACCATCAGATCAAGGCGGATCGGGAAGACCTGATGCTTGACATGAAGGAGAGATCGGTCAAGTCGATGATGAAGTCAGGCGGGAAGGATGCGGCTCCAGCAACTGGCAAACAGGAGAACCAGGGTGGCAAGGGCAGAAAGGGGAAACCCGGCGGACCTGATGCTGCTCCTGTACTCCCAAAAGCCAAGGCAAAGGGCCACGCTGGCAAGAACGGCAAGTCCGACGGTGCCAGCGACAGAGGCAAGAGTCCGGGCGGAGGCAAAGATAACCCCTGCTGGTATCACTTCAAATCGGCGAAGGGATGCGTGAAAGGGAATGAATGCACATTTTCCCACAGCAAGAAGACGGAGCATAAGTTGGAGAACATGCCCAAGGGGAAAGGAAAGGGCAAATCCAAATCCAGATCATCGTCACCAAAGAGAGATGATGGAGCATGCTTCGCGTTTCAGAAGGGGAAGTGCGACAGGGGGAGCGCTTGCAAGTATAGGCACGAGCTCATCAAGAACAATTCAGCTCCAGCAACGTCAAGCGACAAGGCGCAAGCCAAGTCGAAGGCTGCCGCCAAGGCCGCAGCGCCAGCTATTGCAAGGAGGGCCATCGCGATGCCTGCGATAGTCCTGAAGCAATCGGCTCCTGCGGGAAAGGTAAGCTTCAAGAAGGACGTTGATCAAGTCGAACCGGATGAAGCCGAGACTGTCTACCATGAGCATGATGACGACGCGATGAGCGAATCATCGAGATGGTCTGGTGAGTCCGAGATCCCCGAGAAAATGGTATGGTTCAAGGAAGTACTCGACGTCGACGAGAATGGGGAGATCACCTACCTCGAAGACGAGAGAAGGCAATGGGAACGAAAAGGGGAATGGTACGGTTATGAGGACAATGAGAATGAGCCTTATCAGTACGTGTATCGACGAGAAGAAGTCGAGCAGTGATGAGGAACGTCCGATCATGGATAATTATCTGAGAAAGAGTGGAAGCCTTCAGAAGACGAGCACGTACGGTTCCCAGTACGACGACGAGAAGAAGTTCAAGAGCAGTGATCATCGAGAATTATCAGCCTATCAAGTCCAACGATCATTGATAAGAGCGAAAATACTGAGAGAAGTGGTGGATGATATATATAAGAAGCACTACTTCCCGGTGACCAAGGAGAGCAGCATAATGTTCGAGTATGATCAGAACAAGGACGAAATCAGGGAATCGGCTGTCGACTGGAAGAAGCAGCATGGTATGCCGAAGAACGTTTTCGCCATGTCAACGTGCATCAGCAAACGGGTGAAATGGTTGATGGACACCGGATGTGGTCATGATCTCATCGGACGAGCCAAGGCGAAGAGCCTGGGTGTCGACATCGTGAAAGATGATGACGAGATCGTGTTCCAGACCGCGAATGGTTCTACTTCCACGTCCGATGTGGCCAAGATAGTCGACGAGGCAGATCAGGGAGGTGACGAGGACATTTCACGATGTCACACCCGCCGCTCGTCGGTGAGTCCGCAGAGGCCGAGGGCGAACACCATGGTGGGGCATTCGACTTCGGGCCACCCGGAGGAGCCGGTCCGGTACGTCCGCCTCCCGTAGCTGAGGAAATGCCTGTAGATGTTGGGTCAGTCCCACATCGACATGGTGATGCCGAAGCTCACGAGGAAGAGGTTGATGAAGATGATCCAGATGCCGGAATCGAAGTTGATGTGTACGAAGGATCATCAATAAAGAGGAAAGTGGGCGTCCTCAAGAAGGACGCCAACTCCATCGCTCATTTGCTCACGCACAGATACCGAAATCCTTTCTGCGAATCATGCGTCAAGGCAAAGATGAGACACTTCAGATCGCGAACGGGAGCCTTCAAAAGAGAAGTAAAGACGTTCGGAGACCTGGTGACGTTCGACTTCGTGACGGCGTCAGGAGATCATGAAGTAGAAGGCAGGTGTGCGCTCATCATCCGGGACATATATACCGGAATTATCATGGCTTATCCAACCGCGAGAAGAGACACTGACTCCGTCGTCAGGGTCATCAAGCACTTCTGCGGGAGGAGGAAAATCAAGCAGGTATATTCGGATGATGGCCCGGAACTGATCAATGCGTGCGTGGAGCTGAAGCTGAACCACGACCTATCGCTGCCTGGACGACCGCAGAATAATTCCCTTGCTGAAAGAACAAATCAATTCATCATTGACCAGACTTCGGCTTGTCTTGTACATGCCGGTCTACCCACGTGTTACTGGGTGCAGGCCATCACCACTCTGTGCCATCTCATGAACATTGAAGAGGTGAATGGATCGAGTGCATGGATGAGGCTGCATGGCGAGGAGTTCAAGGGCGAGAAGATACCTTTTGGTGCGCTAGTGGACTTCAAGCCGAGTGAAGCACGAGGGGGAAAGAGGGAGAAGTTCGAGCCGAGAGGGGAAACTGGTATATTTGCTGGATATGTGTTGAGCACCGGTATGCATTGGGCAAACAAGTATCGTGCTTGGGCACTTACTGCATTTGCGGGTGCAGAGCTGAACATCAAGAAGGCAAAGGTTCCACCTCGGTTGAGAATGCCACATCAGACGGAGAGGATGATTCTGAAATCTCCTCTGACATTCCCAATACAACAGAAGTACAAGGTTGCCAACGAGACTTTGGAAGGGATAGAGATGTCTGTCGATGCAATCGGTCTGGATGCGCGTGACCGCCTGATCGAAGATGAGGACTACGAGCCTGAACTGCTGCAGAGTGACGAGAAGCGACTGCTTGACGATGAGGTCGATCAGATCGCTGGTCTACTGCTTGACGATGGCCCGGAGGTACTTGTCGGAGGTCGGGGGGATCATGCAGGAGAGGAAGATGCTAGACCGAGCTCATCAAAAGGGAAAGGAGATGGACATGCCAAGGGCGATGAAAAGGTTGCGAAGTCCGACCTTCCACACGTGTCAGTTGGACTACCTGGGGATGGCATCACGTACGTCAACGATGATGGCAAGGAGGTTAAGATCGACAAGGCCGGAAGACCGTATCCTGTCGGGAAGGATGGATTCAGGTTAATGAAGACATCGAGACCTCCAGAGTACACTCCTGAAGAATGGAAGATGATGAGTAAATACTACACCAAGGAAGAGAAGGCCGAGGTGAAGGGTGGTGGTAAAAAGAAAGAAGAAGATCCCAAGAGTAAAGAATCTGAGATTTCTGCGCCGGCAGAGGCACGGGCATTACAGATGCCCGGTGGTAAGAGAATCCGAGCAATGCTTCGAAACCGCTGGGGTGGAGTAGAATGGCAGTACAATTGGGGATTGCGGAAGAACATATCAAAGATCAAGAACCCAATGGATGGGAAGCACTTGGCTGAGCTTGAATGGGTCAGGATTGTTGTTAATCCTGTTGACGGAGTGGTTGTTCTCATGGATTCCAAGCAGTCCCAAGACGTCTTGAGACGAAACGTTCAGCTTGAGAAAGAATTTGAGTGTCTGGTAGTAATTTATGCCTGGAAGTTCAAGTCTGAGGAGCGATCAAAGTCGACTCCAAACTGGACGAAGGCAGTTGCATCAGTCATGGAGAGTCATAAAGACGAAGCTGAGACGACATCGGGGACGGATCCAACGGTCGACGAATCGACGGATCTTACCTGGTATGAATGGGAGGAGTCTGCTGAGGTAGTTTCTGGAAAAGTGCCACTCGCGATGCCTGCGATAGGCGAAGACGGTGAAGCCAAGAAGTACCCATCGATGCCGTGCGTGACTTCTGAGCGAATACAGCACAGAGAGAAAGCTGTGAAAGTTGTACGATTCTTCGACGCTTTAGTATCCAGGCCGGTTGGCCGGAAAGAGATGTTGACCAACCCTGATGCGTTGGCATCGATGAAGAAAGAATGGTCGGGATTAATCGACCAGGGCGTCTTCGATCTTGGCGCGGTGCGTGAATATGACGCTGTAGCCAAGGAGGCAAAAGCGAAAGGGGAAGAGATACACATGGCTCGCGCACATGGCATTTGCGTTGAAAAGCACTCACAGTTGCCTGTTGGTGATCCTAAGAGGAAGTTCAAGGGTAGAGGCGTGTTGCTGGGGAACCAAGTGAAGAACCAAAGCTTTGAGGCTGCGATGTTTCAAGATTTGGGGAACTCTCCTGCTTCATTTGAAGCCTCGCGTTGGGCGGATTTTCTGGGTTGTCATGATGGCTGGGATGTGCAGATGGCCGACGCTGTTCAGGCGTACATACAGGCCACCTTGAGAGGCACGCCGTGTTGGATTGAATTGCCACCGGAGGCTGTGCCAAGTGAATGCAAATGGGATAAGTACAGAAGACCAGTCGTCCCGTTGAGGAAGGCGCTGTACGGACACCCAGATGCGGGAACATTCTGGGAGCAGCACTGCGATGAATCGGTGCGTGCCGTTGGTTTTGAACCCATCGGCGAAGAATGGCCTTCAGTGTACATTCATGAAAAGCTCCAGCTTGTTCTGGTTGTGTATGTCGACGACTTCAAAATGGCAGGGCCGCAGAAGAACCTTGCCCAAGGGTGGAGCATGTTGCGTACACGTTTGAAGATTGAGCCCGAGACTGGACTTGACATGTACCTTGGTTGCAATCAAAGCAAGGGAAACGTCACTCTCGGGAACGGACACCGAGTAACAACGGTGACCTATGACATGGAACAGTTCCTACGTTCCTGTGTCGACCGCTATCTTGAGGTGGCGGGCGACGTGAAGTTGAATAAGGTTGTCACTCCTGAGTTGCATGAAGAAACAAAGAATCACGTCTCGCGGAAGCCTGCCAGAGAGGGGCCGTCAGTCGTGTGCAATTGGTGTAACAATCTTGTGCCCACCGACGGTTCTGCCACAGTGCCGGACCAACGGGGAGGGACTCCTGAGTTGGCCATGAAGGAGCCCGTGCGTGGACACCTTGCTCCGCATGCCGCTAGCGTACTAATGAAGTTGCTGTACGGTGCGCGGATTGCTCGCTTCGATTTGTTGCGGCAAGTGAATCGCCTAGCACGGAACGTGCACAGGTGGACCGACTCCGATGATCGGGGTTTGCATCATTTGATGTGCTATGTGCATCATACTAAACATTGGCGCATGGTCGGTTGGGTTGGAGACCCTATGGATGATGTGCACTTGGCCTTGTATGCGGACGCTGACTTTGCAGGATGCGTTGACTCGCTACGTTCCACCTCTGGTGGACACTTGAATATACAAGGGCCTAATACCCGGTTTCCGTTGTCTGGCAGCTCTAAAAGACAGGGTTGTGTGAGTCACTCCACTCCCGAGGCCGAAATAGTTGCGGCCGATGTTGCCATGAGATCGATGGGTATGCCCGCTCTAAAGTTGGTAGAGCGGATTCTCAAGAAGTCACCGAACTTTGTGTTCTATGACGATAACAAGGCTATGATCGGTGTCGTGCGATCGGGGAGAAACCCCACGATGCGCCACCTTGAGAGAAGCCATGGTGTTAGCATTTCGTGGATGCATGAGATGTTCACACGTGATTACATGTACTTGGCGTATGAGGTCACCGACAGGATGGCGGCCGACATTTACACCAAGGCGTTCAATGATGGGCGCAAATGGAAACATGCATGTTTGCAGATTGGTCTACTTGACCCGAGCTTGCTGTCTGACCCGGATACCCTCAAGGCGCTCACACCTACGTGTGATCCCATAAAAGGGACCATGCAGACTGCTTCGGGAACAGTTGACGGAGTTCCAACATTTCCGTACACACACATTCCGATCATGCCCCCGGACCTGTGGTGGTCTGGATTGACATCCAAAGAGGGATTGCATGAGCATGAAGGACATGATCCGGTTGTTGTTGCCAAGGGGCCCAGATTGATGCGTGTGAAACCTCCACTTGCGGTTATGACACCGTTCGGGAGCAAGTGGCTTCGTCCACTTGGTTTCTGAAGAACGGGTCATGGCTCAAGGTTGAGGATAGAGTTGACCCAGGGCTGCAATGTGTGCGGATTGATGGATGGGTTGAACGCGCAGTTTGGCAGTTTCATCCCGTACCGGTTGCTGTACCGGCGCGGGAACGATCTCCACGACCACGACCAATTCACGTCGGGTCCGGGGATGTTGACATGCAGTCCGTGCTGGCCGCATTCGTTGAAGAACTGTCGAACGAGCGCATAGAATTAAAGTGTGTCAACGACCTTGCTTTGGAAACTTTGCTCCGATTGAAGTTGCTTATGCGTTGATCACGAGCAGCTTGTCCCTGGTCGTTGTTTTGTTCCGTATCGCATTGCGGTGAAGCACAAACCACAGTTAGCGCCGGGTATTGAACTCGCGATGGTTAAACATGACGGTGGTGTGCTTCGCGCTCCTGTGCATGTCTCGCTTCCTGGTATGAGAACTCGCACAGTCGTCACTCTTTACAGTGTTGACTTGGCTCGGCCCATTGTGCTGATGGCATGTTCCGAACCGCGTAACTGGTTCACTGCCCTTGCCCGTCATAACGGGCCGCAGGTCGTCACCATAACTTTGGTCGATGACTTACTGAGCGAGTACGGGGGGAGAATCGCCAGACATGTGCTTACCAAACCTTCCGATTTGTTGTTCTTCGCCGGGCCTTGCACGGGGGGATCATCATGGGCACGCCTCAACAAGACTCGCGGAATTGACACCGCAGAGAAAATCGAGGCCAAACAAAGGGAATTTTGGAGATTGTTTGAACGGTTCGTTGAAATCAAACGGCATGCCATGACAAAACGAGCTGCGATTTTGTTTGAGTTGCCTGGAAGTTGCGATTATTGGAAAGACGAGAGACTGCATGAGGTTGTTCATGATGGGACCAGTCACGAGTTTGATGGGTGTCGCTATGGCTTGAAACAAAGATATGCAAAGAAACCCATGCCAATCAAGAAACCATGGAGAGTTGTCTCATGGAACTTTGAACTTGGTGGCTCGTTGTCTAAGAAATGCAATGGAAACCATGAGCATGGACCTTGTGCCGGTCGTGAAACCAAAGAAACCCAGTTGTACACGTCGATAATTGTGGGTGTGATCCTTCGCCGTTTTCGTGCTCGAGCAAAGTGCCTCAAGCCGGCACCATTGAAACTCGCTCTTGCTTGCATTACGCGAGGGAGATCGCGGAAGCACCAAGCTACTGCGAGTGGAATCTGCACCACCCCAACTGCACAACCGAGGTGCTGGGTCAGTCCCGAACCTCTGGTGCATACGGGGAGCTGGGTCAGTCCCGAACCCCAAGCTTCAAGGAGGAGTTGGACCAGTTCATCACCTCGATCCGAAACTGGGCTCGTATTGGGACAATTCCGTGGCTTCATTTACAGCTGCTTATTTTGGGTTTTCCTGGTTCTGGAGAATATCATCAAGATGACTGCCAATACGACTGTTGTCAATACGAATGAGTTCTTCTGCGTGCCTGTCGGGAAATCTAGGCAAGCGGCAATCTTCTTGGGGAACTTGGTGAAGAACGCCGTCGAGGAGGGCAAGAGAATACCCAAGAGGATGGAGATGGGCAGCGACCTGGGTATGTGCGTAAAGTGGATCGAGGACATCGGTGTCCCAGCTATTTATGCCTACTCTGCGTATTATTCTGCCAAAGGCCGCGGGATGATGAAAGGTGAAGGGCAATCCATGAGGGTTGCATTAGAATTCATCAGCAAAGTTTTCGGACAGCTTTCTGCCGACGAATGCATGCTTGGATGGAGGGAATTTTGCAGCAAGGGAAAGAAGATTGTGGCGGCGCTGAACCAACTTTGCGGTGAGGCATCGCTGCTAGCGAAGAACCCCGAGTTGCTCAATGTGACCAAGTACTGCATAGAGGGGGCGGACATGTTGAGATCAATTACGAACATCTGGGATCTCGCATTAGGTGTGGCCGAGGACAACGAGGAACGGTCGTTCAAAGCTGCATTCCACCAGGACACCCCGGTTGGGGAGGTATACAAAGAGTTCATCAGCGACGAGTCAACTAGGGCATCGTCATCGAGAAGGTGGAGGAGCTCCGAGGAGTTCCAGACGACTGCAGAGTTTGAGAGGCACGATCGGAGAATAGCAAAGTACAGGGATCGAAACTGGGGGAAAGTATTCACGTTGAGCGTGATCAAGGCCCCCAAGATCGACTTATACGGTCGTGGTGCCAAGGACGACTACCAGAAGAATTGGGACCTTGGGTTGGTCTACCAGAATGAGCTGCACGCATCGATGAAGAACCTCGCGTATGCGCTGAGGAGGGATGAAAATGCCAGCCAGCACAATCTCTTGCGCTGGATGATCTGTGGGTCAACCCCCAGTGACATCTCTGACGCGTGCATCGGGGCGATCAATTCGCTCATGTGCGTTTCCTTCATCATGAGGAGGTTGCAGCCATTGCTCGGTGAAAAGAACGCCAAAGATCAGTCGTATACAGCTTATTTCCGTCCAGACAAGAAAGAGCTGAACGAACTCTACCGGGAGATCGAGTACGCCAGGGACTTCCTGTGGTGCATCGACATGATCTACGAGTCAAAGCTGCCTGCGATGAACATCAACTCCATCAGTTTGGCACCGCACGCGGCTGACAGGGCCGCTGAGAACCAAGATCGGCGCAAGTGGGTAAGCTGGTTGAAGGAGATCGAAAAGAAAGCCGAGAAGGACGTCATGATCGAATTCTTCCAGAATAAATACTGCACGATGCACGAAGTCGAGAGGGAACTGGAGAAGTACCCCGAGGATTTCGTGGTTGGGGAAGAGCCGACATGGTGGGTGATGGGCTCATCGAAGACGGAGCCGCCGCGGAAGACGGAGCGACAGCAGAAGTCGGCATCAAGCTCCGGGCAAAGGAGCCAAACCGCTGGTGGGTCAGTCCCCCAGCATGGAGCTCCAAGTGGGGGGTCGCAAGCTAGCGATGCTGTCAAGATCGACAACGAGATCATCAACTCCATTTTCCGCATGAACTCCGGTGGTGATGACGACAGATGGGTAATCATCAACCCAACTGCTGGACATGATACCTACACTTCATTTGAAGGGGGTATTACTTTGAGCGGCGCGACTGTCAATGTGAAGTTCAACATAGACAACAATACAGGGTACCCAATCATACAAACTGTATTTGGGCCGTGTCTTGCAGAAGGTAAGAACGCAACATATTGGGAGTGTATGCTGAGATGCCTGACCTCTTCGCTATTGCACTTCGAGGAGAAGACCAGCGCGGAGAAGATTATTCTTTCCTATGTTGGGAAGGGGAATGCGGCATGGCTACAGCTGTATGCTTTCTTGTGTGCCCAAACAGGATGCTTGTTTACTGGACGCCTTCCGGGCGCCAAAGCCATCAATGCGTTGATCCAGGCGGAGAAGAACCCGGACAACGCACCTGGACAGTTGAACCGGATTATCAAGAGGCAGAAAAGGAGCCCCGTTGGTGAGGCGACGATTCGCGATATGATGATCCACAAGAAGAGCTTCTTGGTCCTGGACTGGCCCCTGAGGGCCGTCAACTCGAAAGGGAGCACGAAGACCTTCCAGATGATGAACGACGGAGGCGAGACATGGATGACTCACCTGTGTCGGTGCACATTTGGATGTCGCTCTATGATTGGGTGTGCATGAGAGGATGTGGGTGGCAGGTGACCGCCAACCCCATCATCGACTCCCTGCAAAAGGCGATATCTGACCTCGTCAACACATGCAAGGGCCTGGTCGTGGTGTGCGTGAATCGCGATGTTGCTTTCCATGGAGGAAGAGGGGACTTGGGGACGATCGCCAAGGTTAGCGAGATCTGCAAGGCGGCAGGCGCGCTGGTGACCGAGAACGATCGCCTGTGGCGCGTGGTCCATGCGCTCACAGGAAAGAACTACAAGATCCCTGGGAGCTCGAACCTGCAACATTTTCTCCTGAAGCGACTGCTGGTGGAGAAATCCATTGATGCGGTCGCACCAAGCAACGCGTTTGTGCGTGAACTGGAGGAGACGTGCATAAACGAGCCCGACCTTCGATTCAACATCCCGAAGAACATGGAGGAATCGAAGGTGAAGTTTGAGTACAAGCCGACCTTCACTGCACAATCAAAGAGAAAACAAGAACAGCAAGATGAAGGACACGGCGAACAAGATGCGTTTGGGAAAGCCGATGTCGGTGATCCACGTCTTCGATGGTATACGGTCACGGAGCTCAGCAAGTTTATCTGCGAACTTTGCGCTAAAGAGATGCAGATGAGCAAGTCGAAGGTGCTCGGACCAAACTCGAAGTTCAATCCCACTTCTTGCGTGAACTGTTGCGCGAACTGGAATGCGGACACGAACGGTATTGCGAGGTCTATCGAGGGGAAGAAAATGTACACGCGCCTCTTCGCGGAATGCGTGGTAGCAATCCCTGACCTTCAAAACCTCATGGTGGACGTCAACAACATCCAGGCCATGATCACGATTATACGGGAGCTCGCGTATTCTAAACTGAAGAAGGAGCTTTCCCACGTGGGATTCGTGAGCATGACAGTGGATCAAGCAGCACAGTTCTACAACAACGGTCACGGGAAGCAATTGTGTGCATCCCGGGATGTGATCATGTGCAAGAATTCCGAGGGGGTCGAGGAGAGAATGTCCATCTTCATGATAGACAAGGATCTTGGCAACGTGGCCTATTCGTCCTGGATCAAGAGCGTGCTCGATCAGGGAACGATGTATGAACTCCTGGGACAAACTTCAAACGAGGAATCCTTGGGAGACGTCGTCGAGATGGTGTTGGGGTTCTTTGAGGTGATGTCGTACTTCCAGCACGAACTGCCACTGTGGAAGGATGCATGGAAGATCAAGAGGGAGTTCGAGCAGTCAATAGTACGACACCTCGCCGGGAACGTGACCCACACGACGGGCCAGAACCGAAAGCGGAACAGACCTTCCGCACAGCTCGGCGTGCCCACGAAGGAGGTGCTTGACATCATGAACAAGGTCAAGCCCAGACATCCGCGATCCCTGATAACCGAGCCTTCTGCCCAAGGGTCCAAGAGAAAGGCAACGGAGGGCGAAGGTGACGGTCTTGGTCAAGCACCAGACCCGAGCCGAAGCTCTCAACCCAACGCTGAGAAGGAAGAAAAGAAGCAGCGAGTGATCGACGGGCGGAGAGCGGCACTAGGATTCCTGGAGTCAATGGAGAAGTGCATGGGAGAAATGGGAATCTGCATGAAGTGCGCGAACCTGGCCCACGACGGCGACTGCAAGGACATTGAAGAGGCTGCTGGAAATGAGAAGGCGATGAAGATGCTCCGTGAGCTACTCAGCAGTGATCCCGTTTCATCGGATGAAGATATGGGGGATACGGAGGAGCCGTCCTCATCAACGTCCAAGGAAAGAAAGAGAGGAGGACAAGCAGGGAAAGAAACAATCGAGATGTGTAGCTATACCATCAACTTGGTGGAGATGGCTGACACGGCTGAGGGAGGAGAGCTACAATGCGGTGGCGTGGACCTCACCTACAACCCGTGCGGGGACAACAGGACATTCAAGAAGACGCTTGAGATGGGATGCGACACCATCCCGTGCTACATCCCGAAGTATGGCGACGTGAGTGATGTGCACTTGCCATGGGCGTATGCGTCCATCGTTGACCCCAGATACTTTCCCAAAGGTGCCATCCTTGAGCAGGTGGACGTGATGCAGCTTGGCAAGAGTGTCAATTTCTGCGTTGCTCCTTTTGACGGTGCTCCACTATGCAGGATTGGCGATGATCGCTCGGTATTTGCTACGAAAGACCAAGCAAACCAGCTATCTCACGACCTATGCAGAGTCCTTCGACACAAGATCGGCAGCTGCCGAGGAAGTGCTTTCAGGTGCGACGAAGGTGGATGGGTCGACATTGATGCAGTCATTGACGACCGGAACAACGACATATTCCCACCGGGCACCTCGAGAGCGAAGCGATACATGGGCATCATGGAGGTGATCAAGTGGCAGGAATCTGGAAGCAAGAAATCGAGATTTCAGGTCCTGGCAGCAAGGTTTCCAAGCATCATGAACCCGAACGACACCAGGGCGGCCAGGGAGGAAATGACCAAAGCTGGCATGGATCGGGACGACATCGACAGGATGTTCAACAGATGCGATGGATGGTACAGACCTTGGTGCATCCGAGTCACAACTGGTCACAGTGATTTTGGATTCATGAGCTCATCCGCACTGGCAAATAGGTATTCCGCAAGGATGGGTGATTCTCTCGGAGGAGCATTCCATGTGACGTATGTGGAAAATCTGCCAAGCATCGTCAAAGGAAGTTTAACAAGAAACTTCCGTAGTACTGGAACTAAATGAGCTAGCTGCTTTGACATATAGCTATGACAGGTAGCTAGCATGACAAATAGATAGCTTTGACATATAGCTAGCTTGACAGATAGATAGCTTTGACACATAGCTAGCTTGACAGATAGATAGCTTTCCAATAGGCTTGCGTGACAAATAGATAGCTTTGACATATAGCTAGCTTGACAGATAGATAGCTTTCCAATAGGCTTGCATGACAGATAGATAGCTTTGACATATAGCTAGCTTGACAGATAGATAGCTTTCCAATAGGCTTGCATGACAGATAGATAGCTTTGACATATAGCTAGCTTGACAGATAGATAGCTTTCCAATAGGCTTGCATGACAGATAGACAGCTTTGACATATAGCTAGCTTGACAGATAGATAGCTTTCCAATAGGCTTGCATGACAGATAGATAGCTTTGACATATAGCTAGCTTGATAGATAGATAGCTTTGACATATGGCCAGCTTAACACGTAGATAGCTTTCTCAAGTATAGATTTCGTGGCAGGCGCAGCACTTTCGCAAGCACTCTCTGCGAGCTGGGGGATGGCAAGATGCAGAAAACGTTGGCGCTGTGCGTGAATTGGGCTTCCGGACTGTGCGCAAACCACCTCGGCTGCGACGCCTGTACGGAGGCGGTCTCGGAACGGTCTCGGAACGGTCTCGGAACGGGTTCGGAACGGGTTCGGAACGAGACGGGCCCATTGGCACGGCCGCGCGAAGGTTTCGCAAGGTTTGAATTGCGTGGCAGGCGCAGCACTTTCGCAAGGTCAAGTATAGATTTCGTGGCAGGCGCAGCACTTTCGCAAGGTCAAGTATAGATTTCGTGGCAGGCGCAGCACTTTCGCAAGGTCAAGTATAGATTTCGTGGCAGGCGCAGCACTTTCGCAAGGTCAAGTATCGATTTCGTGGCAGGCGCAGCACTTTCGCAAGGTGCTGCGTCCACTCTCTGCGAGCTGGGGGATGGCAAGATGCAGAAAACGTTGGCGCTGTGCGTGAATTGGGCTTCCGGACTGTGCGCAAACCACCTCGGCTGCGACGCCTGTACGGAGGCGGTCTCGGAACGGTCTCGGAACGGGTTCGGAACGGGTTCGGAGAGACGGGCCCATTGGCACGGCCGCGCGAAGGTTTCGCAAGGTTTGAATTGCGTGGCAGGCGCAGCACTTTCGCAAGGTCAAGTATAGATTTCGTGGCAGGCGCAGCACTTTCGCAAGGTCAAGTATCGATTTCGTGGCAGGCGCAGCACTTTCGCAAGGTCAAGTGCCAAATTCGTGGCAGGCGCAGCACTTTCGCAAGGTCAAGTACAAAATTCGTGGCAGGCGCATCACTTTCGCAAGGTCAAGTACAGAATTTGTGGCAGGTGCAGCACTTTCGCAAGGTCAAGTGCAAAATTCGTGGCACGCGCAGCACTTTCGCAAGGTCAAGTACAGATTTTGTGGCAGGCGCAGCACTTTAGCAAGGTCAAGCACAGATTTGGTGGCAGGCGCAGCATTTTTGCAAGGTCAACTTTCGCAGCCGGGGCTCGAAAATCGCAACTTTTAAGTACGAAAGTAGTACGCGAAGTCAACTTTCGCAGCTGGGGCTTGAAAATCGCAACTTTTAAGTACGAAAGTAGTGCGCAAAGTCCACTTTCGCAGCCGGGGCTTGAAAATCGTAACTTTTAAGTACGAAAGTAGTACGCGAAGTCAACTTTCGGGGATTGAACATCGCAACTTTTAAGTGCAGAGAAAGATGGACTGATAGATAGATCAATAAACAGATATAGAGATAGCTAGAGAAATAGATAGAAAGAGATAGAGAAACAGAGATAGACAGAGATAGATAGATTTGTAGATAGATAGACAAATAACTAGCTAGATAGATAAAGAGATAGAGAGATAAATAAATAGAGAGGTAGATAGATAGATAGGAGATAGAGAGGTAGATAGATAGGTAGATCTATAGATAAATCGCAACTTTTAAGTACGAAAGTAGTACGCGAAGTCAACTTTCGCAGCTGGGGCTTGAAAATCGCAACTTTTAAGTACGAAAGTAGTGCGCAAAGTCCACTTTCGCAGCCGGGGCTTGAAAATCGCAACTTTTAAGTACGAAAGTAGTACGCAAAGTCCACTTTCGCAGCTGGGGCTCGAAAATCGCGACTTTTTAGTACGAAAGTAGTACGCGAAGTCCACTTTCGTAGCTGGGGCTCGAAAATCGCAACTTTTAACTACGAAAGTAGTACGTGAAGTCCAGTTTCGCAGCTGGGGCTCGAAAATCGCAACTTTTAAGTACGAAAGTAGTACGCGAAGTCAACTTTCGGGGATTGAACATCGCAACTTTTAAGTGCAGAGAAAGATGGGTAGATAGATAGATCAATAAACAGATATAGAGATAGCTAGAGAGATAGATAGAAAGAGAGAGAAAGAGACAGAGAAACAGAAAGAGAAAGAGAAAGAGAAAGAGAGAAAGAGAGAAAGAGAGAAAAAGACAGAGAGAAAGAGAAGCAAGGGGCCAAGGACAGTTCTCCAAACTATAGTTGTTCACTGCTTTGAAACTTCCGCCCCCCGGCTCTGCCGGACCTTGCTTGTACGCTGTGGGTTAGTCCCCGGCGGAATCGATGGCGGTAACAGGCTAGCACTGCACTTCGGAGCGTTCGCTCCATGGGATGAGATGAACGTGGCAACGAAGGTGACGCTGCGGAACGTAAGGAAGGGGGATCCGATTGCGATCATCTACATTCCCAGTGCAACCCTCGCGCGGTATGGAGCTGGAGTCGCGGCAAATGGGACATTCATGGTCTTTGACGTGATCCCGTTCTATGAGGTCAAGTCCATTTGGATTGGCAAGAGCAACGGAGGGAAACGCCTGGAGTACGTCGACATCAAGAGGGCGTACTCGAAGTGTGTGGAGAACGAGATCTGCCCTGGCTTCGTCAACTCATCCCAAGAGTCGGCTGCGATGTTCCTCCAGAACGTCACAAAGATCAGCGAGAGGATGCCGGAGACCGAGACAGGTGCCGATAATCTGCACTACATCATAGACATGGTTGATCGTGCCTGCGAACTCTATCGAAACAACGAGATGGAGGAGTTCAATGCGCAGGTCAACGAGGTCAGGGACGAAATCAGCAAAGTCGTCATCCTGAATGATGAGACATGGGAAGGACTGAGGTGCCGGATATGTCCATCATGTGCGACCGCGATCCCCACCTGCTTCTGCTTATGCCTGGAGTGCGAGGCGCAACTGATCTCCACCGGGAGGTACTACATCCACATCAACTCCGATGACGAGGAGGACAACCAAAACCCCAACGTCTCGGGAGATGCCAGGCGTGCACAGGAAGAAGCCAACCACGATGCGGCGGCGCAGGAGGATGAAGACGAAGCGGAGGAAGTTCCAGGAGAAGATGACGACATGGACACGCAAGGATATACATCCGGCTATGCGTCAGAAGAGGAAGACAGCGGTTGGTATTACCGCGACACTGACCTGGCGTCACGGGATATTATAAGTTCCCAGCGGATGGCGATTTGCCTTGATGAGCCGCGTGAGGCTCAATACATGGCAGGGTTTATCGCACTCCAGATGTCCAAGATGTGGGGGATGTTCGAGGGTGGTGAGGAGAGAACGATGAATGCCAGGCTCGAGGGGAGAGCGGGCTGCCCTTACCACAATGACTTCAAGAGGTACCCCAACATCACCGAGCACGATCAGGAAGGTATACTTTTGCCATCAACAGCGCTGAAGATTTCTCAATCAGAGAATGTTCGGACAAGAGTCTTCCGATCGGTCGAGGAGCGTGAAGATTATATTCGTATGATGGTGTGCAAATGCGAGGGACTTTACACATTCTACAAGCTGTGGATTGCAGCGAGAATCCTCGATGTCACCAAGGACGAAATGAAGCTCCTGGTCAAGGACCGAGTGCACCCGGTGGGTGATATTATTTTCAGATGCTTTGCACTGGCTTTCAACTGTAAGTATATATCATTCGTGAGGGATGGCCTGAACCTTGGCAAGAATGGTTACACGGTCAACGTGAGCGCCATCATCTCGGCCATCGACCCGAACAAGTGCGACACACCTCTGCTGGATTGGTGCCTTCGGAAAGGGCACTGGTTACCAGAGGATCACAACAAGAAGTGTGTCCGGGCACGAGAAGCCCAGAAGAACTTGGACGAGGAGTTCCGTCGACGCACTCACAGGCTGTCCATTGGGGACAGATATGCGTCGTGAAGATGCTGATTGCGGCACGATGTGGGTTAGTCCCCATCCGTTGCTTGCGTCTCATCGACACTATTGCGATGGAACGACTTTATGTCATGATTTGAATTCATGTGTCCAAGATGACTGGATGTGTACATGGTTACATATTCCGATGACTATGACGCTCTGGATATTCATGGATGGAACTATTACCTTATGGATGATATCCTTTTCATTATTTATGCATTGTCCATGGTATCTGGAATGGCTATGATTTGCATTGATTACTCACCGATATTTCTTTGCCGGAGATATGCAGATTGATCACGAGCAGGCGCCTCTGATGGACTTTTGTGGCCAACCCACTTCTATGGATGACAGCTGCGCGATGCGCAAATGCGGCAGCTGGATTGTTCACTGGTGGTCAAATGACGTGACAATAGTGTATTGTATACACCTGCATATGGGAGTGCGCTTCGATTGGTGGATGAATGTTTCACTTTTCATACAGTCGAACCCGGCATGTTTCACAACGAATGAACGGTGTAGTGATAGCAAGTAAAAGAATGCACGACACGATTTCGTAGCTGAAGCCGTGGCCAGTGGAACGTTTTGTGGTGTTTGGACCGCATGATGAACAATGCGACCCAAATGGGGGATGTTAAAACCCTCTAGGCCCCGTGCCTAAATTGGGAAGCTGTTCTGAGGTCCATGTTGGTGTTGCTTACCAAGTTCCATTGATCGCCATTTGGCTCAAGACACAATTGAGGTTCAAGATCTGATGTGTAGCTGCATACATACGTGATCGGCATTGAGAGCGGAAAACACTTCGCTTGCGCTGCATTTGTCAGGACCACTGTTGTAACTATCATTCCTTCTCCCTTACAACGTTTACACGGGTTCGGCTATAACGGCATCGTCCGTATACACCTTTCTACGTGGTTGGTATTTCAGCTGGAGGGTTCGGTGCATAGCGTCCCACGGGACGTCACCTTGCCGTCTCTTGACAGTTGGACAGTGCTTCTTTTACACCTGTGACGCGGAGACGATGGTTCTTCAAGAGTTGGGCGGGATTCCTTGCGCCTCGTCCTGTGCCAGGGCCCTGGACTGTCGAGCGGGGCCCTTGCAGCACTGGGCAGCCGGACAATGGAACAATACCAAGGTTCCTTTGGCGCTCTTGTATCACTACCCAACCTTTGGTGGCAAAGCAAACTTTGCTAGGCTTTGTGCTGCAGGACGCTCAGGGGTGCCAGCACTTCCGTGGGAGAATTTCATGCCTGCAGCCCAGCTCACAGCGTGGGCTGAATTTCTTCAGTGTGGCGGATAGCAAAAGTCGTACCGGCATGTTGATTCGCTCATTGAGGTGTTTGGGCCCGCTTTTGAGTCGCCGCACATTAGTCTGCCATTCCGGACTCTCACTCCTGATGAATGTCTTGAGGTATGCGGCATACAAGGCTGTTTTGATGTCACTGCTACGAAACATCTCGTTGATGGCCCTTTCAAATTGGGCGCGGCAGGAAACAGTTTCCATCCGTTGATCATTCGTGGTCTCATTGACGCACTCAAATCGGAACGCACTACTGCCCCCGCAAGAAAGTGGCAACCACGAGATCCAGCTGACGTTCAACAGGCCTACAGTAAGTTATGAGAGGAGCGGCGGGCGCATCTTCTCGCGGCAGGATTGTGGTTTGAGTGTGTTGAAGATCCCTATCGTGGTCATCTCTCGACTGCTCAGGGACTGCAAAAAGCCTCCCCGACTTCTTGCGCTGCGTCAAGTTACTCTCCCTGCTGAGTTTCAGGCTTCCTCCTGGCACAGGGGTGGTGATCGCTACCTTAGCGTCTACAGTGTGCAGTGGAGAGCACATTTTGCCAGCGGGGCAAGCATTGCTGAAGCGGTTGAGCATACATACCCGGTTTCCGTCACGCTGCCTTGCAGACTGCTCTGCTTGGCGAGGTTGAGAGCGAACACAACAGTAGTGCAGGTCGTGGCAGAGCAGTGTCCCACCATTGCTGGTCTGATGCACCTCCTCGAATGTTGGACCTGTAGAGCAACAGGACAGCAGAGGCATGGCGGCCTACCTCGTGGCCCTCATGCTGTTGTTGCTGCACTCTCCGCACTCTGAACTTGCATATTTTGGTCCAGCTCACCCCGCTGGGTATCGGCTCAGGTGACTTGCAGGTACCGAAAAGGATTTTATGCTGCTGGAAACTCGCAGAGGTTGCTTGTCTGGAGGGCTGAGTGGAATAGGTCTGGATTCTCAACCGGCTGCATTTGCTGTCTGCTAGGACACGAAGCCCTTCGTGTAAGTGGCCTACCGCATGTTCCCGCTCCAGCAAGGTGCACCCATATGCGTTCCGCATTTCCCCCTTGCAAAGTCATCATTGTTGAGCTCGGACCCTGGTTGGCGATGGTGACATCTTTGTTCACAAAGTTCATCCAGTCCTTCGACAGGGTGACATGCCAGTTCTGACCTTTGTCTGGATTGCACAAAGCAGCCACAGTGGGCCCGGCTTGAGGGCCCTGCCTTTTCAGTTATTCGGAATCTTTTGCATGCAGCGCACCATCTCTCTGCACATACACGTTTTCCTACCTTCCAGGAATTGACCGCTTACCTTGGAGGAGACTGTCCGACTGTTTCGGATCTGACGCCACACTTGCAGGGGCCTGTCTGTCATTTGTTATGCGTATGGAAGTCCCTACCTGATTGATGAGGTCCCTTCGTACGCTGCCGCTTCATCATTTGGCGGCTGTGCAGGCAGCCCTGCGACGTTTTGTGGCTTGGCACTACCGACAGCGTTTTGCTACCCTGCGTGGATTGCGCATGTTCGGGACTTGTCCTGTCTTCCTCATTGTTGCCGGATGGCACATAGTGACGCTTCTTGTCCGAGCACGGTCAGAATGCCCTGTCACCACCTTTTCGGTTTCTCAGCAGGGGGCGCAGGGAGTTTCAGTCCTGCGCCAACGAAGACGCTCGCTGTTAACTCGTGCTATCCAGCCTGATCAGCTGGACGTACCTGCAATTGTGATGTTTGTGAATGTCCTTTTGGTCCCCCCCCTGAACTGCCGTTGCTTCTGTGTGTCCCTGTTAAAGTAGCTACAGGGAAGCCAAGCGTTATGCGAGTCGAAGCTCATCATACTCGAGACTTATCAGTTGCACTCGAGACTCATCGGTTGTACTCGAAAGATTAGCGCTCTCCATTTGGAGTTTAAGTGTGCGCACCCCATTCGTGGGGAATCCTCGGGTGTACCCATTGTGTGACCCCGGGCCGGCTCTGTCGGAAAATTTGACCTCAACGTGCTTATCATAGAACAGCGGAATTTCACATTTAACCAGGAACGAGGTTTCACTAAAGGGAAGACAAGTTGACATGGAAGGATCTTACCTTCGAGCAGCTGGCAGACGGGTTTCAATGTTGCTTACCCAATGTGGTGAGGGCCTTTGAAGCTCCCGACCTCATTCGTGCTGCTCATCCCGGTGACCCGCTCCCTTGGACAGAGTTAGTACACGCTGCTGCAGGCAGGCTTCTGCAATATCGTCTGGCCAAGGGTCTTGGGCGTCCTCTCACCTTGCGTATCCTGCACACTTACAATGTTGGTGGATGGTCCCACATTTGCTGTGAGCCGGATGCCAAACAGCGCTGGCTGTTGCGTGCTTTGCGTGTTGGACCGGTATGCCTGCAAGAGACGCGCTGGGGGGAAGAGCAACCCCGTCGTGTACGTCAATCCCTTGCAGGTGTCCAGGTGGTTGCTACCCCTGGCCTTGTTACGGACGGAGGCTGCAGCGGTGGGGCGGCTATCCTGGTTCCAGTTGGCTATGACATTCTCGATTCTCGGACTGTGGTCGCTGGCCGCGTCATTGCGGCACACCTGCAACTTCGCAGTCAGACCGTTTGGATGGTCTCTGCGTATGTTCATCCGTCTGAACGCAAAGAGATCGTTCAGTCCCTCACGGCTTTTCTAGATGACCTTTCGCACGATGGTCTTCTTGTCATTAGTGGTGATTTCAACGGTGCGGATGTGCGCATAAGCGTCGAATGGTCGGAGCTCCTTGACAACCATTCTTGCAGTGCGCCTCAGCGAGCAAACTGGACCGCATCCTCATGCGTCCTCCTGGCAACGCGCATGGTGGGCTCGGGGCCCAGGTCTGTGCTCAATGGCCTTCCTCGAAGCAAGGTCACGCCACCCTGCGTGCTCGGCTGATTGGACCTCCCAAGGTCATCTCCAGCAAGCACCATCCGCCGCATCGCACCATCCCCACATCGGCGTTCCAGCTTCGTGGGCTCGTGCAAAATTGCCCGACACCTATACCTATTCTCAGACGGTAGGTATCTTCTGGCAGTGGTGGCGGAATTGCCCTCCACCCCGTCTTATTGGGCACCTCCCACCTGCACGCCTCCTCCAGCGCTACCTGAAGGGTAGGGAGGTGCTTCATGTCCCTTTCAGTCTTTATTCTGAAGCTGTCAAGTGTGACCCCCGTGTTGGTGGACAAGCTTTGCGTTGAGGAGGCTGTGCGCCGCTTTGAGGTCGGTGTTGCCGCCAGAGCTCATGCAGTCGTCGGGGGCTCGGCTACGGATTTGCTGCGCAACCGTACTGCTGCTCGGCCTCGCTACTGGGAGCGCCTTCGCGCCGTTGATGCGAAGGTTGTTGTGCGCATTGGCCCGTTGCTGCAAGCTGACGGTTCGCCCTGTCTTACTGGAGCCGCTGTGACTGAACTGCGCCCGCGCGGGGCCGCTTGGACCCGCGAGCTGCGGCTGCGCCCTCTTCCTGGGCAGCAGGTCTTCACCATCGACGCCATGCGGTTGCTGGTGGACCAGCTCCGAGACCTGCTGGCCATTCGGCTGCCCTTCCTCGCCAAGGTCAGCTTCCAGATCCTGCTGACGCGCCCGGCCGTAAACGACGAGGATGACTCGACAGAAGCACTCTGTGCTCCGAGTTTATGATACCTGGAACGCAGCAACACCAAGAACAAGCACTGATCATCTTCACACCAGATGGCTATGAGGCTGTTGACTTCTATGTCTGCTTCTTGGGCTTCAGAGTGGGCTGCCAAGCAAAGATGTGGACCAGCCAGGACAAAGTGGACCGGCCGGAGCAGGCACGCCGCAATGCCCTTGCTGGAACAGTGCAGGAACAATGGCGACCTTTCGTTCGATGCGACAGCTTCATCGTATATGTCGGGTCAGAGCGGTGCAGTTACCAGGAGAGGCAGTGGCCACGCACGATGGCTCAGCATTTTCCCCGCTCATTTTTGCGTAGTTTTGGTATGAGCGACTGACGGCTTTGCGGTGGGAAAAAAAAGGCAAGGGGCAAGGGCATGATAAAGATGACAGGGGAGGTCTGTTTTGTGTGAGATGTCAAAGGTGAGGGTCCGGAATCAGTCGTCTGGGGTAGTTTTTTAAAGGCCGATTCCTGTTCCACGGAGTGTGACAAGGAGTTTGGCAGAGCCAAACACAGGCAATCTCGAGGGCTTTGGCGCAAGATATTGCCATGCGGCGGCTCAAGTCAGCTCCCCAAAGATTAGAAGTGCCCAGAAGGGTGTTCAAGCTTACTCATCCTTTTGACCTTCCGTGCCCACAATGCATGCAATAGTGCAAGTTAGAGGTGCCATGATTAGGTTGGACAACAGCAAATGTGAACTACTGCCAAGAAACAGGTGATTCGGCCTGCGTAGAATTGTAAGAGGTATTCTTGCAGAGCTTCGCTTTTGTGGGCTGAGTAGATTCGACACAAACTCTTGATGCTTTTTTCGTAATGGCATATACCAGTTTGCCGCAGACACTGACGAGAATCAGACTACTCAGGCTTGAGATTTTTGTGGGATTTCACGCTTGTGTTGAACAATGCACGTCATGATTGAAGTGCAGCAACTCTGCGCCAGTAACCTGGCAGGGACAGCTATTATCAATGCTGAGTGTACGCGTGTGTTTATGCGGTGAAGAAACATACATTAATTTCACGTACCGTGCCGTGTTGCGCGGCTAGCACAGTGTTCTTTGAGCCGCTGGAGCACTGCCTTACCATGGACCAACAAAACCTGCCTGGCGCGCAAGATCGTGGCGCGGCTGTGGGAGCAGGGCGAGGCGGTGCACCTGGTCGCACTGCTCCGCGCAGAACCTGGGGCTCGGCGCGCAGACGTGCGCGGCGGCAGCGTGCAGCGGCTGGACTGGCTGGTGGTCGAGGAGATCACTCTGCGGACCAACATGCGCTGGCGCCCCAGGGGCTCTGCAAGCCGGGCGACCGCTGCGATGCCTGGGAAGACGGCAAGCACCCGCGCGGCGCAGCGGGGCCCGCGGCTGATCGGGAAGCATTACGAGCGCATCAGCGGGCAATCTCGCGAGGCTGAGCCCTCCCGCGGGAGCCTTGCTCGGTGCAAGGCAAGCCGGTTCAGAGTGATATAGAAACTAAATATAGCAAATATTCACAGTGTTTTGCTCAAACATGTCAAATATTCAGAATGATATATCTCAAGCACCTTAAAATTAAGCGCGTGCCACAGCGTTTGCATCCCAACCGGAACGGACAACACCTTCCGAGCGGAAGTGAACAAACTGTTCACCACCGCATGGTCCCTGCAACTCTTTGTGCAATTAGTCGCAGCCTGGGCTCACAAGCGTAAATGGTTAGTGATCGCCTCCCACATCCCGGGAGAGCATAATATCAGGGCAGACCAGATCAGCAGAGGCAATATTGCTGCCTTTCAAAATAAGCCGCAGTCTCAAGTGCGTTTCGCACCGCACGATTTCTGGCCGCACAAGTCCGCTTTGACTTTGCGTCCTCCCGATGCTCCTTGGCGTCCAGAGCATAGGGCAGCCTTGCAACCGCACTGAAGAGGGGGCGAGTATTGGGCCGTTTGCTCAGAACCCTAAAGTGGGGGTATTTGTGCAGGCTCCGCAAGGGGATGCAGGTCAAAGGGGATAGACACGCATTGTCATCCCTCTTGCATCCTCGAGCCTGCAACGCCCAATAAAAAGGAGCAGAACGATTGGGTCGGTCGGGTTTTGGGTTCCCCTTTTTATTGCTTGTCCCCTCTTGGCTTGAAGCAGTGAACAGGATTCTAACAAAGAAAGCAAGCTATAATTCACATTATTCTTTTGATTCTTCCGCCGGCTCTACTGGTAGCATCACACGTGTGTCCCGACCTTTTTGTTTTTTCTTTTTCAAAGCTTCAGAGAATTGGCATGTGAACGCACCAACTCAAGGCGGGGTGTTAGCCTCTAAAAACCCCTAACTCATGCTGCGCGCGACACCACTTTTAGTTTGTGGACTTTGGCAACTCAGCCCGAGAACCCGGCGGGCTTGGCAACTCACATGGGCTCGATGGGCCCGGCTGTTCTGGCATCGAAAGCGGCCGGGCTTCTCGAGAGCGCTTTGGTCCCGGCCCGGAGTCGTGCAAAGTGGCAAAGAAGTTGCACTGGCAGTTGTGCGCTTTTCAGAGGTCGTTGACATGCACAGGCTTGGTCCTCAACCACGTGCCACCGTGCACAGCAGCATCGATTGTACATGTTGGTCGTCCACCGCCATTTGCTGATTCTGGTGCTGTGGTCGAGGTATGTGCTTGTTTGTTTACAGTACAATAAGTGCCCTAGCGAGCTGACAACTGCGATTTTGCAGCGATCATGGTCATGCGCCGTGCATCACAAACAGCGTTGCCCTCCGCAAGTACGCCCACTCGGGTACTTCATCTGAAAACAGTTGCGAGCGTGTTGGGCACACGACAGGCTGCAAAGTGACTAACATGCAAAAACATAATGCAGCACTTGATGTGTGGAGTAGGAACCACTATTGAACTATTGTTTTTCCAGAATTGAGTCGCTGGCTTGGTGGAATGTGGCATGTTTCTCGATGTGAATTGACTGCAGCTTTCCGCCAAATGTACGGCACAAAGTCCATCATTCACACGGAATCGAGCATACCCCCATGGTAAGACAATAGTGTCCGCTTGGGAAGAGGCTGTCCGTCGCCTAATATGAGATTCTCACCCTGAAGCTGATCTTTGAAGTATTCGCAGCGCCTTGGAATGCTTGGGTGAAAGCCATGCTGCATCACGTAGCGCAACAGTTTTGCGCTTCCCAGGCGTGCGGCCCAAACATGAGGGACAGCTGAAGTGCCCAAGTGCCGGATGATTTCCGCCAGGTGGCAAAGCAGGCGTGCCGCTTGCATTTGACATCCAGGTGGGAGGGGAAGAAACGGCATAGGCTGGGGTGCACGTTGGCAACGCTTTTGGACTGTTTGCAGTCAACACACATGTGGGGAACTGGCAAACGGCAAACACTATGGATGCAAAGGTCAGTGTGCAAAAAGCTTCGGTCCAAGACACCGAACGGGTGGACCTGGCGAAACATGTGGTGCCAGGGCGGTTTGCACGACTGGAACTTTTTCTTCTTCTTCTGTTTGGGACACGATTTGCGTGCTAGGTTGCGGCCATACACAGCGGTTCGCCATTTCACCGTGGCTGCCAAGGAGCCAGAGGAGAGATTCCCCACAGTCTAATCTTAACACAAGAGACACGAGCTGAATGGTAGCACCATGCGTCAGTACCACACTGGTGGCAACTTCGAAGGGCCATTGGCTTAGTGCTTGCAAGCTTGAACCGGGAAATCCTGATCAAATCGGACACTATTTCTGAGTGAGAGCGGACAGTTCTTCTGATCCAGGCACCACCTTTTTCACAAAGACGCTCCATTTGTGTTTCGAAACGGCGAGCAGATTTCAGAGCCGGCAGCTCAGCGAGGGCATGCAAGGCTATGGCAACCCAGGGGGCATGAACAATCCCGATCAAGCAGAACCTGCTTCTTTTTTGCCACCAAACAAACATGCATTTTTCCTTGGGGCCCTCGATGCTTGGAGTACAAACATCCACTTGAGGTTGCAGATTGCCTACGAAACGTGGGGCCATTTGGCACGCGCCTTACGCCGTTGTGTTCTGGGCGATGTGTCAAATTTCAACGTGTCAGTTCAGTTCCTGAGCGGGACTAGTGGGATTTGGCCGGAGTGCCTTCGAATTCCAGAGCTGGAGTTGCCATCTGCGCAGAACGCCAAGAAAGACAATGCCATCCTCTTGCAGCCACCACCTCGGCTGGGATGATCTCAGCAAACGATTCAACAGCGGGCGTTTGAATCTGTTGACCATGAGCATTCCGAATGGGTTTTTGTTGATTGGAACCGAGGCAGCGAAAACTCTTTTCCTTTTGCTTGGAGTGCCTCGATTCTTTGAGCGGACTGAGGTGTGGAATGTCAGCCTCCTCCCACGCCTGCTCTCATTCGCGGAATCCAGCGCCTGGGTGGTGGGAGGAAGCGAACTCCGCCACAGCAACGCAAAGATCCGCAAGAGCGGAAGACTAGCAGACCTGAAGCTGTGCCTAGTATTTACAACTGGGAGCTGAGATCGTATGTCCGTAGCTGAAGAGAACAGCCCTGCGAGTGACATTGAAAATGCGCTTGGGGCCCCTTCACCTTGCAGGAATATATTGGCCCCGGCAGACCCTTGGACACCAACTTGTTCTTTGACCAAGCCTCAGCTTTTTTCTTGGTGTGCGACACTACTGGGGCACTGTGCCGATTGCAAGCTTGATGCCTCAGGTGATATGCACCAACAACCTTGGAGGTTGCTATGGATCGAGGTGAGTCGACCCTGCGTTTCAAGTTTGCTGGTGTGTTTCACGAATTGCCAGTGGGCCATCCTCCATCAACACCAAGACGGGCCAGCGTTATGGAAGCTCCTTCCCTCGCTTCGAGGTCGGGTCTCGGCCCGTTTTGCTTGTCTTTCATGGTCCGAATGAGGTTCAGGATCAAGTCTCGGCGCAGTTCCAGCTGTTGGACCACCTGGGGATCGACCAGGTTCACGCCTGCGTGGGAGCCTCTCTGGGAGGCGCTCGCGAAGCGCTTTCACAATCGAAACCGATTCGGGTAGATGAAGGTTCGTAAGGGACAATCTGCGGCCGCCTTCTTATTTCTTTACATGGCTCTGGGTAGACCATTGTAATACCGGGTTTTGACTAAGAATCAACTTTTTGCGTGCGGCCAAGTTTCGAAGCCAACGCCGTCAGGCATGCAGAGCGTGTGTTCTGCGGCCCTGTTTCCTGACCGAGCGCGGGGCTCGGCTGAATTTTCGTGCTGGTCTCGTTTTAGCACCGAGCCTGTTGCGTTTAGACAAATCTTGTAGGCGCACAGAAGAGGTTTGAGGTTTCTGAATCTAGTATGACTGAATGAACACTCGAGTCGAGATGATTTTAGTGGCATGCAGCCACCAAGCCACAGCTGCCGAGTCAGCAAGTCATCAAGGCATGTGGCCGAGCTTGTGGTGCGGAAGGTTCCACATTGAGTTTGATATCGACCGCAAGTTGCGAAAACTGTCATTCTACAAAGCACTGACTCAACAACCTGTGCACATGTTC
This sequence comes from Effrenium voratum, assembly GCA_963377175.1. NCBI lineage: Eukaryota > Dinophyceae > Suessiales > Symbiodiniaceae > Effrenium > Effrenium voratum. The sequence goes on along the minus strand of CAUJNA010003495.1, from coordinate 254,424 downwards.
AGGAAACTCTTGCTGGTTGTGCAGATTGCCAGATGATATGATATTTTATTTGCAATCTGCATCCTGCCATCCTGCCAGCCTGCCCGCATGACAACTGTACAGCGCAATTCTCAGTGTCCCCCAACCTGCACGGTGTTGGTCGATCAAGTTTTACACAGACGCACACACACACACACAGTGGTTCTCGTCGGAACAGCTTGGACCATCACTATGACGGTGAACATGATTTGGACGGCTTTGTCGAGGTTGGCAAGTTCGTGACCATCTCCGCCTGCCCAGCCCTCGGGGAACGGGAAGGATGCCTTTTATGAGATGGCCCTCTCAGGGAGTTGATGTTGGGTGTGACGCTCCAAATACCAATCGCATGTTTCATGTTCTTCTCAGGTGCGAAGAGTTTTCCTGGCAGCATGGCGTTTCGGCACGCTCAGCGCCAGGCCAGGGCTGCTGAAATCAGCGACTGGTGCAACTGCCTGCCTCGCATTTGGCAGGCTATCATGTCCGATCCAAATTGGAACGGTGGAGCTGGGGCCTGACAGAATGCTCTTGATGTCCAAGCGGCTTCGTGCAGCCATGCGAGTTATCGAATGATTTCATCGCTTTCCTTGTCCCTGGGAGCTTTCGCTGTCATTGGGTTGTGAGGACTACTACAATGGCAAGCTGCCGGCAAATGGCTTGAGACTTGCCCGACAGCAGGCCACTCAGACTGGACTGAGCAACGCTCCTTGCTGCAAGTCTTTTGGTTTTCAAGGCAGGCAACTTCATGGGATCTGAAAAGGTGTTCACGTTTCTTGGGCAGCTGTCCTTTCCGCACCAAGGCTTGGAACTATCACTTATCGTTCTGGGCTGGAGCCAAGCGCTCAGATAGCAAAGATCGATCCGGCGAGAGCGCTGAGTTTTCGCCTCGATCGCCGGCTCGGGATTTAGGTGGCAGCAGCGCTTCGGCCAGAGCTTGGCAAAGGGCGTCACCAAGCGCGAAGGCGGTTTTGGTGTTTTCGTAGCCTGCGACGGTTTCGGTTCTTTGACGTGTCTTTTCGCGGCCCCCTCTGAGTGTTTTTGATGGGGAGGCTTGAAGAACGAGTTCATGATCGAGAATTATTTGGCCCACCAGGGAGAGCACTGGCCTCAGCATGAGTCAGCAAGAGATCTTCAGCTTCGGATGATAGGATACTGTACAGCGGTTTGGCTTGAGTCGCATTTGTGTCACCAGCATACTGTACAGCGGTTTGGCTTGAGTCGCATTTGTGTCACCATGTCGAAAAAAACAACAGAGGTAATGCCCAGATGTGAGGTGGTTTCAGAGCTAAGGAAATGGGTCAACGCGTACGATCCCAACTCCTTGTTGTGGATCTCAAAGGCGTTGGCATTCTCGCCAAACCGCTCGCCAAACCGCTCGCCAAACTGCTCGCTAAGCTTGCCTTTGCCAGGCGATGGATGGCTTCTCATTGGAAAAGCCGGACAAGGTCGGCATGGGAACTCACCAGCTGGTTTTCGTAGTGGCATTGTTTGCAATGTCGATGCTCATGTTGATGGCTCACGAGATAAACAAAGTTTTACGTCGGATCATCCCGTGGGGTCGAAAATGGAATTCAATAGTTCTTGCATCCTGTTCAAAGGGTTGTATGAGTCCATCAGGGGCAAAGCAGCTGCTTGTTTCAGGATGGCAGCCCCAGCTTGATCGAGGGCCTGAAGCCTGCCATGATGCCAGCCCTCGTGATTGGAGTGCAACATGACGTGCCCCATGGGGAGTTTCAGTGAGTTCTTGGACTTGGTGAACCTTGAAAGGTACTGTTCCCGGTTTGGCAGCAGAAGGAAATTGCAGACACCTTGCGCAAGGCGGGAGTGCGAGTGTGGAAATGCTATGAACAATGGTCACCCCCCAGCAACACTTGCAACCCGCCTCTAAGGTAACACTGGGTGCAAACGCGGAAAGTAACCGAAATTGGTAGAGCAGCCCGCAACACAAGGGTTGTCACCAACACGCGGACGGCCGTGCAATGCCCTTGCCTAACGCAATGTTTGTTGCATGCCGGATACTTAAGGCGCACAACATTTTGATATTGAGATATGCTGTGTTCTTGCAATTGGCTGGCTATTTTATAGCTAGGTTTGAGGGGTGTTTACCGGCAACTTGCTTTGACATTGGCTGATGTGCAACCGAAGCTTGAAAAATGACATATCACCATTTGACTCATTGAGGCAAATGCCAGCCTTTCCACGTTTCACCACATGAGGCGGGAAACAAGCGCGTGGTTTACTACGAGCTGGATTCCGTCTATGGGGCCACGCTGCCACGTTTTTTAGCGCAGTTTGGAGAAGCCTGCCGTATATTGAGATGGCATTGCTTTTGTGCAACGTAAAGAGTCGGTATGACAAAGAACCTCTCTTGATTATAACAAAACCAAGAGCCACATTGCAGCAGGCCATGCCCTCCTTCTAGGTGAGCCGTTGAAGAATTTTCGACAGACAAATAGCCAGATGTAAATGCAGATCCCGAGAATCCGAAAAGCAACAAAGTCGACATGCAGGCTTTGGGCCGGGCAAAAAGCCACAAGCAGTGTTGTTGTATTCTCCTCCATGACCTTAGTGTGAAAAGCCTCGTGACCGCAGCACGACTCCTTCTTGCTGGACGCGGTTTCAATTGGACCTGCAGTGAAAGGCAGGGCTCGACGGCTCGACGGCACGCCTTCCCCCAAGCCTTTCTAGGGACAGATGGCATACGCTTTTTGGTAGGCTCGACTTTGGGTGTACTCCGTGAGTCCTTCTTGGGAATGGGTTTTGAGGGAAACCATAGGAGACTGACCGTTGTTGTGTGTCTACCATACCAAAAGGGTTGTAAAGCATTTTTGTCTTTGCAGTTCCTTTGATTTCCCTTTGATTTCCCTTTGATTTCCCTTTGATTTCCCTTTGATAACCCTTTCAACCACCCACAAAGCTGGGAGCCATGTTGGTGTAGTGCGCTGGTGGCCATGCCTGTTCGGCAGGTCATTTGGAGCAGGAGCCGAGCGGTGCGCGGCACATTTGGGAGGAGCCTGGGGTGGGCTGGGCGAGGGGGGGGGGGGAAGGGGGCGCATATGTTTTTGTGTATGGTCTGTGGCTTGGCTTGCTCGCTTGTTGCAGTTTCTTTGCGGCGAGAGCTCGGTTTGTGCAAGCCCATCTTCCCAATTTAGCGTCAAGCATCGCCGCTGGATCTTCCCTCAAGCTTTGCTGAGGATCTGGCCAGCAGCGCAGTGGGCTTCCTGCAGGCACGGGACGGATCGTTGTTTTTGCAAGGGACAAAGTGGATGAACCAGCCCTTGGTCATTCTGATGATGTAGAGGTTAAGCAGGGTTTTTGGAAAAAGGAGGGTACAAGCTTGGGCCTTCCTTGACCCTCCGAGTGCTTTTCTTAAGAAAAACGCAGCCGCGTGGACGAAATCCCAGGCCATCAGCCAGCGCGGCAGCACCGCTGACAGCATGCGGGACATCTTCCGTGCGCTGGGGAACGGAGAAAAGGCGGGGTGCGAATCAAGCGGTTGACCATCCAGCCGAAGGCTTGGTTTGATAGAGGGTTTGGAAAGGGCTTGGTCTGATCCAGCCGACTTACAGAGATTGCGACCGCTGCCTGGGCACTCAGAGCGACGTTCTCCGCAGGAAGTGGAACGAGACCGACTGAAGGCCATGGTCAAGCTGGTTTGGAGCGGCCGAGTGAACGAGGCCCTGGCAGCCGTTATGTCTTGTTTTGTTATTTTTTGGTAGAGCCAGGCAGCCGTGGACAAAGCGTTCGAGTCACTGGCCAAAGAGCCTCTGATGGAGCCGCTGGCCTATGATTCTAGGGGTACCTTCCCCATTCTTCCGGGGATCCTTCTTTTCAGGAAACCATCAAACAATCAGGGGAAACAGCGGTTTTTGAAAAGAACGATGGTTAAAAAGAATGGGGAATCAACCCCTAGAATGATGTCTGTTTACTGTTGAATCCAGGCTGATAGATTGGACTTAGCCCTTCCTGAATCTGCCGGATGTGCGAGTGATCATGCCCACAAGGCTCAATGACTTTATGCAGATGCGACAGGCGCGCCTGCGAGCTGCCGAAATGCCGGCGTCAGTGCCGGATGAATGTTCTGCAACTATTGCCGGCATTCTCCCTCAGCTCGACAAAGTCACTTACATGTTTCTGCACCCGTCTGACACAGGCGGCATGTCCTAATGCCCTAAACACATTCATCACACGAACGAGTCTTACCACCTGCTGGATTTTTCTGGACCTCGAGACGATGAGTAGCCAAAAACCAGAGAAGACCGGCAGAATCAACGGGAAGGGTAAGGATTGTACTCCGCAATGCCTTGCAGGTGCTGACCGAAGCAATGTCTGACACATATCTGCCTTGAGGCAGCTTCAATGCACGCGTTTTTTTTTTCTCTTCGGATCCTATTTTCCACAGTTTTATGGGAAGCGTTGCGGTCTTCCGAGTGAGTCTACCCTGATAGAGGGAGGCGCGCAGAGACGATCCCACTTTTTCGCTCAGATCACACAGCTGGAATCGAGAAAAGAGAGGCATTGAGCAAATGCACGTCTTGAGAGCCTCTTGAGTTTGAAGAGTACCAGTCTCGAGGAAGGTATCGGTTGACATCCAATTTGCGAAGCCGTTCATGAATTGGACAATTGTAGGTTTCGGCTTCATGCTCTGTTTTTTTCACTTTGTGTACCGCAGGTTTGCTAGGCCTGGTCTTTTAGCCCCTTGCTTGGCTCTGCAGCTTTCGGCTGAGGGCCTCTTGAATCTCACAGTCTTGCCTGGCATTGCGTGGGATGGGCAGACACCTTTGAAAGCTGGGGCCGACTAACTTTGCAACATTCTCAACTTGACCTTGTTGATTCGAGTCCAAGGATCTGTAGCATTTGGCATTCTACACTGCAAGCCCAAACATCTGCTCTAGCTCGAGTGCACCTAGATGGCTGCGACCAAACTAGGAAGCACTGCGATGCATGTAGCCCCACTGCACAGTATTGCGTTTTGTGTCTGCTGTGTGTAGTGGTTCTATGGAATCCACACAATAAAAGGCTGCAAGATTTGGGGACGTGTTGGCAAGAGCGACCGCATGCTGAATGCAGCTGGCCGGGGATCTTGACCCGGCGAGCAGAACCAAGGGCCAAGTTCGATGCCGAATTGGCAAGTGGGGGGGGGGTTCTCAAAATAGTGGTCCCCCAACAAAGGTAGCCTTTCCTTTGGGTTCCCTTTTATTACCAAACAGGGGTCCAGCACGTGAAACTCGATACTCGCAGTGGGCTTCCTTCTGAGGGATGGAAGCCACCTTTGAAGCTCCGCCCGATGCTCAGACGCCACAGACAATGTCACGAGCCTCCGGCTCTGCAGGCGGTCGCAGGGTGAGGTCAGCGAGGGCACAGACGCCGGCGCCTGAGGCGAGAATCGGCCCCAGACAGCAGGGCTCTAGCGCATTGTGTGTTGAGCCGTCCTGAAGCCTAGGTTTTTCATTTGCGAGAGAGGAGCCCAAGTGCCGGCACAGAGGCGTGCTGGGTAAAAGTGAAGCAGGTGCAATGAAGTCATGAACGAAAGAATGGACGCCAAGGCATGGCCAACTTTGGCGTTTCATTGGCTTCGGATACTTGGGCGTGTGTCAAAATAGGGGTTACAGACACGTGCACAAAGGGAGAGAGAGAGAGAGAGAGAGAGAAAAAAAAGAGAGAGAGAGATGGAGATAGACCCACCCTCACCCATCCACACCCACCCACACCCACCCACCCACACCCGCCCGCACTCACCACCCACCTAACCCAACCCAACAGAACCCAACCCAACACAGCCCAGCCCAGCCCAACCCAACCCAACCGAACCCAACCCAACCTAACCCGACCCAACCCAACACACGCAGACAAACACAGACACACAGAACACAGACACACAGACACACAGACACACAGACACACGGACACAGAGACGGAGAGACACACGGACATACGGACACCCGGACACTCGGACACACAGACGCACAGACACACCACGCGCGCACAGACACACAGACACACACACACAAACACAAACACACGACCACAAACGCACAAACGCAGACACACACACACACACACACATTCACACACAAACACACACACACACAAACGCACAAACACAAACACAAACACACACACGCGCAAAAACGTGCGCACGCACAAACACAAACACAAGCACACAGACACACAAGCACACACGCACGCACAAGCACACACATGCACAAAAACGCAAACACACACACAAACGCAAACTCAAACTCAGAAGGCAAAACATAAACGTAACCACAACCACAACTACAGACACACCAACACCAACAGCATAAATAAGTACAAACGCAAGTGCGCACACGCAGACAAACACACACACACAGACAAAAAGCACAAGCAAGCACATACACACACTTACACCACCTACACACATACACATACACACATACACACATACACACATACACACATACACACATACACACATACACACATACACACATACACACATACACATACACACATACACACATACACACATACATACACACATACACACACATGCACATACACACACACAGACACACACATACACACACATACATACACGCACATACACACAAACACACAAACACACAAACACACATACACACATTCACACATACACACAAACACAGATACCCACATACACATAAACACTCATACCCACACACACATGCATTCATACACCACACACATACGCACAAACACATACTCACATACACACAAACACACATACCCACACACGCACATGCACACACACAAGCACATACACACACATAACATACACACACAAACGCACATACCCACACACGCACATGCACACATACACAAGCACATACACACATACACACATACACACATACACACATACCCACATACACACAAACACACATACCCACATACACACAAACACACATACCCACACACACATGGACACATACACCACACACATACATACACACAAACACACATACCCACATGCACACAAACACACATACCCACACACGCACATGCACACATACACAAGCACATATATATATATATACACACATACACACACATACACACAAACACCACACATACCCACATACACACAAACACACATACCCACACACGCACATGCATACATACATGCACACACCTACACCACACACATACACACATACACACAAACACGCATACCCACGTACACACAAACACACACACAAGCACATACACACATACACATAAACACACAAACACACATACACAAGCACATACACACATACACACATACACACAAACACACATACACACATACACAAGCACACACACATACACACACACATACACACACATACACATACACAAAACCACACACAAACATACCCACACACACACCAACACACATACCCACACACACGCACATGCACAAATACACAAGCACATACACACATACACACATACACACATACACACAAACACACATACCCACAAACACAAACACACATACCCACACACGCACATGCACGCATACACAAGCACATACACACACATACACATATACACATAAACACACACACATACACACATACACACATACACACACGCATATACACACATAGACATGAACACACATACGCGCAAACACACAAACACAAACACACATACACTCATTTACACATACACACAAACACAGATACCCACAAACACACAAACACACATACACACATACACATAAACACACAAACGCACAAGCACACAAACACACATACACACATACACATAACACACACAAACACACAAACGCACAAACACACAAACAATCATACACACATACACATAAACACACATACACACAAACACACAAACACACATACACACATACACGTAAACACGCATTTACACATACACGCAGACACACAAACACACACACATGCACACATACACATAGATACACATGCACACACTCACACAAACACACATACACACATACACAAATACACATAAACACACATACACACAAACACACATACACACATACACATAAACACACAAACACACAAACGCACAAACACACAAACACACATACACACATTCACACATACACACAAACACAGATACCCACACACAAACACACACACACACCCACACACACATACACACACATACACACATACACATAAACACACACACATACACACATACACACATACACACATACACATAAGCACGCAAACACACAAACACATACACACATACACATAAACACACTTGCACACACACAAACCTACAAACACACAGACACACATTTACACACAAACACAGATACCCACAGACACATAAACACACATACCCACACACACATGCATAAATACACCACACACACATACACACAAACACACATACACAGAAACACAAATAAACACAGATACACAAGCACACAAACACACAAACACACATACACACATACACATAAACACGCAAACACACATACACACATACACATAAACACACAAACGCACAAACACACATACACACACACATAAACACACAAACACACAAACACACAAACACACAAACACACAAACACACACACACAAACCTACAAACACACATGCGAACATCTGCACACAAACAAAGATACCCACAGACACATAAACACACATACCCACACACATGCATAAATACACCACACACACATACACACAAACACACATACAAATAAACACACATACACAAGCACACAAACACGCAAACACACACACAAACACGCACACAAAAAACCAAAAAACCAAAAACACATACACACATACACATAAACACACATACCCACAAACACACAAACACACAAACACACATACACACATACACATAAACACATAAACGCACATACACACATACACATAAACACACAAGCACACAAACACACATACACATAGACATAAACACACATACACACAAACACAAAAAACAAAAAAAGAACATACACACATACACACATACACATAAACACACATACACACAAACACACATACACACAAACACACACACACACAAAAAAAACAAAAACACACATACACACATACACATAAACACACATACACACAAACACGCCAACGTACAAACACATACACACATACACATAAACACACAAACGCACAAACACGCATACACATACACATAAACTTTAGAGCCTCCGGCTCAGTCCGCCGACATTGTCCTCTCCCTTTTCTCCTTCTTCCTCTCTTCCTTGTCTCCCTTGTGTGCTCTGTCGTCCTCTCTCCCTCCCTCTGCTCCCATCCTCCCCATCCCCCCAAGCCTCTCTCTCCCCAATCTCCCTCTCTCGTATGTATGCATGCATGTACATAAGTATGTATGTATGCATGCATGTATGTATGTATGTATGTATGTATGTATGTATGTAAGCAAGTAAGTAAGTAAGTAAGTACGTAAGTAAGTATGTATGTATGTATGTAATGTAATGTAATGTAATGTAATGTAATGTAATGTAATGTAATGTAATGTAATGTAATGTAATGTAATGTAATGTAATGTAATGTAATGTAATGTAATGTAATGTAATGTAATGTAATGTAATGTAATGTAATGTAATGTAATGTAATGTAATGTATGTATGTATGTATGTATGTATGTATGTATGTATGTATGTATGTATGTATGTATGTATGTATGTATGTATGTATGTATGTATGTATGTATGTGTATGTATGTATGTATGTATGTATGTATGTATGTATGTATGTATGTATGTATGTGAATGTATGTATGTATGTATGTATGTATGTATGTATGTATGTATGTATGTATGTATGTATGTATGTATGTATGTATGTATGTATGTATGTATGTATGTATGTATGTATGTATGTATGTATGTATGTATGTATGTATGTATGTATGTAGGTACGTATGTATGTGTGTATGTAATGTAATGTAATGTAATGTAATGTAATGTAATGTAATGTAATGTAATGTATGTATGTATGTAGGTACGTATGTATGTATGTGTTAAAACCCTCCAGGCCCCGTGCCTAAATTGGGAAGCTGTTCTGAGGTCTGTGTTAGTGTTGCTTACCAAGTTCCATTGATCGCCATTTGGCTCAAGACACAATTGAGGTTCAAGATCTGATGTGTGGCTGCATTCACACGTGATCGGCGTTGAGAGCGGAAAACACTTCGCTTGCGCTGCATTTGTCAGGACCACTGTTGTAACTATTATTCCTTCTCCCTTACAACGTTTACACGGGTTCGGCTATAACGGCACTGTCCGTATACACCTTTCTACGTGGTTGGTGTTACAGCTGAAGGGTTCGGTGCACAGCGTCCCACGAGACGTCACCTTGCCGTCTCTTGACAGGTTATCAGCCGTAACGACAAGCTCTACACTGGACAGAGAGACAGCTGGTTTATTGCGGGTACAGGGACAATAAAGGAACGATAACCTACACAGTACAATGGCGTCTTCAGCGAGCCCAAGTACTGCAACTTTTGGGAACAGCAGCTCAGAGGGATCCAATGGATTGATGGCTCTTCCTGCGGTGATGGATATGATCGCAGATTCACAGGATGAACCTGGGAGCGGAGGATCCGCGCTATTCAGCGACATATCCACTCCCACAAGATCATGGAAGCAGATCGATGTTCATCAGGAGTCGAAGCAAAGAGAATCCCCACCGAGAAGATCATCATCTTCGCCTGCGACACCACGGACGTCGCAGAAAGGCGTGAGATCAACATCGAAGGGTGGGAGGTCAAAATCACCCACCAGTGCGGAGTTTCGCGCCGCGATTAAAGAAAAGAACAAGATGGAGGTGGAGATCGGGGAATATCAAAAGACACTTGATGAAATGTCGGCAGCGATGGCGAATCTTCATCAAGAAGACTATGGAAGCACCATCCGGATCCAGGAGCTGGAAAGACGATGCGAGATTGCCAGCAAGCAGTCGGGACATCTAGTGAGTCACCACCAACACCACATGGCTGAGGCATGGCGCAAGTTTGAGGAAGAAGCCCAACAGATGCGCAAGGTGGAAATGAACGCATTTCAGTACGGGGAAAAGAAAGACATGGAGTCGAATATTATAATGCAACAGATGAGACAAGCTGAAGGAACTATCATGGAGCAGAAGCGGGAGATTGCAGTGATGAAATCCTACATGGCAAGCGAGAAGTCGGCCGCGCAGGAATCAGCTATACGTGCAAATCAGATACACCGTGAAGCTTCACAGCAGATATCAGTTTATCAGCAACAGATCAGAGGCATCGAATCGTCTACATCTATCGAGAAGTTCAACGAGGAGGAGATGGTCCAAAGTCTGAAATCACAGTTGGAGCACGCACTCGTCAAGCGCCCCGAGACGTACTCTATGGAGGACTCCAGGGAACAGCTGATGGCGAGACTGAATGACGTTACAGTATTTGCGGAACAAGAATCAAAGAGAGCAGATTGCTTGCTTCGCGAGAAGGAAGAGATCGTCAAACAGTATGAATCCGACGTGTCGATGAAGGACCAGATGATTGCTATCGAGGGTGGTCATCGTCAAGATGCGATCTTGGAGTTAGCCCAGGTCAAAGAAGCAAAACAAGAAGAACGGTGCACGATGGACGAGAAGTCGAAGGAGGCTGAGTACTGGAGATTGACAGCTAAGGGAGTGTACGACGAATACCTCGAGGAGATGCATGAGCTTCAGGGACAACTGAAGGAAAGGGAGGCGACGCTCAAGCAAGAAGAGAGTTTTGTTCGCCAACTCGATGCTGACAATGAGGAACTACGTGCACACAAGAAGCTGGAGACACAGGAAGCCTCCAGCAATAAGGATGGACATCGTGAACGAGCAGTAGTGAAGCGCGCTGAGGGAGGACCCCAAGCTAATTCAACTAGGGTAGACAAGAAGATGGCTGGGTTAGTCCCGTCATCGTCTTCAAATCTGACCCCTAATTCGTCGCTAATGCCAGGTTCGATTCTCTTTCCGTCTTTTGGTGATCCAATGATCGATGTACACCTATCCCAGATGCAAGGGGTTGTCGGACATGTCCCACAATCCACTACTGCGACTGGTGGCGGTGATGGAGGGGGAAACCACGGTACTACGCCCCCCTTGGATTACAGTGGATTCTCGCCTAATGGAAATAGGCAGGGAGCAAGTCGACGTCAGTTGAGCATCACAGGTGGCGGAGGAGGACCTCCGGATGACCCACCCGATGATGAGGACGAGGACAACGACGACGAAGAGGATGAAGAAGACGAGGAAGAAGAAGAGGAAGAAGATGACAATCGGACACGGAGGAGACGAAGAAGATCGAGAGATGATCGAGAGGTCAAGAACGATAGACCGAGGATCTCGAGGAAGGAAGCCGAGAGGGTATCTATTCCTGCTTGGCCAAAGATCCACCAACTTGATAACTGGAAGATGCAACTGCTGATGAATGTTCTGAGCGCATGCGCAGATCCAGATACCGACACATGGACGAAATGGTTGGAACAGGCTCTTGGGTTGAACCCAGACCTGAATATGCTTAGCGATTCAGGTGGCGACAGATTTGCTACGATAGATATTAAGATGGCCATGGGCATGCAGAACATGTTGAAACAAGCACCTGACGAAGCCAAAGACGTGTACCTCGACGCTACGCGGCACTCGGAACTACGACATCAACAAGGGGTGATCGTGAAGGGACGAGAGTTGGTGGCATTGGTTATGCAATCATTCAGAACATCTGATAGAACGGACCTTGTCTACCACATCGAGCACCTATTCAACCTTGACTTTCCTGGAGACAAGAACTTGGTTATGTTCAGGAACAAATGGTATGATTTGCTGCTGAAGATGAGGAGCGAGGACAGACCCAGTAAATTGGCTCTCAGAGATATCCTTTACAGGAAAATCAAGGGGAGCAAGAAGATGGAATTCGGCCTCAATGCCTACCATAGACTACCGGACAAGCATCCTCAGAAGACGTATGAATTCTTGTTGGCGTTGATCGACCATCAGATCAAGGCGGATCGGGAGGACCTGATGCTTGACATGAAGGAGAGATCGGTCAAGTCGATGATGAAGTCAGGCGGCAGAGATGCGGCTCCAGCCACTGGCAAACAGGAGAACCAGGGTGGCAAGGGCAGAAAGGGGAAACCCGGCGGACCTGATGCTGCTCCTGTACTCCCAAAAGCCAAAGCAAAGGGCCACGCTGGCAAGAACGGCAAGTCCGACGGTGCCAGCGACAGAGGCAAGAGTCCGGGCGGAGGCAAAGATAACCCCTGTTGGTATCACTTCAAATCGGCGAAGGGATGCGTGAAAGGAAATGAATGCACATTTTCCCACAGCAAGAAGACGGAGCACAAGCTGGAGAACATGCCCAAGGGGAAAGGAAAGGGTAAGTCCAAATCCAGATCGTCGTCACCAAAGAGGGATGATGGGGCATGCTTCGCATTTCAGAAGGGGAAGTGCGACAGGGGGAGCGCTTGCCTGGCCGGTCATTAAGGACATGCTTTTTATGCCTTTTTGTTTGGTGCTTTTTTTGGACCGAAAACCTTGTTTTTTCGCGTGCGCGTTCTTTGTCAAAACAATCTGTTTTTCGGAAGTGTTTTTTTGCCGAAAATCTTGGGGAGGGAGGGGGGCCTTGATGTTTGGACAATCCGGTGGCTCAGAGAGTTGTTTTTGCTATGTCAGCTGGTAGTGAAACTTGGCGCACGTGCTGCCATGGACATTTACGGGGGTGACGCTGACGAGCTCGCGCATTGCGTGGCGCTGCATGTCATTGAAATGAAGATTGACGACGAGATTATTGTCAGGAAATGCAGCCGGGTCCTGCGGTTGATCATGGAAAGAACTGGGCGAAGAGCCGCGATGTTTCCTTTCGCAGTCGTTCTTGCTGGTATGGAGCGCGCGCTGATTTCGCCATTGCCTTCTGATGATATGGCCAGGGAGCCTCTTGTGCGGGATTTGTGCTCTCCAGGCTCTCCAGGACCAACGCAACTTCCACGCGTCACTGCTGAAGAGCGGGCCTTTGTGGAAGAGTCGACCCAGGTTCTGCACTTCTTGAACGAACTGGCCGACATTGACGGACCTCTTACACCATTGGGGATGCTGTTGGACGATGCTTGTTTGACTTTGCGTGAGCTTGTTTACCCTTGAACTCTGACTGAACTTGCATCTAGAAAAGGCTGCGGAAACACAGCCTTTCCCCTGAGAGCCCGGCTCAGCTTAGGTTTTTGCTTTGCCTGAGAAGTTTGGCAACTCCTGAGTTTTACAAAGCACAAGGAAAAGCGTGTCTGTTTTGCTGCCAGCGTTGCGTGCGGCTCAGTGAGTTTTCGCCCGCCGCCCGCCCATTCGGTTCAACTGGCTCAGCTTCGGTTCGGCTTCAACTCGTTGTCCAGCTTTGCAACCAAAGCTGGCGAAGCCATGGCATCCAGGTACTTGGAGGAGGGCTCAGCTGGCATTGTGCGGGGGGATTGCCTATACAAGTTGGCGGAAGACATCCAACGAATCACTTGCGGGCAACCAGACAAGATCCCTTTCTCGATGCTCATCAAGGTCTGCGAGACTCTGGGCCCTCTGTACAAAGACAACCGGATGAACTCCAAGATCATCAGCAAGTGCTGCGCCACATGCACTGTGCTTGAACACTTTTTTTGTCACAAGACACCGGTGACTGATGTGCGCTACAAGGACGTCTTGTGGATGTTTGATGAGTACGAGATGCTGCGGCCGATGAAGGGGAAGCTGAACAAGGTTAAGCTTGACGAGCTGCGCACTCTCCATGACCAAATGTTGCAGGTGAGCGAGGCCCTGGATGTGTGGGGCGGTCTTGCCGCTGGCCACGACGCAGAGTGTGTGTTTCTGGCCATACTCTGGCCAGTCCATGTCCTGATACAGGACTTGCAGCCGGTGCTTCGAGAGTTCACATACGAACACACTGCGGCAACACAGTGAGTGTTTGGGCTGAGCTTGAGGGGCTGCTGCAGCCTGAGAAACGATGTGTTTGCTGCCGCATGCTTGTTTGCAGGCAAGAAAAATAGCACCTGGGGCAATATTTGTCAATTTGAGATGCTTTTTGTGCAATTTACTTTGCAGCGCTCTGGTCCAAACTGGCCTTTTTTTAGGGGAGCCAGGATGGAACAGTCACCTGCGTTGCGCGCCATGACCGAGGCTGGGGCTCGACGACGGAAGATCGAGGCATTGAAAACGCAAATGGAACACCTAAAGGAAGAGTTGCAGATGGTGGTAGCTGTTGAGATCCTGATGAGGCAGGAGTACCACAATCTGGATTCGGCGCTGGACCTCATCGAGGAGTTCCAAAACACGCGCAATGGCAGGCAGCAGCTGTTTATTGATTCTGAGAGGGGCAGAGACTTTTCAGGTTGAGTCTATGCGCAGGATGTCGCTCCGCATGTGGCAGACGGCAATTACGACGGTCATCGATCACAAATTGTGGCAAAGCACGCAGGAGCTGGAGAAGTTAGAGTCTGAATTGCGCCGGCGATAGATGTCCCATGTTTATACTGCCGGAGTTCCACGCAGCGCTGCTGCCGCGAAAACCAACTGCGTGCCCGCAGTTGGTTCTTGTTAATGGCCAACACCTCTGCAAATTCCAACAGTAGCTTAGTCTTGACTTTACACGTTTCGGGCGCAAGGTCGGAACAAGAAAAAGACCCTCTTACGCAAGGCTAATGGTGGTAGAGCTGCAGTCTTCGATTCGTGCCTGTGTTTGCTCGGGCGCGCCTGTGAACAGTTTGAAACATGTGTCAGGGATGCTGTGTTCATGTCGTGATGGTTGAATTGCCCGCCGCAGCTGTTAAGGAACATCTGTGGAACATCTGCGGAAACGCAGCTGTCAGTCAGACAATGCCGTGGAATTCTGACTGGCAGGCCGTGTGCGATGTCTGCGGATGGAAATGCAAGACCCCGTTGTTCAAGAAGAAGGCCTTCAAAGACAGCGGTGTGATGGTTTGCGGTTGGAACTTTGAGGTGATTTGCTGCGTGTGCCTGCTGGAGGGAAAGGCTGAGGCTGGCCTGCAGCACAGCTGGCGCTACACCAGGGATGAGGCCTTCAAAGTTCGGTCCGAAAATTGCGAACCGCCGATGTGTACTAACTGGGTGGGCGCCGTGTATGATCGCTTGCCGCCATCATCGCAGGCATCCTCGGCGTGGACCAGCACCTCCCCGCCGCCGCCGTGGCTGAGTCCGCCGCCGCTCCCGCCCGAGGAAGTGCTTAAGGATATCTTGGACGAGCTGACAGGGGTGCAAGGCCGTGTCAACAAGATAGAGATGATGATTATTAAGCTGCTGAATCAGAAGAATGAGTCCAAGGAGACAATCAAGCACAAGGAGACAGTCTTCGAGCATCGCTAGACGCAAACTGCGGCCACGCAGTCTTGCCAGTGTTTCACTTGAATTGCTGCCGCAACAGTCTCTTCGCACATTTTGCAGCCAGAAAAAAAACGCAGCGCAATGCTTTGTCAATCCATGAGCAAGGGCCCGCCCTGGGTTGGCTGTGCAGCTCTTCGAGTAGGGTATGCAGGCATCTGGTAACACTGCACGACTTTGTTTTTTCGGTTGTGTTGTCGTTGGCGACAGCAGGAATTGCCCTTCGCCTCTTCAACATAAAGCTTCCGCAACTCCATGCGCACCACATTGTTGACAAAACTGCATCTAGAACCAGCTCTGCACCCGCAGTTGAACAGTTGCTGTCGAATGATCTATTTGTTGGAGCTCCTTGCCTTGGTTGTTCAAACTTACTTACTCAGGCTGCTAGTGGAAAAAAACAGCTCTCAAATGTTGTTGCCGTTCAGTGATCATGAAACACAACTGCATCTCACACTGCTTGCGCGCCAGCCTTGGCTTCAAGCAAGGGCAAGGCAGATTGAAGACTGCTTTGGCAACACAGCAGGACATGCCGCGACATTCCGACGAGTATGGCAGTGTGGCGCTATACTTGTTCATGAATGTCAATTTCGACTGGCATGTCTTGGCGCACCGAAGGTGCAGCGGGTTTCTTGCTACACCTGCTGGAAGCATAGTTCCAGCAGATCTTGTCTACAGGCATGGTGGAAACTGGCAGGAAGATGCGGCCAAGAATGCCGCCTTAAGGGAACTGGTAGAAGAGGCTGGGTTGCAGCTGGACTCCAGCGTCGCGGGCCACTTTTTCACGCTGGCAAAAGACACGACGCTGATAAACCAGAAATTTCAGGACAGGTTTGGGAAAGTGCATGGGGTTGGGGCGTGTGAAAAGCTGCATGTCCCTGTACGTTTGTTCTAACTATTGCAAACACTGTTCAAGCAATGCCCCTGCAGGAAGGCAAGCGGAGAAACGTAAACCACATCAATTTCGGCTTCGTCTTGCCGTCATTCTTCCACGATACACTAGAGGTCCATGGCCCTCAACGCATTGGCAAACCCGAGCTCCTGCCACACGGGATGGCCAATGTGGATGGGGTCTCAACAAAGCCGCTCGACCAGAATTCCGGGCACAAGTGGGTGAAGGTCAATACGATGCTGAGTCATCGCGACCTCTATGACCTTTGCAGGACTCCGCTTGCAGACTTCCTGGACAGAGTGAACCAAGCCGCTGTGGCAACACAGCGGCCATCACACAGGGCACTGGAAAGCATTGAACGACTGCCGCTGAAGTCGGTCCTCATCGCGAGCGAGATGCTGGCGAATCTCCTGAAGCTGTCGCATGTGGCTGGCACAAAGTCATTGGAGTTGGCCACTCCATTGGTGCAAGCCCCGTATGATGTCCTGAGGAACAACATCGGGAGATTGACCAAGCGTTCAAAGTGGGAAAAACACGGGAGGAGCCAGAGCAACCACCCCCTTGCAAAGGACCCAGCATTGGTGGAGATGATGGTGCGGCACTGGGCGCACGTCCACGGAGTCTGCGACTCTCTGGGCCAATGCCGCCATTTCCCCCAGGAGACCTCGAAAAGCTCTGGCCACATCGAGTTCGATTACTTGCAGTCGGACAGACAGCACTCTGCGCAGTGGCAGCGTCGTATTCAAGACATCTGCGGAAACGCAGATGGCATCCACTTGCACTCGGTGGTTCACGGCACGTACTGGGAATGTGCCCCGGCAATCCTGAGACAGGGAAAGCTGACTGCGTCAGATAACGACGCCGGGCTGGGGGCACGCGAGTATCACGGCCGAGGAGGCCGTGGAGTCGGAGTGCGCCTTGCCAAGAAATTTGTGTTTGGTAATGATTCCTGAATGTTTAGTCCTTGGTTGTTGTAGTCTTGCCTGTTCGTGCCTTGCCGACCTTGTGCGCCAAGGTACACAGCAGAAGACTGGGAGCACGTCTTCGACCACTACGCGTGGAAGACAAATGTCTTCGGCAACAATGTCTTCTACGCTTTGGGCTTCCAGCTTCTGGGCCACACCCCCAGGACGATTTTTAACATGCATCGTGGCACTGAATTGGTGTGGAATGCGGAGGATCTCGTGATAGTGAAGGTGATCGTGAGGTATAACATGCGGGTCCAGCAGGGCGAGGCGTGCTCGCGGAATTTCCAGCCGCAATGCCGCCTGCTGCCGAAAGAGTTGCAGGGGCGCCACGTGGAGGTGCCCGTATACGAAAAGATTGCAGCAAGCAGGTGGCACGACTGTGCCCACACCCCTCACTGGGAAGAAGACTCTGTCCCACGCAAGGACTTGTTCTTTCAAATGGACTATGACAAGGTGAAGAATCTCACACCCTTGAGCTGCTGCTTCCCCTGGGCTCCTCAGCCCACCAACGTGAAGGCAAGAGCTGCTGCGTTCACCGCTTGCTTGGATCACTCACGCAGCCTGCGAGGCGGATCCCCAAGCAGCCTTGCGCCGACGCCAACTGTGGTGCCGAGCATGGAGCAGGAAACTCCAACTCTGCAGCCGGAGGAGCCCACTGTCACTCAGCTGCCGGAGGAGGAGTGCCAGCAGGAGCCGGCAAGCCCAACTCCGTTTTTGCCCATGCCAAAATCAGCTGCGGCGACGCAGCTTGACACTGAGCAGGAAGAAGTTCCGGCCTGGGTCAACTGTTCACCAACGTCGCCGGCTGACGACATGCAGGAGGATGATGATGACGATGGGCTGCAGCAACAACTCCAGCGTGCGGAGCACCTGACAATGACCCTTGAGCGTGTCAATGTTCGTGATTCTGACTCTGAGCTGAGCTCAGATGAGGATGATGAGGAGGAGCCGGATGACAAAATGTCACAGAAGGACGAGGACCAAGATGAGCACCCGGACCAAGATGAGTGGCGGTGGATGCCGCTTGAGTCATGGCAAGGAGCACAATTGCTGCAATTGGAGAGGCAGTGGCAGGACGCCGGGTTCCCAAAGCTCGGCACTGAGGCAGGCGATTGGTTCCACGCACAAATTATAGCAGCGGAGACGGCCTATGTCACTGCGACAGGCATCTATGACAACATGCCTGACCCGGATGGTGGAATTGCGGCGGGGCTATCCAGGACTCGACAGCAGAAGACGCGGTCGCGCGTGAGAACAAGGTTCAAGAGATCCCGAGTGATTGGGCTGCCCTTCAGAACTCGGGGAAGCATGAAAGCGACTAAGAGACTCGCGCCGGTGCACAGGATGCACTCTAGCGGCACCTATACATATACACAATGGGTCGCTGCTGGATACATTGCCGCGCAGTTCCGCCGGCTGCCACGGGCGCCAAAATTCCCCACGGGCCAACGCTGGTACAATTACCGGGGACAATGGCTGAAAGTGACCTTCAACGACGGCATTGAGTGGTGGACTGATGATCCCTGCACAAAGCAGGCGCTCGCTGACGTAAAGGACTGGTTCCTGGGCCTCGAAAAGGTCAAAAACTGAACTGCGTCGCCGCAGTCAGGTTTTTGGAATCATTGCTTGCGAAGCCTGACGGCTTCGGAAGCGGTCGCACTTCAAGCACACAGTCCCGCAGAGGTAAAAAGGGCTCGTCCGTTTTGCCTGAGTATTTCTGTCGTGGCACAGTTCATGTTGCGGCATCGTTAATTGTTGATCACGCCTGTCGAAACATGCTCAAGTTGTAGGGCAGCTGCTGCACCGACTGCGGCAACGCAGTTCGGATGGCGCCATGCCTTCTTCCAAATGCGTGATTAAGTGGGGAAGACTGTTCAAGTGGGCAAAACTGACTGAGTCGAATGTGCAGTGCCGGTACTGCAAGTGCTTCAGCCGCTCAGTGGAAGGATTGCGAACAACGCAATTGAAACAACATGAGCGTGGAGTACTGCATCGGTTCCGACGAGCGACAGCGCTTGGCTGCAGCCCAAATCTGCCAGGCACCCCGTCAATGGACACCTTTCTGGGTGTTGTGGAGCGCCGCTTGAAAGGAGAATCGCTTCGAAAATCTCCTCTTGGCCGCTACAAGGAAAAGAACATTTCATGGTGCTTGAATGAGGCTATGTTGGACATGGAGCGGAAGAAACTTGGGAAGTGCCAGGTAGCTCTGATTTCGCAAGATGCGCAAGGGCCGATGCTTTCTGTCAGATTTGCCTGTGTGTCAAACCGCGGTGTGAAACCGCAGCGCGGTCAACTTGAACTGCATCAAGGCCTCTTGGGGCTCTTCCACGGCCAAATTTGCGGCGCCCGAAGGATTGCCAGGACAACGCTGCGAGTTGCAAAAACTATGTTTCAGGCTAGAAGAAAACCTCCGTCTGGGTGGTGCGGGAAGGCGCCGACATTTTACAAAAAGGCTTGGCAGCATTTTCGCAGAAGGGTGGAACCTAGGCGGCAAAGCTTTGCTTGCTCCATGTTTCAAAACAAAATGCTTCTCCCTGACGCTGACGCTGCTGAGGAAATGTTTGCTTCGGATGCGGCCGCTGATGAACTGAGAGCCGGCCGTTTACTCTCACTTCGGGACCACTTTCCTGCCGAGACTTTTCCAGCTATGAAGATTCGACTGCGCGACAGCGCGCATGCTGTCCAGCGGCAACTCAGCGCAGTCCTCACGTGTTGCATTCCCAGTAAACAACCCTGCGCGGAACGGACAACTAACAGACAGCTGCCTTGCTGGCTAAGGTTTGCAAAGAAATGGCATCTTGACGAGACGCTTCAGGAATACATGCAGCAATTCATATCTGGAAAGGAGTCTATGACTGCGCTGATTTGGCATTCGCCAGATTTGAAGGTGATGTTTGCGAAGCATGTTGCTAGGCTCAAAAGTGGACATGTTTTAACACACATGCCGCAAGTGTGGCCATAGTGTCTCGTCGCGCTAAGGTTCGGCACATGGACGCCGAATTTCTGCGTCACAGTGGCATGAGAGACTTGCAGTCGGCCAAGCATCGTCATTCTTCTCTGCAGAAGCCGATGGGGCGATTTATCCTTCTTGCGGATGCGTTCTTGGCCACAGCTCACGAGAGACTTAGTAGGCATCAGGCTTGCTTGAGTATGTCGCCATTTCAAAGAAAAACTGTGTTGCAAATCTAAGGATATTGCGAGTAAAGACCAACGCGAAACCCCGAAGGGTTGCCAAGAAGTTCCTGGAGTCTATATCCACAGAGGTGTACCTGCAAATGGCTATGATGGCTGACGCTGCTGATGAGGAGATCAGAATTTTACGCAGATTTGACAAGAGCCAGATGGACATGAGTGCAGCGCAAACCTGCTTGACAACCTTTGCTCAAAGGCTGCATGTGCTCTTCGTGCAGAAAACAGCCACCTCCAGTGGTTACACACAGCACGCTTCTAGACAGCACTGAGTCGCGAAGCCCGTGATAAGTTTTCAGAGCTTCAAAGACTTGATCTGACTGCCAGGTGCTGAAGTGGCTGGAAAGACCTCGTTTGATTCAACTGGGCGCTGGGCACAGGAGTGTGGGAGGCAGCGTTTCGCCGATCGTTTTCAACAGGTGCTTTGCAAGGATGGCTGCATGGCTCGCCCTTGTCTCGCAGACCATCAAGACAGAGTTTCCTGAATTTGAACTGATCCACAACTTGTCAGCCTTTTCGCTCAGCGGCCCCCAAAAGAGCGCTGCGGAAACACAGCGCTGTCTTCTGCGGCTCTCCCAGATGTTCGACGCGAACTCTAAGCAGCTCTATGAACAGTTCCAAGACTTAAAGCCTACTGCCCAACGCCACCGACCGGTTCTGAGTTTGTTTAACGGTGCATATTGCTTGTCCTGCTTTGCTTGTCGCTTTCCAATGCTCTGCCCAGGAAAACAACTGTCCAAGTCGGAAGAGTTGGGTGATTTGCAAGCCTGGACCTTGGCAGAGTCAAGTTTCAGCGGCCGCTGCCCGGACATGTCTAAAACACTTGCCCGTGTCTTGCTGGCATCGGCGGCTGGAACTGCGCAGAGCGAGCGTGACTTTGCAGATATCAAGTACCACACTGCACGCGACAGGGCTTTCTTAGGCCCTTACTTCAAGGCGTTCGAGAGGCGGCTTCGCCAGTGGGACAAGAACAGTCTTCGTGGTGCAGTTGCTATGCTTGCCCAAAAGATTTGGCAGGAAGGCTTCGGCTCTGAAAGATCATCTGGGTCCGCTCGCAAACCTAAGTTTGTTTCCGGTCTTCGACTAGAAGCAAGCCGGCAGGACGCTTGGCGGCACATAGCTTTTTTTAACTTGCCGGAGTTCGCTTTGCACACCTTGCCGGCCAAGGCACGAACAAGAAATCCTGTTTCGGAAGCCGCGTGGATAGCTCGACGCCGGAAGAGTGTGAAGCGATGCTTAAAGCTGAACGATGCCCCTCGGGACATGCTGCGGCTGAGCAAAAGTTCCCGCAAGGCAGCTGGAAATGCAATTTCCACCAAGCACGAGGAAGCGACCAAAAAGTTGTCGGAGCTGAAGAAAAGACGGTGCTTTCAAGCTCAGCAAGACGACCTGCTGCTGCGGCAAGAGCAGCTTCGTCCAGCAGAGCACAGCCAATGCTTGGAGCGTAGGAGGAAAGCTGACCACCAAGCTCAGCTCGAAAGCTCGCTGCGGAAACGCAGGCGGAGTCAGCCTGAACTTCCAGCTCTGGCCAATATGCGCCTTGGCGTTTGAATTTGCTTTTGCGCCTTTGTTCTTGCAAGTTTTCTTAGGCGATTGCTCGCGAAAGAGGAGGCAGACTCTACTGACTTGCACCAGAAACTCCACTCTTTGGGTGCCCTGGTGGTCAATGATTATCTCTTGGCTGAAGGCGTTGTGGTGAACAATGTCGCAAAACCTGGCTCTCGAGCTTCATGGCTAATGCGACTCTCTGGTGGTCTTATCGTAAGCCAAGCTGCGATCAAGACCGGGTTTGGGCCTTGGGTTAAATACAAAGGGCCAGCCAAGGGCACCCGAAGACATGTGCTCATTACGCCATCATTTCGCAAACGTCATCCGCGATTCGCTGTCTTGGCACAAACACGCATGCAAGAGCTCAACTGGAAAGTGTACGTGCGGGCCTTGGCTGGCTGTGGCACACTTGTCGTCCTGTCCGTGTCCCGTTTGCCTTGTTTGGAGCGGCGCGCCCCTGGTAACAGAACTGAGGACAAGGCTGCCACCTGGGTGAACGCAGCCAAAGCTGCCAAGACCAAGAAGAACTATGTGAGTGTAGGACTTGTGCAGGAAAAGTCCGTGCTGACATCCACAAAGATGTTCAACGCCCATACATTTGTACAGTGGGGAGCTCTTGGGGCAATAGAGCGATTCTGCCTGGGTCACAGCCGCCAATGACGAGCATTGGTCGCTGCACAGAATCTGCAGACTGGGGAAGAGGGCTGCCACTGCCTCGCGTCATAACAGAGAGAAACACGTCTATGCGATGGCTCGCTGTCTGATGACGGAAAGTGCTTCTTGAAGCGCTGGGAGTTAAACAGTGTACAAAGCCGTGGGGGGGTGGGGGGAACCTTGTCCCGGCTGATGCGCGGGTCCGGTCAGCCGAAAAATCCTCCATTTTGTGGGAGTTTTGTTTGAGCGCTTTCTGCCACGCAAGCCTGGTTTTTGGTGTTGCTCCCTGTGTCTGCCAAATGAACAATTCTGATGCATCAGAATTTTGGGCCCCTGCGAGTTCTGATGCACTAGATTTTGGGTCCCTGCGAGTTCTGATGCACTAGATTTCGGGCCCCTGCGAGTTCTGACGCACTAGATTTTTGAGTCTAAGTCGTTTATGCTTTTTCAAACGGGTCCTCGGGCTCTTTTGGGCCCGACAGCCCGAGTGCCGGGGGGTTCCGAACCCCCTGGCACTGCGAGTTCTGATGCATCAGAACTTGCAGTGCCGGGGGTTACCCCCCCATTTCGAGTCCCAAGTGCCGGGGGGTTCCGAACCCTCTGGCACTCGGGACTCGAAAATGGGGGGTAACCCCTGGCACTGCGAGTTCTGATGCATCAGAACTTGCAGTGCCAGGGGGTACGGAACCCCCTGGCACTGCGGCTCAAAATCGGGCTGACCTGCTATTTGTTTTGGGGGGTATGTGCAATTAAGCCCCAAGCCGAGACTACTACGTCTTGTTGTCTGTTGTCTGGTGTGCTCATGTGTTCTGTCTGCCCGTCAAGCCGTTTCACGCTTCGCCCCGCAGCCAGCTTTCCTCCAGTTGCTTCTTCAGCTGACTTGCTGCGTTGCCGCAGAAAGTCCGTGAAGCATGGGGAAGACATCCTTGAAGGTGAAGAAAACTGGCATCAAGAAGCCTCCTCGCGTGGAGAAGGTGGAGTCACATTGCCAGCGCAAGTGGCCAATCATGCTTGGGAGCGACTGCAGCGGCATGGGAACTGATGTTGTGGCAGCGAAGCAACTGGGGATTGAGTTCATGGTTCAGTTTGCCACCGATGTGGACCCAGATTGCCGAAAGGTGATTCTTTCCCACAAAAAGGGACCGAGGAGTCTTGGATATGCTCTTGGAAATGTTTGCGAGAAGTGTGACTTGTACACAGCTGGGTTTCCGTGCCAACCATACAGCAGACTGCCAGAACAAGTAGCTGTTTTCAACCGAGTTTGGGTTACTTTCTGTTTTTTTGCACATAGGTCTTTGCTTAGTCTGCTCCTTCCGAGGTACGGCGGGCGTCGGGCAGGGGAAATGCGACCAACGTGATTTATCAAAGGCTGTGGTGGACTACATCTGCCGCATGCAACCGCGTGGATTTGTGCTGGAGAATGTGACGGGCATCCGGAATAAGAAGCACAGGAAGCACTTCAACAAACTTCTGCGGCAGCTCAAGGAATGTCGGCTTCCTGGGTCGCAGAAGCGGGCCTATGCTGTGAGCTGGCGAATGGTGAACAGCCGCAGTTTCGGGCTTCCGCAGAACCGGAAGAGGATCTACATCATGGGCGCCAGGAGGTCCACGCGCAAGGGTGTGAAAACCAGAAAACCAAATATGGTCCACTCGCTGCCTGAAAGCAAGTTCGCTTGCCTGGACGACTTCTTGGAGAAGGGGCTTCCCAAGGTGGACATCAAGAAGCTTTGCAAAACCAAGCGGAACAACATTTTGGCAGGAAGGAAGAAGCTCAAGGCGAAGGGTGTTTGGAATCTGGACAGGGACATCATCGACGCAGGAGCCGGGAAAAACTTCCGGCAGGTCACCTCGGGCTATGTTCCCACAATCACATGTGCACGAGCCTCCGGCGACAACTTCTGGCTCGACAACGATTCTTGTCCAAACCAGATTTAGCGAGTGCAAATAATCAAGTGTGGCGAGTTGCGCAGCCCGCAGCCCGCTTACAGCCTGTGCTAAGGAAAGTCGCTTTCTCAGCCTCAAGGAGCTGGCGGCTTTGCAGGGATTCCACAACTTCCGCTGGCCCAAAAGTGTGTCCCGCGCCAAGAGAGGCAAAATGGTGGGCAACGCCATGTCGGTTCCTGTCCTGAGGGAGGCAATGAGGGCGGTGCTCACGGCAGCTAGGTTGATCCGCTGGGCCTAGTAACTGTGGAGCCACAGTTATTAAGACAAGAGCTGCTCCTGTTTAATTTGCTGGGACGCTGGCCCTGCTTTGGGTTGGTGCTCCGCGACTGCAACAATTGACCGGGGTAAACAAAAAACGGAAGCGTTGCTGACGCGGATCAAATTCGACTTTTCACAGAGCGTGGCCCGTGCTTTCAGATTAAGGCTCATCCGCAGTTTTCAGATTAAGGTTCATCCGCAGTGTTTTTTATTTGAGGCCCCCGGTGCCAGCTGCGTAACCGCAGCGAGGTGCAGACTGCTATGGTTCAATCAACATCCTCGGCAAGCTCAACCCCGGTGCAATGCCGGAACATAAGCACTTCCCACTACGATGACGTGAGGAAGGCTTGGGAACTCATTGTGGGGCGCGGGCCTCAGTAATAGAGATGCCATCAGTCAGTACTGCGCTGCTGCTCAGGACGGATCTTTTCAGGGACCTTGAGTCAATGAAGCCCTTAACGATCGAGGAGGGCGGTCGTCAAGACCCCTTCGACAATCGCAAGTTGCAGTCCATGATGGAGGCCTTGAAGGAGGGAGATTCCACTACTGACCAGTACATTGCAGGCGGCAATGTAGCGTGGGTTAGCTGGTCATGGTCTTCGACTGCAAGTGTGCCAGTGTACAAGAGCAGCGTAAAGTGGATCATGCACACCACGTACAAGAAGCCCCAGCCTATAAATTTGGTGGTGGCAGTGGATGACTTGTTTATGGACCAGAAAAATGGGCAAATGAAGAGGATCAGTCCGGAGGAGGACCATCACGCCTTCATCTTGGCCACAGCGAGGGACTTGCAGCAAGACAAGTTCCAGGAGGCCGGCGCCGTCGCTGTCTTGGCCCCTAAATACATTACTAGCCAAGCATTGAGTTGCCAGCGCAGGAATGGAGAAGGGCGTGGCTGTCTTCCACGATCGATTGCCGCTTCAAGCCCGGGCTGAATTTGTTCTGGGAAGCGGCCAAGCAAAGGGAGGATGTTGGGACCAGCTACGAGACCATGTACTACAGCCCTGTGCAACGCATCTTTCAAATAGTGTCCTTCAAGTTGAATCACGAATCAGCTTCCAAGACCAAGCTGACGACTAAGAAGCTTTTCGAGATCTTGTCTGCCAACTTGACGGTGACATCGGGGGAGGCAGTGACGCAGTCCTTCCTCGAAGTCTTGATGGCTCTGTGGAATTCCTTGCTGAGCGACACTTCTTTCCGAGAGGAAGTCCTGCTTTCTGAGGAGCTCTTCGGAAAGCGAAGTCCCATCAAGTCCATATATGTTTTGCGAGACCTTGCCACTGCTTGCAAGAAGCAACCGCCTTGCGTGAAGTGGGTGTTCGATGCCCTCATGGATGCGGCGTTGAACAAAATCTTCAAGCAAGGCGAGCTCAACCCCCAGGCGTTGGCCGGCAAGAACCCCCGTGGGAATAATTCCAAAGGGCCTGACTCCTAGCACTGCTGCTTTTTTCTTAGGTTTTGCCTTGATTGATGGGGGCGCACTGCTTCTGAGGCTGTTGCATATGTGGGCATGGAAGTATGTCCTGAAAGATGAGATCCTGGACATGCTGTTGGCTCACAAGAGCCTGCCATGTGAGGACGCAAAACGCATCCGGGAGAAACTCTCCACTCAGGAGACGTGGCGCAAGGCAATGGCTGGTGGCCTTCTCTTCTCGCGGGAGACGCTCGACAATATCCCTGACAATGAACTTGACCCTAGCATTTTGACTGCAATTGGTGATTCAAGTGTCGCCCATGACATTGTAATGATCTGGACATGGCGCCGAGGCAAATCCGTGAAAGTCGTGGCCAACAAATCGTGGCTGGGGGCGCTGCAGCCAGCCAGTCAAGAGGCTGCGGAATTTCTGGCAGATCTCATTTACACCAAGAAGTACGACGAGAAGGTGAAGAGCGTGTTGCACACCAACTTTGACGTGAATGCCCTTCTCGAGCGCGAGGTGCTGAAGCCCATCTGGGACAAGCTAACCAAGAAAGCCGACAAAACGGCTGCGGCAACGCAGGCGGAGTCAGCGGACGAAGGTGCGTTGGATGACGCCGCCCTTGTGAAAGCCGCCATCCGCCTTTCAGAGCCCAATGAAGCCAAGGCAACTGAGGCTGTCCATGCAGTTGAAGCTCTGAAGACTGAAGACAAAGAGTTTCTGCTAGAAACTGAGACAACCGCCAAGGACCTTGTCAATTCCCTTTTGCAGGTCGCGGTGGCTGACCAAGAGATTGACAAACTCATCCTTGCTTTGTCGAAGGTGGAATTCCTAAACACGCGAAGCCAGGAGGGTTCCCAACTTTTCATTTGGGACGTTGAGCAGGCAGGAGAGCATAAAACCGACGCTCGGAGGTCACCCCCTCCGTTTCAGAAAGAACACTTCGAGAAAGTGGTCAAGGGCGTGCTTTTTGCACGAAACAGGCAATCCACTTTGACCTTTGACGACTCGGACGGGCCGCCTCCCCCAGACGCTTCGGATGTGTTGCCTAGCTTATTAGATAAACACAGGATGCGTGCGCTGTCCATGCGTTGCTCATCTTAGGTTCTTGTTCTTTGACGGAGGCCGGTCAGGCCTGCATTCTCATTGGAACAACCTGTTCAAGGGCATCGGCGTGACTAAGATGTGGAATTTAATCCACAGTGAGGCCTCGACAACTGCGAACAGGAAGGCCAGGAATCTGTCAGGGACGGCGATTGAGCGTGGGGCCAGGGCCTCAGCGTTTTAATGTGATTTCCTCGGAGGCGCGGGGGCTGATAATGAGGTCAACGTGATTAACTTGGCAGAAAAGGTCTTGGTGACCACCACGGATGTGCAAAAGCTGCAAGCTATCACGGGAAGCCGGAAGAACCTACATTTTGAGGGGACCGTGTGTTCAGATGCTGCGCCTTGGATAAACCAAACAGTGCGCGGTTGTTTGGCGCGCTCAGCTTGCGCCCCTTGTTTGCGTGCGAGTTTCTGAGGTCTACGGGGTCCCCCGGCATGATTTGGCAGGGCTGACAAGGCTGGCACCTGTGTTCAAGCACGAGTTGCTTGGAAGCTTCCGCGTGGCTGGTGCACCGAACAACCAACAGCGAACAGATGGAAGTGCAAAGGACAACGTGGCAGGAGAACCGATCACTTGGAATCCAAGGCATTCGCACATGATCGAGGAATTGTTGCACCGGTATCGGCCACGGGCTGTCACACTCATGACAGCAGCAGAGCCTGCGACAGCCAGCGTGATTTTGACAAAAAGAATTCCAGTGACAGCAATTTGCTCCTTGGCTGCATCGCAGTTTGATGTCCTTTTGCTCGAGTTTGGTTCTGGTGCCCAAGAAGAGCACGCCAGGCTTCTCACAAAAGCACGCCAAGTGGTTCAAGGCCCAGGTCTGCACACAGCTCCTCGCGGCGATGACTGACCCTGCCAACGACAAGATTTTCAACGCAAAGCTGGGAAAACTTTTGCACCTTCCGCATGCGCAGAGCAGCAGCACCCCTGAGCCTTCCACGTCCACGGTGACAGGCAAGAAGCGAAAGTCGCGGGGAGGTGCCAATGCAAAGCCGAAGCCAAAGAAGGCTGCAAAGATGAAGGCGGCTCCGAAGAAGAAGTCGGAGAAGGATCCGATTGCAGAAGACGAAGAAGACGAAGAAATTGAAGATGAAGAGGACGTCGAGGAGGAGAATCTGAGTGAAGACTCTGTGGGTAGTGATGACTAAACAAACTGTGGTGCCACAGTTTGTGCATTCTTTTGTTTAGCCAGCGCATGACAATAATGATGATAGCGGGACATGTCTGTTGGCAGCGAAGCAATCACAGACCCAGGGCAGATTGCAGTTCGGAGCGCTGGGAGGAAAATGGGATAAACACGCTGCTGCAATTGTGAGTGTCCTGTCTTTTGAACTGACAGTGCACGGAGAACCATTTGCAGTCCACGACCTGTGCTCTTGAGAGCCCAACCATGAGCCCCTCAAGCCAGTAAGTAGCATTGCCATTCATGAGCGGCGGCATCGAAGAAGGCAACTTTTTCCCGAGCCTGAGGAAGAACGACAATTGCGATGAGCCTGACTCTGGCAACCAGGAGGCTGAGCCTTCCATCGAGCAGCTCTTCGGCGAGGCGGGGGGATGGGATGATTCTGATGAGCCGGAGGACGAGAACGAAGATATGAATGAAGAAGAAGAAGCAGAAGAAGAAGAAGACAAAGACGCAGGAGAAGATCCTCCATGTCCAGTAGCGAAGGCCAAAGCCAAGGCCAAAGCCAAGGCCAAGGCCAAAGCCAAGGCCAAAGCCAAGGCCAAGAAAGAGCCCAAAGCCAAGGCCAAGGTCAAAGCCAAGGCCAAAGCCAAAGGCAAGGCCAAAGCCAAGGGCGCGTCAAAGAAAACCACAAATTATGAAAATACCCGAAAAGCTTTCTTTGACAACGCTGCCGAGAACGGCCTGGATAGTAATGCTGCCCGGAACGCCTGGCTTCAGAGCACAGAGAGGAAGAATGCGATAGCTTCAATGCCAAGTCCTGAGAGAAGGCAACGCAAATTTGTGAAACCTCCTCCCGCTGATGATGTAAACTAGACCTTGTGGCAATGTCTGCTGCGGGCGCGCAGCAGACCATGGCACGCGTGATGGGCAAAGAAACAAAAGAGCAAGCATTGCGTGTTGGACCTTGCAAGTTGCGACTGTCCTTGAAAGTTGCGATGTTGTTGATTGATGTTATTGCCCTGCAGCTGTTTTCGCTTCACATCTAGAAAACTGCGCGTCAGTCCCACTTCCCACAGACATTACTGTGCTACCACAGTAATTATGTCGTCATGGTTGGACGGCATGGGCCGTCAGGAGGCACGGTTTCAGCCAGGCGACCACGCTTGCTTGGTGACGTGGAAGTCCAGCTTCTTCCCGCTCTATCAGCTTCATTCGGAGATACTGGAAAAGTTGGAGCAAGCCATCGTGTTTCGCAAAGGGAGCCCCATCTGCATGGAGGAGTTCAGGGATCTGCGAGTGTTCATTCATGTGAACAGCGACGATTATCTGGAAAGACATTACACAGAGGAAACTGCAGACTGGTGCAATCACGAAACTCGCACTTCCTCAGTGCAGCAGTGGATCGAGCATCGGCCTTGGGTTCAGCTGGTGCAAGGGCCCACGAAGAACCTGATATGTGCCATCAACGAGTACAAGTGGAAGCATTATCAGTTGCGGTGTGTGGTGTATGACATTCAACGTGCCCCTTATGGTGGAAATTATGGGCCCCTTTCCCATGCTTCCTGGGAGAAGCGCTTCTTGATTTGGGGCTGGCAGGACGAGCTCGATCGCGTGCCTGACCTGGTTGAGTGGTCCCAGGACTATTCCTCGATACTTTGCCTGCCAATCAGTGACCCCGTGCCAAAACCACGGGTGATGCTGAAGGCCCTTCACAGACGAGACGTTGACATGATTCGCAGGTTCATGCCACTTTCTCTCTTTCCTGGCAACGCCATCTGGCATCCTGATGACATCGAGCAGATCACTGCAGTAAAGCATGAATCTGATGCAGAAGGAGAGGACGCTGACATGCAGGTTGAGGATCCGGAGTTTCTATTGGTCGACACCGCCGACCAGGTCCCTGGCACCGAGTGCGATCAAATTGGCCGTGTCCAAGTTGGACCCATCATCAACAATTCGCCATGGCACCAAGATCAGCGCGCAAAGCAGCGTGCTGCCGCCAGCTGCGGAAACGCAGCTGCTGGAACTTCAAAACCAGTCACTGTGTTCTCCTCTGAGTAGAGACTGAGACAGGCCCGCCGCCAGCCACAACGCACAGTGTTTTTGAGGCTGAAGTTGTGTGGCCTTGGATTGAAAAAAATGCATCGAGCCACGGAGTGTGGTGTTCGCATGTGCATGAGCACTGCTAGGCTTTGTTGTGGTGTGAGTGCACGGGCATTGCTGCTGCTTGTCGTCCTGCCCTTGACTTGCATCGCCGCAGTCATTAAGGCCCGAGTTTTGCCGAAGGTTTCCAAACATGTCGTCTGAACACGAGAGCACGGTGATTTTCGGCAGTCGGGCTGACCTTCGCGCAGAGCGGAAACGCAAGCGTGATGAGTCGGGGGACTGGGACGAGCTTAGCCACCCAGACTTGCGGAGCATTCTGCAGCAGAAGGAGCGGCTTGGAAACATTTTGATGAAGTATTACCCCACGCTCCTCCATTTACCTGCGGATGCCATGCCTGAGACACCGCCTGTTGGCAACCATTCCTACACGGTCAAGCCTGCAGGATGCTGCAAGATTATGGTTAAACTGGACAACTCAAGCTTTGTGGTGAAAGGCCTTGGACAATCACAGAAGTTTGGCTTCGGGATGAAGTTCTACGTGGGGAGTGCCGACGATTTGCCACTGAGTGAGCGAGTTATGCCAGGGCTTGTCGCAGTGGCTTGGGCAGAGGCCCAGGTCCTGGCAAGGAAGTGGCAGCAGAAGAAAGATTCCGAGCAACCTGATGTCTCGCCCAGCTGCGATGCAACAACTGAGCCATCCCCCAAGGATGCCTCTTCCGGAAGCGAAACAACACTGGCTTGGGGGCAGTTCAGCCCTGATCGACTTTGACTCCAGTACAGATTGGATCAGGTGTTCAAACAACTGCGCCCCCGCAGTTGGATGCCTTGCTGTTTTCCCAAACGGTGGTTTTTGCAAGCTGCAATTGCTGCTTGCTTCTTAGCAGCAACATGGTCGGGGAGACATGCAATTGACATGTCGCGGGGAAAGCTGAGAGTCTGAAAAAGGAGCCCGCGTGAGTTTCAACAGCCACTGCGTGGCCATGTTGAAGCCCCCCGAGTCACTCTGCGCAAAAGATGAGGGGGTCACTCTGCGCAAAAGAATAGGGCAGGCGGGATTTGAACCCGCGACCTCCCTACCCCCCCGCGTGTCCGCAGGTTGGTCCGGGTACGCTGCCATTGCGCCACCGCCCCTTGCTCCCTCTGTGGCAACTTCGGGGCCTGAACCCGGCCTGAACCCGGGGCCCAAATGGAACAGCTTTTCGGGGCCCGAATCCGGGACCCGAATGGAACAGCTTTTCGGGGCCCGAATCGGGGCCCGAATCAAACAACTTTTCGGGGCCCGAATCCGGGACCCGAAAGGAACAGCTTTTCGGGGCCCGAATCGGGGCCCGAATCAAACAACTTTTCGGGGCCCGAATCCGGGACCCGAAAGGAACAGCTTTTCGGGGCCCGAATCGGGGCCCGAATCGAACAACTTTTCGTGGCCCGGGCTCTTGGCTGTGGATGTTTCTGGGGGCTCTTTGGAGGCCACCGTTCTGCACATTTGTGTCCACCAGCCATCTTTTCGGGGCTCGAATGGTATACGACTTTTCGGGGCCCGAATCCGGGACCCGAATGGAACAGCTTTTCGGGGCCCGAATCGGGGCCCGAATCGAACAACTTTTCGGGGCCCGGGGCTCTTGGCTGTGGATGTTTCTCCAGGGACTCTTTGGATGCCACTGTTTCAATTTGCACATTTGTGTCCACCAGCCATCTTTTCGGAGCCCGAATGGTATACGACTTTTCGGGGCCCGAATCCGGGACCCGAATCCGGGACTCGAATGGAACAGCTTTTTGGGGCCCGAATCCAGGACCCGAATCGAACGACTTTTCGGCCCGGAACTCTTG
>CAUJNA010003495.1:201509-220889 GCA_963377175.1 Effrenium voratum | reverse complement strand
TATATATATGTACATATATGTATCATGTATGTATGAGTATGCACATAACACATGTATATATATATATATGTATAGAGATGCATACACATTACAGCATGTGTTTGTTTTTAGTTGGTACCCTCGGAAGAAGGGGACATCAGACAGAACTACCTATCCGGTAGTCCATGCGTCACTAGGGAGGGTTAACCATTCGGGGCCAACACCCGAATTGTCCATATCTTCTCTGACAACGCTTATTTGATCACGGCTCATGCGAGAGTTGTTCAAATTGTTTTCTAAACCCTTTTGTGGTTCCTGTCCGCGTGGTTTGGCTTTCTGGGTGATGTGTTCCTTTTAAACAATTTTCCCTTGCATGAGATGATGCCGAGCCATGTTTTTGAGGGTGCCTTTTTTTGGGCAGTCATCTTAAAGGGATACCTAATAGGAATCGAGTCCCCGTATGAGACACCCATGTGGGTGGTTTTTGGGTTGTTTTCAAAAAGCCACCCCCCCACCAAAAAGAAGAACAGCGGAAAAGACCCAAACAAAACAAACACAAGAAGGAGAAGAAGCGTTGCAGTCCCCTCAGGGTTTTGGGAACAGCCATGCTTTGATTCCATGAGCCCACGAGCCTCCCAGTTTGCCATCTGCTTTTGGTTTTTCAAATTCGGCTCGTGGGTCCATGTCCAAAAGCCGGAGTCGTTCCGAATCCACTCCGGGTTCCAGAGAGCCTGTGAAGTGGATGCTCGACTTGGGGTGGGGTGGGTGGGGGCGCGTTTTTTTTTGGGCGACCCGGTTCACTTGCCTCGTTTGAGTGGGCCCCAAGTGGACCTTGATGGATTCTCGATGTATTTGCGAGGAAAATCATCGCGACCTCTGCGAGTGCAGTGAAAATTTGCAGGATTGCGCACAGCTTGCTGGAGCAAAGGAAACTGCATTCACGACATTGCGACAGACCCCCTGCCATATGGTTTGGGTTGGGCTTTCAATGGGCGCCTTCTTTTCCCAAGGTTTGCAGCCCCCAAGCCGCCCAGGGGGTTAGGGATGGCTATATGAGCATGGGATGGCTACTCGAAAGCCTCAGATTTCTGGGGGCCCAAAGGCTGGAAGAGATGGTTTTGCTTTGGTTTGCGGGGAAAACCCGCAGGTTCCGTGCAACACAAGAACAGCCTGCAAGACCCCGAAAAAGCGCCGCTAGGGGGCGGGGATCGGGGTCTGTTTCGGGAAGCCGTGTGCGTCTTGCGTCTGAGGTATCCGGGCCGAGGAAGTGGGGCCCCGCCGGCTACAACCAGCCCGGCGGCAATCAGGCACCCCAGGCAAATGCCGACAGGGGGGTCGGGGAAGGAGTTTAATCTTTTCTTTTTTCCCTCGTGTGTTTTGCGCGCGCGCACGGGTGTGTGTGTGTGTGTGTGTGTGTGTGTGTGTGTGTGTGTGTGGGTGGGTGGGTGGGTGGGTGGGTGTGCGCGTGCGTGCGTGCGTGCGTGCGCGTGCGTGCGTGAGGTGCGTGCGTGCGTGCGTGCGTGGGTGGGTGGGTGGGTGTGGGTGGGTGGGTGGGTGTGCGTGTGCGCGTGCGCTCACGTGCGTGCGTGCGTGCGTGCGTGGGTGGGTGGGTGGGTGGGTGGGTGGGTGTGTGTGTGTGTGTGTGTGTGTGTGTGTGTGTGTGTGTGTGTGTGTGTGTGTGCTCCACACCTTTCCGAAGATTCGAATATGAAGTTCACATATATATATATATATATAACATAAGATATATATGTACGAATTCTCCCAAACAGTAACAGCTTCGAGCATCCCTCGAATTTCTTTGGCCGACGGGCTTTTGTCTCCCCCAACCAACATGGAAGTGCAGGTACAGTCATGGAAGACTACTGCAAAGGTACCCACTTCCATTAGAAAGAGGGTACCGCTCAGAACCAAAAGACACCATCTGCTTGGTGCAGGCGCCTCCTCCAGTGGAGAAGCCGCCTGACAGCTTCGTTTCGCACGCCGGGGCCGCAGGGCCGCAGGTTTTCCAGCGGGGGAGGGGGATGAGGCACTAGGGCTGGCTAGGGCTGGTTGGGTTGGGTTGGGTTGGGTTGGGTTGGGTTGGGTTGGGGTGGGTTGGTTGGGTTGTCTGCTGAGGGTGGGCTCTACGCTGGCTTAGATCTTAGTTGCGGGTCTTGGGTTCATTTACGCTCGGCAAAGGACTGAGAGTCTAGTGTCGACTTCTGATGTGGTGAAATGCCCGACCCCAAGGGTAGACCTCCAAACAAGTGGGGTTTCCGGTTGGTGGAAATAACAACTAGGGGTTTTGTAGGGTCTGAGAGTTTCCTCCGCTTTTGGGCTGGTTGAATCCTCAGGCGCCGCCTTCGGCGCCCAGCAGAGCAGTGCCCAAGGCCCACGAAGCTCCGGCGGCGCGCCAGCACTTGGCTTTCGGAAGCTTCCCATTTGGTTCAACGGACTTTTCGGGTCGGCAGATGGGCCTCGCCTCTCTTCTCCCCCCCCCCCATTTTTTTACAAAACAAAAGCGAATGGTTTCAGCTTTGGGATCCGAGTTGCGAAAAGCAAGGGGAGTGGGAGTACCCCACAAGGGAGCTGCCTCTTACGCCGCGAACCTGAAAATGCCACACTTTGCACACTTGGCGAACCGTGCCTTCATCATTTTCAGGCAATGCAGGAAACGATTAAAACCTTCCTGGCCAGCTAGTTCAGAAGGTTGTGCAATGCCCAACATCAATATCAATGCTCCTTCCTCCCTGAGTTCAACAGTGCCCATAGCAGGAAGTATGCGTTCGGCTTTGCTCCCGAATTCACCGCTTTGCGGATCGGAACTTTCGCCGTGGCGGCTGTTGAAGCTGCTCCACGTGCCGAGAGGTACGTGCTTGTGTGATGCAACGGAGAGATGGGAACTTACTTCGGTCCTGGCAAAACGGTTTCCCTTCAAGGTTCGCATAGGTTGGACCCCATCCATAGATTACATTTCTAGTTAGTGAGGGACGTAGGGCACAACCAGAGTTTAGTCCAATGCCTCACAACATGTTGCCCAATCCTGGCACTTCATCCGCTCGTCTCATGCAATTTCTGGGGTAGGGAAATCAAGCCCCCCCCCATTTTTCTTGTTTGCTGTTTTGGGCAGCCCGAAGAAACAGCGTTCATTTATGCAACAACATGTCTTGGGCCAATGTGGTTCTGAGTTTTCTTTGGTTTGGCGTTTCAAAAGGGACAAACATCCTGACCAATCCCGAGGCCTTCCAGTTGGCCTTTCAAAATCACTACTCCCAAGAAGGAGGCTTCTTGTGTTTTCAACCGGGACACATATGGATGTGGCTCAAAATTAAGGAGGGGTTACGCAGGTTTTGGCCGCCACAGACATGCAACCTGAGATCCCCGAAGGGCTCAGCCTGATGGAGTCTTAGACTCCCAGAAAGTTCCCTTTTCGTTCCCAAAAGTGGACCCTGAACTCCAACCTCCTTCTTTTTGGTAGGACAAAGTGCCTTTCTTTTCCAAAGGGAAATGGACAAAAAGGCAAACTCCGAATTGACGATTGTAGGTGAGCCCTTTTCAGGTAGCTGTCTCCTCTCTTACTTCTTCACTTTTGTGGTTTGGGTAGACTCGTCTAGCTCTAGGGGTTGATTCCCAATTCCTTTCCAGCCGTTTCCGCCCCGCGGTTAGTTTGCTTTCGGGTTCACTTGAAACAAGCAAACGGGGGCTCCTAAAGTCAGCACACTCAGATGAACACATTGGGTTCAGAATGTGGAAGTTGCTTTTGGATGGAGTACCCCCAGATGATATCCGTTTTGGGAGTTTGGTTTTGGTTTACCCAACAAAAAGATCACCGGTTGAACTTTGGAACCATCAAAAGGGGAAACGTTTCGGGCCCCCAACGATTGCTCCCCTGCGAATTGGAACCCAAAAAGGGGCCAAGACCAAAGGGACCCACAAACGGGGTCGTTTATTTGGTCACGCGAGCATATAACCTATTTTTCCCTTTTCATTCTCTGGGTGGTTTCTCCTGGCATGCTACCGAAAAGCTGGGTGTGGTTCAATTTTCCAAGCCGCCCGGAGATGAAACCGCAGGTTGTAGTCGTTTCCATGTACCAGGGCAACCCTTTTTAGGGTTCCCCGATTTTTGACGCCCACCGCCTTATCACTCCGCCCCCGCCTTTTTGATCTCAGGTCATGACCGAGAAGCAGCGCATGGCGGCCGCGCTCTTCGGGGGCGTCGGCCCCGGGCAGAGCCAAGCCCCCGCGCCCAAAGCCAGCGAGCCGAAAGCGCCGGCGCGGGAGCTCGGAGTTTGGGGAGGTCCGGGAGGTTTTTCTGAGGGGAGTTGATCAACATGGCGGACCTTTTTTTGGCGGGCTCTTTTTGGGACAACAGGAAACCAACCATGGGGACCATAGGGACCCTATTTTGAGAGACATTCAGATGTTCCTTGTCAAGATTGCAACTTTGGAAAGAGTGCCGTGCAACGAATGCTTTGAAATATTTACGTTTTGAAGACTACATTTGAAAGACTGTTTTTTTTGTAGAAATCATGGGCCATTTCAAGACTACAGGACAGAATCCCAAGCACTCCAGAGCTTTCCAAGAGACGGGGCTCAAAAGCGAGGGCGGGGGAGAGTTGTCAAAGTGGGTCATGGGAACCCGGAAGTACTCCACAAGTTTTCATCCTGTGTTTTTGGTTTTCCTTGAGTCTGGAATCAAAGTAACAGCTTTAAACAGGTTTTGAACCAGTAAGACTTGCGTGGGTCTCCCCTTTGGCGACGCCGCCCAGTTCATGGACCTCTAGAAGAGACACCCCAACACAACCATTCCCTACCTGACAGACCCTGCGAACAGCGAACACCGCCAAACGTTTCCCCCTTTTGGGGCTTGCAGATCGGCTGAGACCGGGGATCGTTAGGCGAAACACCTAAAAGGAGAGTCTTCGTCAGCTCGGCTTCATGAGCGAATCCGATTGAACCAGAAGATACCAGGTGCTTGGAAGATCATGTGCTCAGTTGGAACCAGAGCGGCAAGTTTTCGAAACATATTTACCACAGGAGTGCCACCGGTCCAAGGTCCCGTCAGCTCTCGGATCACTTTTTCCGATTTTCCACTCCAGTTGCAAGTGGCAATGGAGAAAAGCCGGCGGCTCCGACAAGGCCACCAGCCCGGAACTCGAAACCGAAAACCCGAATTCCAAGCCTCGAGGCACAGACGCATCCTCAACTCAATCTAAGCACCAAAATTTACGGCCCCACCCCACCCCACCCCAACTGTTCTAAGCCCCACCCCAAACAAACCCACGCATGTCTCTGGGGTGGGCACTGGCATTGCTGGCGGCTCGGAGGCTCGGCCGAAAGCCGCACCTGCTGCTTGGCTGCAGAGACGGGATGCCCACCCCTCGCGTGTTCTTCCTTCCTTCCTTCCTTCCTTCCTTCCTTCTTTCTTTCTTTCTTTCTTTCTTTCTTTCTTTCTTTCTTTCTGGCTTTCTTGCTTTTTTTTGGTAAATCTTTTACCGCAATGGTTTTCATGTTAGTTGTTTTTTTGTTGTTTTCCCGGTTGTTCTGCTTTTTATGTGGTTGTTGTTTGTCCCCACTCTGTTTTGTTTTTTCCCGCCCCCGTTTCATTTGTTTCTGGGCACGGGGTCAAAGAGGAAGTATGGGAATCAGGGCTGCACCTGTTCGTGGGCACAACATAGAACGGAAGCGACATGCAAATAAAATGCCGCCAGCCTGACAACAGCCTGAGACCGGCGTCACACGTGAACACACGCTAACATGAAGGGTCCATGATTCAAACGTCAAAGTAGAACGCCTTAGGATTTTTAGCATGACTCCACGAAGCAGAATCATGATACCACAACAGCAACAAGGGATCGCCCACTTTCAGCGAGAAAACCAAGCGCCTCCATGCAGGTCTTTGAGACCAAAACGGACCGAAAGTGAGGGGTAAAAGGGGGTCGCCATGTGGTGCGGATCCCTGTTTTGAAGCAGGCACCCTCCAATGAAAAAGGAGCGGGGGAGGGGGGGGTGGTAGTTTTAGTGGCGCTCCGATTTCGGTGGGTTGCCATTGGTTCCTTGGTTCAGCGCACGCAGTAAGCCCAACAAGCAGGGGGTCCCTCCAAACAGAGAAGCCCATTCTTGCGGGCGGTTCTCTTCAGGCAAACTGCCGGAGCACAAATGGCACTTGCCATTTGTGCCATGATTCCCTTGCGGTTGTGGTCGTCCATCTGATAGCAAAGATCCTTCGTAACCATTGTCATAATTCCAATCCAGGAAGCCATCACGAACCAGGCGGAGGAGGTTTGGCCATGGCTGATTTGCTTCAACCCCATTTTGGGAACCCATGTTGCGTCGCGTTGTTCAGGGAAACCTCAGGCACCGGAGGCGCCCGCCTCCGTGGACTTGTTGGACTTCGACGATGGTTTTGCGCAGCCCGTGCCCACGCAGCCTGCGCCGTCCCCGCAGCCGGTGTCGCCGCTACTCGGCTTGCAGAGCCCCACAGGCTCAGGTTTTTTCCAACATAGAAGTAGACACGGGGCCTCCTCTCCTTTGGAGCCAATATTTTTTCAGCTTCCATGATTGGAGAGGGTAAACTTTAGACTTCCACTTGCCTTCAACTAACTTACAACGCACATGGCAAGTCTGCAAATGCCAGCTTGCCCATGGGCGAGGCAAACGTACATGGCTTGCCAAACATGGGCAGGCGAAACGTGGTAAGCAACGCATGGCAAGAAACAAATGGCCGGAGACAAACTCAGCCAACATGGCCTTTAGAGGATGAACAGATTAGTCTTCCAGGAGGCCTCCCAGCAAGCCCAGACTTGCGGCCATGAGAAAACCCCACTCAAACCACTGAAAACCTGTCTTGTTTGGGCTGAAAGGGGTTGGTCTCCCTTAAGTGGTTGTCCAATAGAGATGGGAAATTGGATTGGTCTGGGATTTTGCACTTGACCTCTGTAATTAGCCAACCCTGGTTGATTGGGGGGTGTCCCATAGAGGGAACATAAAGATCACCGGTGTCCTCTTTGTTCGGTTTAGTTGAGAAACGAAGGGCCCTGGCAGACCTACTGGTTTGATCATCTACCATGGCCATGGATTTGTTTCCCCGGATTCACCTCTTGGCCCTAACATCCCCATGTTTTTTAGTTGGTTCAGTCCAGTGCTCGGTTTCCATTTCGCCCACAATTTGAGGAACTTTTCGCCAGGATCCGAAGGAGTTGGATCTAAATTGGGAGACTGTTGGACTGGGAGGCTTGATAGAGACTGGAGAGATTGGGCTGGCCTCATAGGTGTCCTTTTTAGGTGAGCCTTGTCAAAAATAGATGGCACTGCTTTAGATGGGTTTTGTTCCATTTACCAGGGGAACCCATCGATTTTTCCCAAAAGGCCACCTATGGCTAGGCTTGGAGTGGACTCTGCATTGGCACAACGGACAGCCCATTTTGTTTCGAGCGGCGCCAGGCCCGTGGCCTCCGCGTCCCCAAACTTGTTGGACTTCGACGACGGCAGCCCCACGCTCGCGCCGGCGCCCGCGCCCGCGGCGGCAACGCCGGCGGCGGCGGCGGCGGCAGATGACATGCTCCTGCTGGATATGGCCTGAAGCTCAGTCAGGGGTAGGGGAATATATGTATATATATACATGGTACCCCCCCATGGATCTACCCTCCTTGAGAATTCACTGGTATGTGCAGTGTTTTGTGCCTTTTTTTGGACTTTGGGGAACAGCAAGAAAAAGGCGCATGTCCAAAGCCAGTCGGGTTGGATCTACCTCGGTCCTATTCCTAAGCTGAGGCTTTGTCAGAAGATGCAAAAGCACAGCTATGTTGGAGCCATTGGCCCAACAGTGAAAACGTAAAGAAGTAACATTTTAGAGCCAATGACCCCAAAGGAAAAAAAGAAACATATTTCAGTCCATGGTCAAAGGAGCTTTACTTCAGGACCATGGGCTGATTTGTTTTATGTTTTTCCTCTCTCTTTTTTCTTCTACGTTTTGTGTTTTCTTCTTATTTTTCCTGTTTTCTTTCTTTTTTGTTATCTGTTTCTTCTTCTTTTATATATTTTGTTTTTAGCTTTTGTTTCTTTTTTCTTTTTCTTTTTTACCTTTTGTGTTTCTTTAAAAAAAATAAAAAACACTTTTTTTGGTTTAACTTTTTTACTTTTTACTTATTTGCTTTTACTTATTTACATGTTTTTGCATTCTTTTTTTTTGGGGGTCATTGACTCCAGACATTTTACTTTTACTTCTTTACTGTTTTACTTTCGAGTCTCTGGCTCCAGAAATTTGCTTTTTCTTGGGTCATTGGCTCCGCATGCTTTGTTTTTTATTACTTTTTTCTTCTGTATCATTCGCTCCAGAACTTTACGCTTCTACTTTTGGGCTATTGGCTCCATAATTTCGCTTTTGTATTTCGACCTTTCCAAGCAGCCGGCTTGCATCTTCTGACCAGACCTGAGCTTAGAATGGACAAGTTTAGGGTGTAGGGTTTGGGGGTTTATTGACTCACGTTTATAGGAATCGGACTTATTTCTCGTAATTGGTTGTTCAATTGGAAACATGCTTGTTTGCTAAACAAACACGGTTCTTTGTGCCTTTTTGGTGTTTTTTTGCTTGGAATTCAAAGTATTCGATAAGAATTAAACATCAAACAAATCAATTAGAATTCTTGTCTCAAAATAGATTTGAAAGATGCCGTTTAAAAGGGGATCTGTTTCTAGGATTGTGTTTGTTCAATTTTCTCATTAGCATTGACATGGAACTTAATAAGGAACACACCCTAGTAGAGTTTCTCGTTTAAAGATAATTTCAATAGGATTTGCTTCTCGAACTAGATGTGTAGTCAAAGTCTTGTTTGAACCTAGATGTTCAACCGGGTTGATTTGTTGGCATAGCTTCAATCGAATCTAATAGGTACATAATTTTGTTAGAATGTCTAGTTAAAGATAATTTACTTAGTGTGTGTGAACTTTTGTTAACGGTGTTTAATGATTGGACTTCTTAAACTAGATGTTCAAAAGGATGTCTGTTCCATATGATTTCTTATGTTTTCTATTTGGACCTGAAATAGAATTTAAAAGTGAGCAACACCTACTTAAATATAATGTCTAGACTTAAAGATGATTTGACTATAATTTCCATGTTGAAGAACATTGTTAGTTTTGGATTCTTACTTCAAAACATATTTTAAAGAGAACGTCCTTTCCCGGGATATTGTTTCTCAACTTTCTATTTATAATTTAGTTCAATCTAATCAGGAAATTATTATAGTAGAATCTCGAGTTTTGAAGATAATTTAAATAGGAATTCCTTTTCAACGAAAGCACACAATTGGAGTTGTTCTGCCAAATTAGATTTTGAAGAGGATTTCCTTGCTCAGGTGAGCTGGTAGTGGTCAAGTCGCATGGGGCATTCCAAATTGTGATTAGCCATGGTTAATATCATCATCAGGGACGTCGCGTTAGTGACCGACCTGTGGTGTTTTGGCTCAAGTTTTGGGTTCCGTCGCGCCTCGAATGGGCGTCGCCGAACCCCTGCGTCGACCGACGGCATCTCGGGGGAGAAAGAGACCTCGGGTCGCCGCCAGGTTGGTAGGGACCAGTCGTGCGGCCTGTTGTCGACCAAGGTTGCGGGTTAACCCTTTTCTTGTTTGGTTTGTTTTCCTTTGGTTGTTGTTCTCTTGTGTGTGGGAAACCCTGATCTTTGGGACCGGGGATTGGTTTGCTTTTGGGGAACCTTTCTTTTGTGGCTTGTTTACCCCAACTAACCCATTGCCTGGGCACAGGCTCGTGCTCGAATCACAGGTTATCAGCCGTAGGACTTTCCTACGCGCTTGAGACCATCAACTACAAGCTCTATGTCGACCCCACGATCTCGAAGGAGTGTCGTGGATGAGGAGGCCATCCTAGGTGACCTCCGATCAGGTGAGGACCTACCGGACTATGACTACGAGGATTTCGAAGCAGTTTCGACAGGTCAGGATCGCAGGGGTGAAGATCCCGGTAGGGACACACCCAGAAGCCGTGGCAGGTACACCGACGATGGAGACGACCGCATTTTCCGTCAGGCCACCGATGATGAGCAGACACGAAGGGTTCGCTCCGATAGGAGCGGCTCTGAATCAGGTCACAGGCGTGGACAGTTCGACTTCATCAGCATGGCGATGAACATGGCCCGCCCTCATTCGGACGACCCGGAGGCTATGCCGACCCGACCCCCGAGATCTCTTGTTCCGGGTGAGTCTCAGGTATCGGATGAGTTTGAGTACAGGCCGCAAGGACCAGGGACTATGGTTTTGGCTCCGAGAGATATCTCGGGTCGATCCACTGGTTCTCAAAATCCAGGTCAGTTTGATGAGCACGAGGAGCGGAAATTCACAGACTTCGGATACGATGCTCTGTTGAAATCAACCGCAGGTTGGGGCAGTAGCTCAAAGCAGGGATCTGATGCCGGTAGGCCCAACCCTAATACTGCCAAATCTGAGTCTTATGATGGCGAAGATTACAATTTTGCGGATGAGGAGGAGGACCAATCACGCCGAAATGCTAGGATCCGTGATGCTGCGAGGCCCAGGAGTCTCTCTCGTGGAGCCGCCAGGGACCTTCGTGTTGATAGGGACGCCCGAAGCGAGAGAGAGAGAGCTAGGGATAGTCGGGAAGTTCTTCGGGGATTGGAGGCCATCCATGATCATGAGGGACCGATAGGTCCCCCAGCGATTGGTGATACCCCGAATGTTCCCCCTTTTCCCAACATTACCTTTGGAGGTCCGTTGAATCAGAGAGACGTGAACTCGAACCGGGTTACTGGTTCGCCGAGGATTACTGAGCGGGCTGCCGATGTCGT
Source organism: Effrenium voratum (assembly GCA_963377175.1). Lineage (NCBI taxonomy): Eukaryota > Dinophyceae > Suessiales > Symbiodiniaceae > Effrenium > Effrenium voratum. Next base: position 210,109 of record CAUJNA010003495.1, on the reverse strand, counting down.
TAGGACAGGTGCCAGCGATGGTCGGCTTGCCGATGCACTCGGAATCGAAGATCGTCCGTCGGTCGCTCGCCCGTTAGGGCGAGATACCAGTGACCTTGAAACTCTGAGGTCTGGCAACGAGTTCACACCTCAATGGGGCTCGACCGCCAGGGAACGTAGTGTTTCTGCAAAGAGGCCGTCACCTCTCGCCATTGAGACCGATAGGTCGAAGGCGAGGAGGGCTAGCCCCTCACCTATGGGCTTGACTCTGCAGGATGAGGAGATGCCCGATCCTGCTGATGTTCACATTCACTCCACCCCCGAGTCTCGTGCATCCAACATTGATCCCCGATCTGGCGATAGCCGAAGAAGGGGATCTACCCCGAGTAGGCAACCCAGGATTGATGATTGTCCTGTAGGCGACCCCAGGAGACATGCCGGGGCTAGTGGGGCTCCTGAGAGGATCGAGATATCGACTCCTCCTGCCCTCAGATCCCAATCTTCCGGCGAATCAGGTGACGCTCGGGCAAAGGAGGTGTTTGATTTGCACATCCAGGAGATGCTTGAGAGGGGTGAGGTTTCTGGCTCAGTCGCGAAGGCGTTCCATACTTTTGCTGACCAAATCAGGTTACTGAACGGTCAGGTGAGTTCCATGCGAAGGGAATGGAGCGACGAGAGTCGACAGACAAAGGACAAGGTCGATCGCCTGGCAGCTGAAATTGCGACTCAATCTGATGCCGGTAGGATGCGAATGATAGTTCAACGGTTTGCTAGGGAAGTTATTCCTGACAGCAAAGCCATTGTGAGGCAAGCCATCGATGAACAGGCTGAAGTCGTGGAGCAGAGGATCAATCTGCTTTCACACGAGGTTCATGAATCTGTTAAGGACAATGAGGCCGCAACTGATCGGCTTCGCCAGATGATTCAAGAGAATCGTGAGGCCGTCCACAGGAGCCATGCTGCTTCCGAGGATGAGATCCTTAAGGACTTGGACAAGCTCGAGGGACGGATGTTCTCGGTAGAGAAAACCGTCGGGATGCGGACGCCAGCAGGTGAATGGAATTTGAATCCTGTCGCGCAACCGCCCGATAGGGCTAGCAGCAGTGGGGTGAACGCGAATTTCAGAGAGTTAAGCCTGAAACTCGAAAAGGCTCTCCTTGAACACGAGAAGTTTGCTAAGTGGGCCTCCGAATCTATTGGTGGCATTAATGAAGAGCAAACCATTCTTGCTAATCGGATGTCGAGGCTGCAGAGTGGAAGGGGGTCACAGGCGATCGATAGATCATCAGGGCCTGTATCCCCGCAGGACTGGCATGAAGCAATTGACGAAGTCATCTATCTCGCGGAGTTCAACGCCACCATGGGGATCATGACGATGTCCTTGCAAGGTTTGAAACCTTGAAGTCCCGTGTTGAGCAGTACGAAGCGAGTTCGGGGATTCTGAATCAAGTTCTTGATGACATCAGAAGACAGATCCGCAGTCTCCCTGCGAATAGTGATCATGCGCGGTCTGCCGTTAGGCGTGAAATTGACTCATTCCGGAGTACGCTTGAGGGCGCTATGCGGAGAATCAGCACTGTCGAGAGTAACATGCGTACTCTTAATGGAATGAACAACAGAATCATGGCTCAGCTCTATGAAATCGAAGGTCATGTCGATGAGGCTGCTGGCATTATTCAGGGTGTCCAGGATAATCAGGCAAACCCTCCACAGCCCAGAGAGAGACGGAACGTTGGATACGACTCGCGGGGCAGGGACACAGAATCAGGTCTCCGACGCCCACTCCCGGAGAAGGTAACGGTCGGGGTACTGGCCTTCCGATGAGACCGGGCGGAGGTGTTGATTTGGTTGATCACGCTTTGCCAGATGTGCCCGGTAGGGTCGATCCTTCCCAAGCAGGCAGGCATCCCATCAATCCCGATAGGCAGAGGGCTGACAGCAGAAGCAGGAGGGCGCGGGGACTGCCTGACAGGTCGCATTCACCGCCAGGGCGTGCGAGGGATGGCCCCCGCGCACGCGCAAGGGGGGACATTTCTGTTTCTCCCAACACGGATGTGGGTAGGAATAGGAGCCCGAGGCCTGCTGCCGTCCCCGATAGGGGATCTGAGGTCCGGAGTCGGCAATCAAGGGGGGAGAGGCCGATCCGCGATAGCGGGAGCGTCTCTCCGAGTCTGGATAGGCCGATCCGCGATAGCGGGAACGTCTCTCCGAACCCAGGCCGTCATCCAGGAGGTGGTAGGGGTAATAGGGCCCATGCTGACATCCAGAGTCGCGGTGGTGACTGGAGGACTCCTGGGAGTAGAGCTAGTGCCGACGTCCAGAGTCCCGGCGATAGGTGGAGGACCCCTGGAGCTCCATCTGATCGTGGACAGGCCTCGGCGCTGGCTGCAAGAGGAGCTCCCGGCACCGGTGGCCCAGATGCGCCAAAGATTTGTGCCCTCGACAATCCCAACGACCGTAGGCACCCGGACGCTGAATTCTCGTGTGCTACGTGCAATCGCGAGTTTTGCAGGCTTTGCCGGGGTGACGACGGGGACTGTTGCAATTGTCAGTTCTTGAAGATGAAGTGTTGGGCATGTCGCAAGAATGCCCAGGAGGTCTCTATGTATTTCTGCACGGATTGTGGGAACCACGTGTGTGAGGATCACAGCTATTTTGGCAATGATGGCCTAGAGCGATGTGCGCGCTGCAATATTCGGCATGAACGTGCTGACGCTGGGCCGCCTCCTCCTCCTCCTCCTCCTGGGGGAGGAGGTGGGCAAGACGGACCATCCGGTCAAGGTGGGAGCGGAAGCGGTGGTCATGGACATGCTTCATTTCCACCACCCGGTCCTGGACATCCTGGCGGAGGCCAGGCTTCTGGAGGGCCGAGTGGAGGGGCTCCTACCGGGGGTTACCCTGGTGGAGCACCCGGGTTCTATGGTAGTGCTGCTGATACTCATGGAACTGGGAACAATCAGTGTGGTTCCAGTTTCTATGGTCCTGCCTACGGAGGTGGCGTTAGCCACCAAGGGGTTGGCGCTGGCGTTAGTCAGCCCAGCGATGCTACAGGTTACCCCTCGAGTGTCGCGAGCGGTGGTAACCTTGGGCCAGGTCTTAGCCTTGGCTACAGCATAAATGGGGCCGGTAGGCAGGGAGATGGTGGTCTTCTCCCTGAAGCCTTGAGGGGAGATGATGGACGGGACAGGTGCACTAAGTGTAGCAGGATCCCTGAGCCTGCTTTCCCTCTTGTTCCTTGCGTTGGTTGCGGAATGAGGGCGTGTGAAGTTTGCTGCCCTATGCCTGCTAGACTGTGTGAAAGTTGCAGGATTACCTCATGTACCCCGAGCGGCTCTGATTTCCACCGTTGTCGATAAGGATCGGTTCCATCATAAGTGCAACACGATCGTGCTGCCTGCTGAGCCGACAGCTGATAAGCTGCGGGAGTGGCTTTCCGAGATAAAGGAAAGGGTCAGGAATGCCACTAGTCTCTGCGTCGCAAACAAGGTCATCTGATGATGAAGTTTAGGTCTGGAGTTATTCACACCTGGGACAATTCATAAGGGACAGGAAGAAGATCGATGATGGGGTACTATTGGCTGTGTTCATTGAGAACGTTCGTCATCTACGCTGTCTGCGGCCTGACATCGAGAGGTGGGATCGCGATGTGACCGTTAGGTCATTCGCGTGGCTTTATAAGGCTTGTCAGGACTGTGTCGAACGATGGCAGAAGCGCCAGAACACGCTTCAGATGTACCAGACCTTTCATGAGCAGAGGTCACGGTCAGGCTCTCAATCCCGTGAGAGGGATCGGCATCCTGGTGCTCCTGGTGTTGTGCGGCGGTACGACCCACTTGCCAGGAAGAGTGATCCCAGCCCTTCAAGGTCCGTTAGGTCCGGAAGGGATGGGAAACCTGACGGGAAGCCAAGATCATCTTCGCCCGGAAGGAGCAGTCAGAGAGACAGAGCTTCTCCTGGTCGATCGCAAGGCCACGGTTCCTTTCGCGCGCTGCCTCCTACCGCCGACCATCCCCGTCGTGGGCCTGGGTTGACCCATCCCATGGGACACCACAAGCAAATGCCACGGCCGATATCGTGTCTGGGACCACGATAAAGAGCCCGAGGAACTTGCCGCACTTACCCTAAAGGATTTGGCAGGCTCCGTAGGACAAGCCAATGTCTTTGGATACTGCTACGATTGGATGATGAGTGCATATGCCCAGCTGTAAAGCACGATCAGCTTGACTTGCAGCCCATCACGCCAGATTACTGTTGGTCCGGGTTGTTGAGGATGAAGAGGGGGATACCCCTAGATCGCCCACGCCCAGTCCTCCCGATAGGGAGGCGAGGCGTCTCGACAGCCCCGCTCAAGGATTGACGGATTTTTAGGCGGGGCGGGCCGTTACCCTGAGGCCAACCGTATTGTTGTGGCGTGTCCAGCTATGTGGGCTGCTGCCCCAGCTACCGGTGGGTCTGCACCGGGTTGCCTCCCTCCTTGCGTTAGCAGTTGGGAGAAAAGCGAGCGAGGCGCGTTATTCTTCTCCGGTACTACAGGTGGAGGTCCTAAATGGGAACATGTCATTTGGAGAAGGACCGTTGACGCAAATGGAACCGTGATCGAGGATATCGGGGTGAACTTCGTGATCCCCGAGCGACCTTGTTCAGGAGACTCCCAAGACGAAGTGATACCAAGACGACGTTTTGGTACTGCGATGATGCGGAGGTTGTGCTGTCCTGGAGGAACAAGTACTTCCCGAAGGGTCCCGATAGGGAACCTCTCAGGGCCAAGATTCCCGATCTCCCTGATGTGTTTGTTGTCTCAATTGAGAATGACAATGCGGGTAGAGTCGTGAATCGCTGCCGAGAGGCTGGATACAGCCATCCAAATGCGATCAAGTTCCCATCTCGCAAGAGAATTGCTAGGGAGGTTCAAAGTGCTCTGATAAGAGCAGCGGCTGTTCACGCCCAAGTGCTCTTAGACAATGACGAGGACATCGACACCAACCCTGGGGATGTGCGGGGACATCGCGTTGTTCGAAAGCCGAAGTACACTCAGAAGGTTGCTGCACCTGTTGGATACGGCGGGGTGAGGTGGCTGGTAGATACTGGTTGCCCAATGGATCTGGTCGGTCTCGGTGATTTGAAAGGACCCGATAGGGCCCTGATCGCCAAAGGCGGGCACACTCATGCGCTGCACACTGCCAACGGGGCGACTCGCACCGCTGGTCGTGTTGATGCTGATGTTGGCAACCTGGACGAGGTGATTGAGGCACACGTCCTTGAGTCCACTCCATCCATCATATCCGTTGGCAAGCGCTGTATGGACATGGGATACTCGTTCGTATGGACTGCAGGTTGCAAGCCTACTCTCACGTGTCCTTCGGGCCGCATGGTGACATTGGATGTCATCAACAACGTGCCGTACCTTCCTCATGGTGACACTCAGTTTGTTTCTCCCACTCTTGATGATGCTGAACCACTTCCTGCTATGCCTGCCCCCGGTGTGGCGTATCAAGGGCATGAAGTCAGCGAGGTTCTGCCGCGTAGATCTGAACTCACGGCCAAGAGTGAGCTACAGGACACCTGGCGCACTGAGCGGTCGGGCCATGTTGTGAAGGAGCACCGGATCCCGCGAAAAGCAAAGTTTGTGCCGACAGGTGACGATTGTCCCGTTGGGGTTGATCGATTGGACAACTACAGGAAGACCGTCGTTCACCGAAATGGGGTTACCCATGAGGTGCTGGTTGATAGTCTATGGGAGTTGTCCGAAAGAGATCAGCATGCGATAGCATCTGATGTCCCATGGACGGGTGAAACGTGGTTTCAGGTCAAGTGCGAGACCGTTGCTCTTCCCGGAAAGGCGGAACAGGGGGGTGAAGGCGATAGCCACTCACCACCTTTTCCTGGCCCAGGGGAAGGGGACGATGGTGACATTGTCGAGATAAACTTTCTCTCCGGACTACGCACAGAGGCTGAGTGGCGGGCAGATGCTAAGACGCTTCGCCATATGCTCACGCATCTCCCGAAGAACCCCTATTGCCCGCACTGTCAGCGTGCGAAAATGGAGAATGTCAAGCTTCGCCGCAAAGGTGGTGCTGCTGCGCATGACGTGGTAAGTTTCGGGGACCTAACCACCGCCGACACGATGGTGTTGAGAGGATTGAAGGATCGAGGCTTTCATGGCGAAGCAGACGCGATAGTGTTGTATGACCTTGCTACTGACTACTTCGAAGTCCTTCCTGTGCAGTCCAGATCCCGTAGCAATACGCTGGAGGCATTTCGCAGGTTTGCAGGGGGGCAAACTCTGAAGTTAGTGTACAGCGACCAGGCCCCAGAGCTAAAGAATGCTGTCACTACGCTTGGAGCATTGCACCGACTTTCCACGCCGGGCATGCCCAAGACCAACGGCCTGATCGAAAATAAGGTCAAGCTTGTCCTTCATGGGGCACGTGTGCTCCTGCGTCAAGCTGGATTTGTCCCTCGATGGTGGCCATTTGCCGTTAGGCATTTTTCCATGGCAAGGAATATTGAAAATCGCGGTGAGGGATCACCGTGGATGCGACGCCACGGTAACGGGAACTTCAGCGGAGTCATTCTGCCGTTTGGTTGTCTGGTCGACTTCTACCCCATTGCTCCTAAGATTCGCAGGGATAGAAAGGGGGGGGTTCAAAACGCCCAAAACGACTCCAAACATGCTGGGAAGATCGACTCAGAGGACGTTGCTGAAGGAGGAGACCACTGGATCGCAAATGAAGACGAGAAGGTTCTCACTCGCGTCCACGTTGAAGCGCGAACCGAACTCTTTATCCCGATAGGGACGAGCTGTCCAGTCAAGATCAAAGACCTTGGCAGGAGGCGGAGCACAGTCCTCAACTATCTGGACGGATCGACCGAATTTGTTGTTGACGAAAACTGGCTCCAGGCCGAGAACGACCGTGGAGGTAACCACGAATGGACTGGAGAAACTCATTTCGACTGTGATTTTGATCAGATCGATGAGGACGAGGCCGAGATCTATGAGAACGAGGAGTATGAACCCGAATGCAACGACGAGCCGGGCTTTGTTTCCATTGATGAGGTAGAGGTTGAAGAGACAAGCGTCACTACTGCCCTGCCCGCCGAGAAGAAAGAGCGGGACTTCATCAAGATAGAGGAGGATCCGAAGTTCGCCCCATCTTCCAAGCCAGGCCTATTTCTGGGCTATCGGTTAGAACCAGGGGGGCTGTGGAAGGGCGACTATCTCGTTGCTGATCTCGAGCACATCCAAAGGGGTCTCAGGAAACCAAGTGTACACCAGGTCAAACGTATCTGGAAGAATCCTGAGGAGCCCTACGTGTTCCCGATGTTGGCATCCTATGACGCTAGGACTCGGACCATTCGGGAGGCGTTAGCTGACCGAAGAGCCGACTTTAAGCCGAGTAAGAAGATCAGGGATGAATTCGACTTTGATGAAGGTCGATTTGATGATCCTGATGATGATGACGATGATCAACAGGACGAGGGGGGCGGTAGCTCTTCCAAGTCTGATGGGGCCATTCAGAGCAAGGCTGTCCAAGGGAGTGGTGACGCGTGCGTCTCAGATTACTGGGAGCGGCACGACGAGGACAGCGCATGGTATCGCATTCACGTTGAGGTGCGGAAGAAGTTCTTTGGGACCACGAATGAGGACCTTCCTCCAGGTGGTCCTTCGCATGAGGAGCTTGACACCGTTAGGGTCACGCACATGCGGGGGCTTGATGCCGTTGGAAATTGGGTGAGAGATGATCGTCATCATGATGCTCCCAATCATCGGCATTTCACGCGTGGATTTTGGACTGGTGTGACCATACTCTTTGATAAGGGATGTGCTCCCCACGGTAGATTCAAGCCAAAAGAAGAAGGAGCCGAATCTGCCGGAGGTCCGAAGAAGGGCCATAAGCTGCACGGAGACAGGATTGACTATGGCCAATCCGCCGATAGGCGTGAGCGGCCATACGCAGGCACCGGAAAACCCAACTCGATTGATGCGGATAGTTGGAGGCAGATGTCTACCCGGTCTCGGGAGATATATGTTCAAACCGAACGGGAGTTATCCCTAAGGGAAGAACGACGCCGCGAACATCCTGAGAGGGACCCGGCTGCTCCAGCGCCTGGCCGCAAGCTCCTCGTCGAGTTTGCGTGTGAACCTGACTCGCGTTTGTCCGCAGTGATGATGGAGTGTGGAGGCGATGCAATTCGCGTTCACGTTGGCTCATTTGACATCACCCAAGCCAAAGACGTTAGTCGGCTTATTGGGATCATCGAGGATAATCCTGGGTGTGACCTGTGGGCGTCAATTCCGTGCGGACCGTGGAGTACATGGCAGTATGTCAACCTTTCGATTCACGGTGCTGAGTTTGCATCACACCTGAACGATCTTAGAAGGACTTCTCAGGTAATGTTTGCGGCGTTCCTGCGGGCCTCCCGAGCCGTTAGGCGAGGAGGGGGCAGGGTTGCATTTGAGTGGCCTAGACACTGTCTTGGATGGAAGCAACCGTTCATGCAGAGGTTTCTTGCTGATCCTGATGTCGAGACCGTAGATTTCGACGGCTGTGACTTCGGGATGCAGGATAAGGACGGTGTGCCAATCAGAAAGCAGTGGAAGGTTGCGACGACCTCCAAGG
>CAUJNA010003495.1:175000-201409 GCA_963377175.1 Effrenium voratum | reverse complement strand
AGCGGGAACGTCTCTCCGAACCCAGGCCGTCATCCAGGAGGTGGTAGGGGTAATAGGGCCCATGCTGACATCCAGAGTCGCGGTGGTGACTGGAGGACTCCTGGGAGTAGAGCTAGTGCCGACGTCCAGAGTCCCGGCGATAGGTGGAGGACCCCTGGAGCTCCATCTGATCGTGGACAGGCCTCGGCGCTGGCTGCAAGAGGAGCTCCCGGCACCGGTGGCCCAGATGCGCCAAAGATTTGTGCCCTCGACAATCCCAACGACCGTAGGCACCCGGACGCTGAATTCTCGTGTGCTACGTGCAATCGCGAGTTTTGCAGGCTTTGCCGGGGTGACGACGGGGACTGTTGCAATTGTCAGTTCTTGAAGATGAAGTGTTGGGCATGTCGCAAGAATGCCCAGGAGGTCTCTATGTATTTCTGCACGGATTGTGGGAACCACGTGTGTGAGGATCACAGCTATTTTGGCAATGATGGCCTAGAGCGATGTGCGCGCTGCAATATTCGGCATGAACGTGCTGACGCTGGGCCGCCTCCTCCTCCTCCTCCTCCTGGGGGAGGAGGTGGGCAAGACGGACCATCCGGTCAAGGTGGGAGCGGAAGCGGTGGTCATGGACATGCTTCATTTCCACCACCCGGTCCTGGACATCCTGGCGGAGGCCAGGCTTCTGGAGGGCCGAGTGGAGGGGCTCCTACCGGGGGTTACCCTGGTGGAGCACCCGGGTTCTATGGTAGTGCTGCTGATACTCATGGAACTGGGAACAATCAGTGTGGTTCCAGTTTCTATGGTCCTGCCTACGGAGGTGGCGTTAGCCACCAAGGGGTTGGCGCTGGCGTTAGTCAGCCCAGCGATGCTACAGGTTACCCCTCGAGTGTCGCGATTGGGCCAGGTCTTAGCCTTGGCTACAGCGTAAATGGGGCCGGTAGGCAGGGAGATGGTGGTCTTCTCCCTGAAGCCTTGAGGGGAGATGATGGACGGGACAGGTGCACTAAGTGTAGCAGGATCCCTGAGCCTGGTTTCCCTCTTGTTCCTTGCGTTGGTTGTGGACTGAGGGCGTGTGAAGTTTGCTGCCCTATGCCTGCTAGACTGTGTGAAAGTTGCAGGATTACCTCATGTACCCCGATAGGGGCTCTGATTTCCACCGTTGTCGATAAGGATCGGTTCCATCATAAGTGCAACACGATCGTGCTGCCTGCTGAGCCGACAGCTGATAAGCTGCGGGAGTGGCTTTCCGAGATAAAGGAAAGGGTCAGGAATGCTTTCACTAGTCTCAAGTGCCGGCAAACAGGTCACTCCGATGATGAAGCTAGGCTCCGGAGTTATCTGAGCACCTGGGACAATCTCATTTCTGGGATTAGGAAGAAGATCGATGATGGGGTACTATTGGCTGTGTTCATTGAGAACGTTCGTCATCTACGCTGTCTGCGGCCTGACATCGAGAGGTGGGATCGCGATGTGACCGTTAGGTCATTCGCGTGGCTTTATAAGGCTTGTCAGGACTGTGTCGAACGATGGCAGAAGCGCCAGAACACGCTTCAGATGTACCAGACCTTTCATGAGCAGAGGTCACGGTCAGGCTCTCAATCCCGTGAGAGGGATCGGCATCCTGGTGCTCCTGGTGTTGTGCGGCGGTACGACCCACTTGCCAGGAAGAGTGATCCCAGCCCTTCAAGGTCCGTTAGGTCCGGAAGGGATGGGAAACCCGACGGGAAGCCAAGGTCATCTTCGCCCGGAAGAAGCAGTCAAAGGGACAGAGCTTCTCCTGGAAGAGGCAGTCAGAGGGACAAGCGCGCGCCGTCTCCCAAGTCGCCGAGAAGACAGTCCCCTGCCGGGCCTGCTGACCGATCCTGCTGGGAGTATGCCAAGACAGGTAAATGTCAACATGGCCGAGACTGCAGGTTCGAGCACGATAAGAGCCCGAGGAATCCTGCCGCACCCTCTACCCCAAGGACTGGCGATAGGCCCGTTAGGGACAAGCCAATGTACTTTGGATACTGCTACGACTGGATGTATGGAAAGTGCACAGCTCAGTCGTGCAAGTACCTCCATCAGAAGCCACCACCAGGTACGAAGCCCATCACGCCTCGTACTACTGCTGGTCCGGTTGTTGAGGATGAAGAGGGGGATACCCCTAGATCGCCCACGCCCAGTCCTCCCGATAGGGAGGCGAGGCGTCTCGACAGCCCCGCTCAAGGATTGACGGATTTTTAGGCGGGGCGGGCCGTTACCCTGAGGCCAACCGTATTGTTGTGGCGTGTCCAGCTATGTGGGCTGCTGCACCAGCTACCGGTGGGTCTGCACCGGGTTGCCTCCCTCCTTGCGTTAGCAGTTGGGAGAAAAGGGAGCGAGGCGCGTTGTTCTTCTCCGGCACTACAGGTGGGGGTCCTAAATGGGACCAAGTCATTTGGAGAAGGACCATTGACGCAAATGGGACCGTGATCGAGGATGTCGGGGTGAACTTCAGTGATCGCCGAGCAACCTTGTTCAGGAGGCTCCCAAGACGAAGTGATACCAAGACGACGTTTTGGTACTGCGATGATGCGGAGGTTGTGCTGTCCTGGAGGAACAAGTACTTCCCGAAGGGTCCCGATAGGGAACCTCTCAGGGCCAAGATTCCCGATCTCCCTGATGTGTTTGTTGTCTCAATTGAGAATGACAATGCGGGTAGAGTCGTGAATCGCTGCCGAGAGGCTGGATACAGCCATCCAAATGCGATCAAGTTCCCATCTCGCAAGAGAATTGCTAGGGAGGTTCAAAGTGCTCTGATAAGAGCAGCGGCTGTTCACGCCCAAGTGCTCTTAGACAATGACGAGGACATCGACACCAACCCTGGGGATGTGCGGGGACATCGCGTTGTTCGAAAGCCGAAGTACACTCAGAAGGTTGCTGCACCTGTTGGATACGGCGGGGTGAGGTGGCTGGTAGATACTGGTTGCCCAATGGATCTGGTCGGTCTTGGTGATCTGAAAGGACCCGATAGGGCCCTGATTGCCAAAGGCGGGCACACTCACGCGCTGCACACTGCTAACGGGGCGACTCGCACCGCTGGTCGTGTTGATGCTGATGTCGACAACCTGGACGAGGTGATTGAGGCACACGTCCTTGAGTCCACTCCATCCATTATATCCGTTGGGAAACGCTGTATGGATATGGGATACTCGTTTGTATGGACTGCAGGTTGCAAGCCTACTCTCACGTATCCTTCGGGCCGCACGGTGACGTTGGATGTCATCAACAACGTGCCATATCTTCCTCATGGTGACACTCAGTTCGTTTCTCCCACTCTTGATGATGCTGAGCCACTCCCTGCTATGCCTGCCCCCGGGGCGGCGTATCGAGGGTTTGAGGCCAGCGAGGTTCCGCCGTGTAGGTCTGAACTCACGGCCAAGAGTGAGCTGCAGGACACCTGGCGCACTGAGCGGTCGGGCCATGTTGTGAAGGAGCACCGGCTTCCGCGTAAGGCAAAGTTTATGCCGACAGGTGATGATTGTCCCGTTGGGGTTGATCGATTGGGCAACTACAGGAAAACCGTCGTTCACCGAAATGGGGTTACCCATGAGGTGCTGGTTGATAATCTATGGGAGTTATCCGAAAGAGATCAGCATGCGATAGCATCTGATGTCCCTTGGACGGGTGAAACGTGGTTTCAGGTCAAGTGCGAGACCGTTGCTCTTCCCGGAAAGGCAGAACAGGGGGGTGAAGGCGATAGCCGCTCACCACCCTTTCCTGGCCCAGGGGAAGGGGACGATGATGACATTGTCGAGATAAACTTTCTCTCCGGACTCCGCACAGAGGCTGAGTGGCGGGCAGATGCTATGACGCTTCGCCATATGCTTACGCATCTCCCGAAGAACCCCTATTGCCCGCACTGCCAGCGTGCGAAAATGGAGAATGTCAAGCTTCGCCGCAAAGGTGGTGCTGCTGCGCATGACGTGGTAAGTTTCGGGGACCTAACCACTGCTGACACGATGGTATTGCGAGGATTGAAGGATCGAGGCTTTCATGGCGAAGCAGACGCGATAGTGTTCTATGACCTCGCCACTGACTACCTCGAAGTCCTTCCTGTGCAATCCAGATCCCGTAGCAATACACTGGAAGCATTTCGCAGATTTGCAGGGGGGCAAACTCTGAAGTTAGTGTACAGCGACCAGGCCCCAGAGCTCAAGAATGCTGTCACTACGCTTGGAGCATTGCACCGACTTTCCACGCCGGGCATGCCCAAGACCAACGGCCTGATCGAGAATAAGGTCAAGCTTGTCCTCCATGGGGCACGTGTGCTCCTGCGTCAAGCTGGATTTGAACCTCGATGGTGGCCATTTGCCGTTAGGCATTTTTCCATGGCAAGGAATATTGAAAATCGCGGTGAGGGATCGCCGTGGGTGCGACGCCACGGTGGCGGGAACTTCAGCGGAGTCATTTTGCCGTTTGGTTGTCTGGTCGACTTCTACCCCATTGCTCCCAAGATTCGCAGGGATAGAAAGGGGGGGGTTCAAAACGCCCAAAACGATCGCCTACATGCTGGAAAGATCGACTCAGAGGACGTTGATGAAGGAGGAGACCACTGGATCGCAAATGAAGACGAGAAGGTTCTCACTCGCGTCCACGTTGAAGCGCGAACCGAGCTCTTTATCCCGATAGGGACAAGCTGTCCAGTCAAGATCAAAGACCTTGGCAGGAGGCGGAGTACAGTCCTCAACTATCTGGACGGATCGACCGAATTCGTTGTTGACGAAAACTGGCTCCAGGCCGAAAACGACCGTGGAGGTAACCACGAATGGACTGGAGAGACTCATTTCGACTGTGATTTCGATCAGATCGACGAGGATGAGGCCGAGATCTATGAGAACGAGGAGTATGAACCCGAATGCAACGACGAACCGAACTTTGGTCCCATTGATGAGGTAGAGGTTGAAGAGACAAGCGTCACTACTGCTCTGCCCGCCGAGAAGAAAGAGCGGGATTTCATCAAGATAGAGGAGGATCCGAAGTTCGCCCCATCTTCCAAGCCAGGCCTATTTCTGGGCTATCGGTTAGAACCAGGGGGGCTGTGGAAGGGCGACTATCTCGTTGCTGATCTCGAGCACATCCAAGGGGTCTCAGGAAACCAAGTATACACCAGGTCAAACGTATCTGGAAGAACCCTGAGGAGCCCTACGTGTTCCCGATGTTGGCATCTATGATGCTAGGACTCGGACCATTCGGGAGGCGTTAGCTGACCGAAGGGCCGACATAAAGCCGAGTAAGAAGATCAGGGATGAATTCGACTTTGATGAAGGTCGATTTGATGATCCTGATGATGATGACGATGACCAACAGGACGAGGGGGGCGGTAGCTCTTCCAAGTCTGATGGGGCCATTCAGAGCAAGGCTGTCCAAGGGAGTGGTGACGCGTGCGTCTCAGATTACTGGGAGCGGCACGACGAGGACAGCGCATGGTATCGCATTCACGTTGAGGTGCGGAAGAAGTTCTTTGGGACCACGAATGAGGACCTTCCTCCAGGTGGTCCTTCGCATGAGGAGCTTGACACCGTTAGGGTCACGCACATGCGGGGGCTTGATGCCGTTGGAAATTGGGTGAGAGATGATCGTCATCATGATGCTCCCAATCATCGGCATTTCACGCGTGGATTTTGGACTGGTGTGACCATACTCTTTGATAAGGGATGTGCTCCCCACGGTAGATTCAAGCCAAAAGAAGAAGGAGCCGAATCTGCCGGAGGTCCGAAGAAGGGCCATAAGCTGCACGGAGACAGGATTGACTATGGCCAATCCGCCGATAGGCGTGAGCGGCCATACGCAGGCACCGGAAAACCCAACTCGATTGATGCGGATAGTTGGAGGCAGATGTCTACCCGGTCTCGGGAGATATATGTTCAAACCGAACGGGAGTTATCCCTAAGGGAAGAACGACGCCGCGAACACCCTGAGAGGGACCCCGCTGCTCCAGCGCCTGGCCGCAAGCTCCTCATCGAGTTTGCGTGTGAACCTGACTCGCGTTTGTCCGCAGTGATGATGGAGTGTGGAGGCGATGCAATTCGCGTTCACGTTGGCTCATTTGACATCACCAAAGCCAAAGACGTTAGTCGGCTTATTGAGATCATCGAGGATCATCCTGGATGTGACCTCTGGGCGTCAATTCCGTGCGGACCGTGGAGTACATGGCAATATGTCAACCTTTCAATCCACGGTGCTGAGTTTGCATCACACCTGAATGATCTGAGAAGGAATTCTCAGGTGATGTTTGCGGCATTCCTGCGGGCCTCCCGAGCCGTTAGGCGAGGAGGGGGCAGGGTTGCATTTGAGTGGCCTAGACACTGTCTTGGATGGAAGCAACCGTTCATGCAGAGGTTTCTTGCTGATCCTGATGTCGAGACCGTAGATTTCGACGGCTGTGATTTCGGAATGCAGGATAAGGACGGTGTGCCAATCAGGAAACAGTGGAAGGTTGCGACGACCTCCAAGGAGCTCATTGACGAGCTGTCAGGTCGGAAATGCAAGCACGAGAAGGGATACCTTCATGCACGCATTGAAGGGTCGGTCACCCCAACAACTGCTCTCTATCCGAGTGCGATGTGTGAGACAATCGTTGGAGCATGGTACCCAAACGGCACGTTCAAGAAGGTCGCGAATGCTATGCCGGTCGAGGTTGACCCGGTTGAACAGCGATGGAAGAAGAAGCCGAATACCTTGTACGTTAGTCTTAACAGTGAGACTGCCAAGATCCCGACGCGGGCTACTTCGGGGAGTGCGGGTTTGGATACCTATGCCTCTGAGGGAGCATGTATTCCCGCAGGGGGGTCAGGCTTGGTCAACACCGGAATCTCGATAGAGATGCCCGCTGGGGTATATGCTAGGATAGCTCCCAGGTCAGGACTAGCCGTGAAGAACAGGATCGCTGTAGGCGGTGGGATCATTGATCCCGACTACGACGGAGAGATCAAGGTCATCCTCTTTAATCATGGGGATGAGGACTTCGTCGTAAACCCTGGGGACCGCATTGCGCAGATCGTACTGGAGCGTGTTATGCTCATCGACGCGTCGATCGTCCCTAGGAAAGCCAAGCGGGGAACCGATAGGGGATCCGCGGGTTTCGGAAGCACCGGTATAGCTGCTGCTGCCCCTACGATTGGATCTGATGGAAAGACCTTTGAGTTCTCTATGCCCAGGGGGGAGATATCCCTCTCTCATCGGCCAAAGAGCTCGGGTGTCTTTCCTCCCTTGTACGCTTGTGTCGCTAGGCCAGTGAACAAGAAGGAACAAGCTGGGAATGCCAAGGCTAAGGCCGCTCTTCAGAAGGAGTGGGACAAGTTGACTTCGCAAGGATGCTGGGACTTGTCGACTGTCCAAGAGTGGCATGATGTTGCGGCCAAGGCACGTAAGGAAGGGGAGAAGATCCATGTTGGTAGAATTTTCGATATTTGTGTCGAGAAGAATCACGAGTTGCCGGAAGACGATCCGAATCGCAAATATAAAGGGCGAGTCGTGTTCGAGGGATGTTTCGTCCGTGATGAGATCGGGCATTGGGCCCTGTTCTCCGAGAACACCTCCTGCCCTGCTACTATGGCGGCGGGTAAGATGGGTGATGCTCACGGGTTACTCCCAGGGAATCTTCTGGAAGTGAGTGATGGGGAGTCTGCTTATACTCAGGCCCGCTTGAAGGGAAAGAAGACTTGGGTGAGGATTCCTCGTGACCAGTGGCCACCTGAGTGGTTCGACGGCAGCGGAAATCCCAGATATAAGGATCCAGTCGTTGTCCTCGTGCTCGCACTATATGGACATCCGGACGCTGGCACCTTTTGGGAGCAGCACTGCGAGGCAATGCTGAAGAAGGTCGGTTACGTCAAGGTGAAGGATTGGGCCAGCGTGTTTAGGCATGAGGAGCTCGACCTCTTCCTTGTCGTGTACGTGGATGACTTCACGATGAGTGGGCCGGCGAAGAACATCGCAGAAGGATGGGCGCTGATCTCGAAGGTCATCAAGATGGAGGAACCAAGGCAGCTCAAGAGATATCTTGGCTGCGAGCACGAATTCACGCAACAGGTGGTCCAGGGTCACTTTGACCCGAGACTGGCGTGGACGGTCGGCAATCCTCCTGATAAGGAGCAACCCGACTTGAGGTTTGGTCCAGAGGGGTTACTCTCTAAGGACATCCCCAAGCCGGAAGCCACGATAAGGTTCATCAAGTACAGCGAGAGTAGCTTCATGCAGGCGTGTGTCGATAGATACATTGAGCTGTGTCAGGGAAAGTACCCGAAGAAGCTGCAGAAGGTTGAAACTCCGTTCCTGGACGAGAGCAAGCCGGAGTTTGACGAGAATTCCGTCAATCCTGAATTGGACAAACTCTTCAACCAGGCGATGGACATGGAGACCGTCAATGCGCAGCCAGGATGCCTCGGAAATGACGCGGCGGCGGTGCTGATGAAGGTTCTCTATGGGGCTCGGATGGGCAGGTATGACCTGATTCGTCCCGTGCAGGCGTTAGCCAGCCGGGTCACGAAGTGGAATCATCTGTGTGACCGCAAGCTCCACAGGTTAATTTCATATGTGAATTCTACGCTCGACCTTCATTTGTACGGTTGGGTGGGCGATAGCCCAGAGTTCATTGAGTTGGTTGCTTACTGTGATGCGGATCTGGCGGGGGATCGTACTGATTCCAAGAGCACGTCGGGAGTGCTTATTTGCCTTGTGGGTCCTAGGACCTACATGCCCATCACTGGAGTAAGCCAGAAACAGACTTCCGTATCGAAGTCAACTCCTGAAGCGGAGATTGTTGCTCTCGACCATGGAGTGTCCAAGGAGGGAATGGCGTTAGCTACCCTCTGGCAGCACGCAATTGGGAAAGGAAAGGAGACCCAGCCGTTTATTATCAACGTGCTGGAGGATAACGAATCGGCGTGCCGGATCGTTATAACTGGGAATAATCCCAACATGCGCTATATGTCAAGGACGCAGCGCATTGACATCTCATGGCTCAACGAACGTTTTAATGATGGAATTTTTCGGTTCGTTGCGTGCCCGTCTCACTACCAAGGCGCAGACAATTTCACTAAGGCCTGCATTGACAAGGTCGTGTGGAATAGAAATCTGCACACCCTTGGTATGTTTCTGCCGGGATACCTGCAGGAATATTTGGCCCAACCCACCCAACCCTGTCTTAAGCCCCCTGCCGCTCCTGGACTGCCCCCGCTTAGGGGGTACGCATGGAATCAGGTGCAAAATCCGGTTTCAATCGGCTCATGGAGAGGTTACTCTCTGAGTACGAGGGAATCGTGATTGACGAGGAAAAAGGAGGGAAAAGATGCGAGAAAACTATTATTGCGGATCAGGCGATAGCCGGTGTTCTTGCGTATAGTGATCTTTGCAGGGTTGTCACGCTTCAAGTTGCTCCTGGTTACAGGAATCACGTCATACGATCTGGTAGGGTTGAAGGCGATAGCCTTTGTTATGTTGTGCTTGTTCTTAATGATCTTGCACCCGATAGGGTTGATTCCAGGACTGGGAAGTGGGGACAGACCAGAAGGCTTAGGGATAGGACCGAGGCTGCCGTTAGGCAAAGGTTCAACTTGGCTTGTGATGCTCGAACCAGTGGATGCGTTCCGATCATTCTCTATCGACCTAAATGCAATATCTTGAAGGAAGGTGAGGTTGAAGGAATCGCCACCACGCATGGTTTTGATTGCAGGTCTGTTTGCGCTTGCCAATGTGGTCTCAAGAGGCATGGGATTGTGTTTAGGTGCTTTTCTTCTAAGTCTTTCAATTCGTTTTGGAGTACTTGCAAGATGCGAGGAGGGGATACTCTCTCTCAGCACGACCGATTGCTTGCTGTTGGGAAGTGGTTGAACAACTTCGTTGCCGCGTAGCTTTTGCTTGATCAAGCTGGCTCACCCCGCGGGCAACCGCACCACATTCACAGGCGACTCAATGCGCTTACTGACCAGAACAAAAGCATGAGGCAGATATGCCTGTCACTAAGGTTTTTCTTCTGCTTCGTGAAGGACGGATTCAGTCAATTATTCATCTTCTAGGTTCTTGTTCTAGGGAGAGGGTCTCTGGCCGATAGGCTGAGCCTTCTGAAGACAGGGGGATTCTGGCCGGTAGGCTGGGTTCCCGGTTCCTCCGTGGTTCTGTGGCCGGTGGCCCGAACCTGCTGACGCATGGCGGCAGCTGGCGGAATGGGCCTGGGGCGCTGCATGGCGACGCCTCCGCGGCCGTCCTGGGACCTGGCGATGGGGCTGGGTATGGAGAAGCCGAAGGCTGTGGCCGGTTGTTTGCTTGCGGGATACCGCGAGTGGACGATTAAGGGGTTTAAGGGACAGGATCCGAAGCTCACCACGATTGATCCAGATATGGAGAAGGCTGATCAGCTGATTGAGGATGACAGTGCCGCGAGGTTCGATGAACTGGTTGGCAGAGTGTCCCACATCAGCAAGGACAAGCTCGACAAGTCCCACCTGGCGTTGCCGGACCATGAAAGGCTGCTCCGGTACCGGGCGGTCAGGACTGCTGCGATAGTGGCGGAAATGAAGCGCCGGGGAGTGGAGGTTACGGAGATGAACGCCGTGCACTTGGCGGCCATACTTTGCGCTGCGGTTCCGACGGACCCTGCTTTCTTGCTTCCTTACCATGCCGCATTCGTGTTTGAGGAGAGCATTGAAATTGGCGCAAGTGCGCTACCCATGGATAGCAGTACGGAGCCGGCGGCTGAACCCTGCGGTGGGATGTGGGTGGGAGACCCAAAAGCCTGGCCGGAGTGGAAGACGGTTCACCCGCAGACTGCCTTGGTAAAGGCGGTTGCTGATCAGGCAGAGGCGGCATTCGGAGATCACCCTCTGTATAGCGGAGATGATTTCGGTGATGCGGAGCACCATTTCAACGCAATCCGTGCCTGGATGAGCGAGAGGCCGAACGCACTGTTCACTCCTCCGGAGGTGGTCGTGGACGCGATGATGCTAACGGAAGGGAGGAACAGGGAGGAGATCGTTAGATGTTCCTCGGGACGGAGGCTATCGTCGGTTCTGTCGGTCAAGAAGTTTGCGACGGCTGATAAGCCAGGAATGCGGGGTTACCTGCACGCGATGGGACAGATGTCAGGTGTGGTCACTTCCTTGCATGATGCCATCGACTGGGACCATAGACAGGTGTTGAGGATCTCGCCTAAGAACCCGGCGAGTGCCACTGATGTTGAAATTGGTCCCGACGACGGATGGGCATTCTTCGACTTGGCCATCAATTTCAAGGGCCAGACGGATACTGAGAAGGTCCTTATCCATGGAACTTCGCAATCCTCATTGTGGAGCATTCTGGGTGGTATGCAGGTTACTGCGTCCACCGCGAGCGATGAAGCAGTAGGTGTGTGGACATCTTTGAAGGCGGTTGAGGCCCTGGGATATAGTACTCTGTCGCACTACGGTCAGAACACGTGGGCGAGGGTCGCGATTTGCATCGCGCAACCGGACGAGTCTGAGAGCCTGTTCAGCGACAATCCCCACCTGAAGGGCGTCAAGAGAGGAGCCCAGCGAGTGTTCCCGAACGCGAGGCTGGGGATCTGTGGAATCTGCGTCAAGCTTGAGAAGCCTGCGGCAGACTCACAATTTGTGGAGCTATGCAACTCAGGGGGCGATAGCACCCTGCAGTACTACAACCCGTTCGTTGAATGGAATCCGCATGCTCCATCGGTCGTGTGGGCGATGCACAAGTTCTTCCCTGAGAACTACATGGGACCGATAGGTCTATCCGTTGAAGAGGAGAACATGCGTGCTGCTCCAGGGACCCCTCAGGCTGCCGAGGCGGAAGGTGGGGCGCTATACGCCAGGATCGTGCCGAAGTCGAACATGCTTGAGGCCATCCGGGGTGAAACGTTTGAGCTCACCCTCACGAAGGGATACCTTACCGAGATCAAGGACGAGGCAAAGGCCGTTGGGCGGGGAGCGCTCTTCCCGAAGGAGCTTGAGTGTTTTGAGCAAGCTAGGAAGGTGATGCGCCTGATCAGGAGTGGGAAGGTCGTCCCGCCAACAGTGGAGCTGCCGAGGGGAGGATACTCCCGTGTGGCGGTTGATTCTGTACAAATGGAAAGGCAGTGGGACGCATGGGCAGCTGCCATGTTAGCGGATGTGATGCTGTCTATCTACCCATCCATCGTTCTGCACGAGATGAGTCGCTACCAAGACAAGATGGTAATCTTGCTTCGGTGTTTAGCGGCTAGTGGGACAGGCGCTGCGGTGAGGATTGCTGCGGCCTTGGCGGCCGGATACGGTCCTCCGGTGTTCAAAGAGGAGTCCGCGGCTCCGGATGCAACTGTGTTCTACCTGCTGGATCAGACGTTCAACACTGCATCCACGAAGAACAAGAAAGGGATGGACCCAGCAACGTTGGCGGAGGACATCCTCAAGTGCAGGACAAAGAATGATCGGTTGAGGGGTTCCCCAGATCACCGGCCGTTCAAGAACTATGAGGTGCATTACGTGACCAGCACTCGTGATAACGAGGAGACATCCCTTCGGATGATGGTCGACAAGGCGTACGAGCTGATGGACAAGCGGACGGACGACTGCGTCCAGAAGTACGGCAACGCGGATGCCGCCAAGCATGACCTGTATGTCTTTGGTCTCCGTGGCTCCTACCTGTATAGGTGGGAGAGGAACGCATGGAGGGCCAGAAGCGACGCGGCAACCGTGTGGAGTAAGGACGTGGAGTCGCTGGTCGCGCTCAACAACAAGGTTAAGGTGATGGTTTGCGGCCCGGGGCGATCGTTAGATCGAGAGGGCGACCAAGGGGTTCACATGACAAAGGAGATCCAGTATAGGATGGGCGATCTCCGCGCGAATTTGATCCCAGTGGTTTCAGCAGACGCTGTGTCGTGGGGGAGTGAAGTTGACAGCTACGGCAGGAATCGGCCAGTCCAAAGAGCATGGGCTGTGGTGCCGCCATATCTTGCGGCTGTCCCGGACTTTTTCTCCCTGACTAGGACTACGTGGCCAGGTTCTGTCACGTTGTACATCAGGGACAACATCCTCAAGCTTCTGAAGGAGGGTACTTCTTCGAAGATGGGTGATGGCGGATCGATGTCTGAGTCTGAGGATGTCGACATGACAGGTGCCGCTCTGGGAGGACCGCCGGTAGGCGTTACCCCTGGTGGGCAATCATCTGACGCAGGTCAGCATGCGGAAGGTCAGACCGCTGCCCCGAAAGCACCTCCTAAGGCGTTAGTCACGAAGGAGATGCTGGCATCGGTGAGACCAAAGTCTCCGCCGAATCCACCTCGGAGTCCGAGGGTTTCTTCATCGATGGTCATCGAATCTTCGAACGCCTAGAGCAACGATTGAGGAGGAGAACACGGGTGGCTCCACCGAGGTCGATGATCTCCTACCTGACAGGGAAGGGGTCGATCTCCCTACGGATACCTTCAATGATGGTGAGGATCCGACCGAGGCTGAGGTGTTAGAGCCCACCGGAGACGTTGAGATGGAGCCGGAGAAGGAAGCCGAGGTTCCCACTGTAGGTGAGGAGGAGACTCCCGGTAGGGAAGCTGAGGTACCTCAGGCCACTACGACTACGACTGAGCCGTCGGTGGAATCGTCTGCGGCAAAGCGAGCGGCGTCGCCCGTTAGGGAAGAACGCAGGGTTCGAGAACCTGTTGGTACTCAAAAGAAGGAGGAGGCGTCGGGTACGCTTGGCCCAGGTGTGCCAATCTCCTATGCTCCGAAGTACACGGACGATGACGGGGACTTGCGGGATACTGCAGCGACACCGAAAGCGGCTTCGACCCAGGAGTCTCGAGGGGGCATACACAATTATGCGAACACGCCGTACCCGGAGCATCCGGGAGAGGCACCCGAGCTGAAGTCAGCGGAAGTTCGGCACCACCGTGAGCATAGTTCCTATCAATCCACGAGGGGCTCACGGACCTCGGCGAGACCGGCGGAGAGCAGGTCAAATAGGAGGTTCATCGTTCAGCATATCCTGGCCAGGGAGGCTGGTGAGCCCTTCATCTATGCCGTGATCCGGAACAAGGCAATCACTCAAGAGCGGGTTACCGCGGAGGAGTGGAGGAAGGCGAACGAGACTAGCCACATTGTGTTCCCGAATCGCGATAGCGAGTGGGGTGCGGTGTTGGAGAGAGCCGTGCATAACGATTACATGTACGGGGCGTTGGATGCTTCCCGAGCTGCTGGGAGGATCGATCAGGAGTACATCAATCCTCGAGATCGGAAGTCTACGCCGTGGGGTGATCAACAATGGAACATGAAGAAGGTGGCGTCCGAGGCTGCTCACATCCCGTTAGGGATGAGGCAGGACATTCAGGCGAAGTACCATCATGGACGAGCACCTCCGGGGGACTGGGCAGATATGCCCGATCGGGATGATTACATGGTTCGTGGTGTCGTTAGTGACCCGAACCGCAGGTCGTATGATTGTCTTCGAGCGCCGGGAGTGAGGGCTACCTTGCTGAACGCGCAAACGGGTCAATGCATCCCTTTGGATGATCCGACTTGGGTGCCGGAGATTGCATCATCACACCTGCTGGTAGGGACGATCACTACGATCGCATCGCACGTGGACTGCGCCCTTGGGCGCGCGTGGCGGATGCCCATGTTCCATCCTCAGCTGATGGCGGCGACGGCGATGCTGGAGAAGCTGCAGAAGTACTTCAACGCGCTGAACGAAGCGGTGCTGGGCAAGCGGTTGGGGACTGCGCCTTTCAGCATGATTGCCGGTCACCTTGCTCCGGAGTTGCGGACCATCCCGACGAGGGAGCAGATGCCCGACACGCTGGCGCAATCAGCGGCTGAGGTCATGCTGTCTCACGTGTCGGCATTGTCCCATTCGGGGTCTACTTCCGATAGGAAGGAGATCATCGGAAGGGATGGGTACCCGTTCGGGAAATCATGGTTCGAAGATGACCCCGAAGGAGTCACTTGGCCTGGGCACCATATGGCTGGGGGTGTCGCTGTCCCGCTGAAGCCGAAGACGAAGATCGTGTGGGGAAAGCGACCACATGTGAGTGACGAGGGCGAGGTGGATCCTGAGGCGAGCTCTTCGGGGCAACCGAGGACCGAGCCGGCCCCCGATAGGGGCGTCGGGTCAGGAAAGGATGATGATGTGACTCTTCCTGACATTGGGAAACTGTCCGTGACGGAGAAGAAGAAGGACGACATGGACGTGGATCAGGAAGGCACCAAGAAGGATTCCACCGGGACGAAGGAGCCCACGCCTCGGGGTACTGAGGCTGGGAAGGCAGACCCGAGTGAGATCACCAACTTCAAAGGGGCTACCTTCGAGGAGTACCGGAAGACTGCTCCTAACTATGAGTACAGCGGGGAGGGAGATGATCGAAGGATCCTTCCGAAGAACACTCCGATAGACATGGAGAAGTCGTTGCCAGCCGAGGTAGCGCTCTTGATTCCGAGAGCAGTGGCCACGCAGAAGGAGGCAGAGGAAGCCGAGAGGGCCGCGATGGAGGCCATCCGCGGGGACTATAGGCTTCCGGACGTGGGTCAAGAAGACAGGGAGAAGGTTGACCCTTACACCGTGACGGATGAAGACTTGGCTGCGTCGGTAGACGCGTTGACTAGGAGGTTGAGCAACATGCCTGAATGGTCGGGCAATCTGATCGACCCTGCGAAGTCTGCTGAGCTAGTCGCGGCGAGGTGGGGCGGAAAGGCGAGTTATGACAAGCCTGAGGCTCCTATGACTGAGGCTGGGATGAAGAGTGCGTCATTGGAGGATCGTGCCTATGCTCTGTCGCAGCTGAACCAGATGGTGAACTTCCACAAGAAGCACCTATGCTGTGGGCGAGGAGCGCCTATGGTAAGTGCAGCTGCCCCCAGTGGACCCTTTGCTCCTGATCAGCTGGATGATAGCAGGAGGTTCAGACCTAGTGAGGCGGCGAGCAAGATGACCTACAATCTTGTGATCCTGGATGGGAGGAAGGATTATCTTGCCGATAGGCGGGAAATCAATCCAGAGTTGAGGGAAACTGGGGTTATCCCTGATGAGGCCGCTACATGCCAGATTGTGGTTCCCTCGAAAACAAGGTTGGGCGAGTACCTCCCGAGCTACGAGGAGACCGCGGGCACCGTCGCAGGGCGGGAGGCGGCTAAGGAATTGATGAGACTGCTCTCGTGTAATTTCGAGGGTCTGGTCATCAACTCGAAGAGAGTCTCGGAGTTATTCGAGGAACGTGTGCTGAAGGAGACCGGGCGTGAGGCAGAGTGACCAGGCCATCTGGTTCCTGAAGGAGATCTCGGGCATGGAGAACGCCGAGATGTCGTGGAGGTTCTTCATTCCGACGCTCAAAGCTTTCCCGATAGGGCAAGTTGAGGCGATGCTCATGGTCATGTACGACGGGAATGGTGTCCTCCTCAAGGAGAGCACTAGGTTGGTGGCTGTTAGGCACACGCGGATTGGACGCGACATGAGTTACAGTGCCGTTAGGCATAGGTACACTCAAGAAGATGCACCTGGCGGATCTCTGATGTACGAGATGCATTGGAATGAACTTTCCATGGTGGGGTACGTCATTATGAAGTTCTCGGACTTTCGGAAGGCGGTTCAGCTCCAAAGGGTGAGGCGAAACGGAAAGGCCATGATCGAGATATTGATCACGAGACCTGATGTGTACGAGACCATTGGGGATGGTAGGCAGGATGAGGGTCTGATCCCACTTGTGGGAGCCATGGCGCCGGATGCCGAGGTATCGCCTTCGTGGTATGTCAGAGACAGGCTGCGGAACTACTCCGGTAGGTACGTGGTGGTAATGGTGGACCTTCGGGTGCACTGGTCCTTGGTTGGGCCCGTGTTTTTGACGAGAAGGAAGACTCTTGCCGTTAGGAACGAGATCCACATGGGAGCTTGGAAGGCGGCGTACATGTACGATGATTACACGATAGTGTACCATCGGGCATGGGACTATGGTGACTTCACCCCCGTTAGGGGAGAGCACAGGCGTTCGCGGGAAGAGGTCCGGTTGAGTGTGACTACCACGTTCTGTTTGAGGTGCGCGGAGATGACGCCAAATGGGATGCATTTGTGTCCTGGCTGCGCGCTCCCGGTCTTTTACCCGAACTTCATCCCCAACGCGGAGGAAAATGACTTCGAGAGGTGCCGCATCGTCCCGGAGTGGGTGAGGAGCATGGGGCAGTTCAAGCCCAAGCAAGAGGAACTTGATTTCCTATTCGATGGCGTCTGATCTGAGGATGACGGTGCAGAGCGGCATCAGACTGCCCCCTTATCTTGGTGAAGACAAGGGAGGAGTGGATACGGCGTGGGATGAGCTGGCGAAGGTGCTCTTCCAATTCTCCTATGTGTCGGGGATCTCGGCATCAGATGCGTTCGTGGAGAAGTGGGTAGCGAAGCACCTGATTTTGACCAATCAAGTCGATAGATTTGAGTCGGTCACGGAGTACTTCCGGGCTAACCCAAGGCATGCTGCTCAGTGGGGTAGGCGTATGACGACTTCCGTCAGGAAGTTCGCTCGCCATGACACGTACTTGTCCTTCTATATTCCGATGGCGTACGTGATCGGCTCCGCGGCTGGTCATCTGACTCCATTGTATCCGACCCATCGGAAGGACGTGGACATCCTGGAAAGTCATGCGTTGATATCGCAGCTCAGGCAGTACATGGTATCGGAGACAGGATACGATGAGAAGAAGAGGTTGAAGGAGGCGATAGCCAAGGTGCAGAAGGCGATCAGTGCCGGACAGTCGGAGCCTCCCGCACCCTTCCGCGACCCGTTCGTCTACGTCAGTGACGAAAGGGTGAGGACGGTTCTTGATGGTCGTCAGCCCGAACCATTAGACGTGGACATCGAGGGACTTCAATCGGTGCATCATGCACGCCGGGTCCCGGTCCCAAGCAGGAGCCGGTCATCAAGGGCGGAAAAGGAAAAGGAAAGAAGGGGGAAAAGGGCGGTAAGGGCGGTAGTCCTTCCGGCCCACCACCGAAGTCAGGTGAAGTGCCAGGTAAAGGATCTGGTAAGGGCGGTAGCCCATCTGTCCCAAAGGCAAAAGCAAAAGATGATACTGGACCAGCTCCGATGGAGGTTGATGCAGCAGCGGCTCAGCCGAAGAAGACTTGGGTCGCGATAGCGGTTGAAGGGGCCAGGCCGAGTGCGAAGGCTAAAATGACCCCGGTTCCAAAGGCCGAGCCAAAAGGGAAGGCCGCTTCTGTATCTGAGGCGAAGAGTGCTCCGGCTCCGAAGGCTGAGGCTAAGGAGACGAAGCAGGCCGAACCGAGGGTTGAGGTCAAGAAGGAGAAGGTAGGCGGAGACGACGCTCCTGGCGGTAGTCGGGGGTCGGCTGAAGGGCAGAAGAGAGAAAGGAAGTTGTGTTGGGATCCTGACGAGACTGTGAAAGAGTCAACGAAGCGAGAGGCATCGACGAGGCCTGATGACGTTGACAGCAGACCAGGTGCGGCAGCAAGAGAGGCTAGTGGAGATGATCTTCACTCCGCGCTTGGCAGATCTTCGGCAAAGGATGCGGTTGCGCCTTTGACGGCATCCAAGGCGATGGCAAAGAAGCCTGAAGGCGGGGAGATCGCTCTGGGAGGAGGCGTAGGGAATCGGATGTTTCCCGTACTCCCTCTCGGAGGTCCGTTAGGACCGTGGACACCAGGGATTCCAGAGAGTCGAGAAGGCGCAGATACCGTCCACGGCGCGAGGATGATCGAGACCGGAGGAGGGACGATGCTCGTGATCGTCGTGATGATGATTCACTTGATCGGGAGCGAGATCGAAGGCGAGATGATCGCAGGAGATCCGAAAGGGATCGTGATAGGGACCGTGCGCGGGATTGCGGCCGACAGGCTTGCGTCCATTCTCCAATGGTCGGCGCGGTGCGGAGGTGGTGATGTTCCTCCCGGACCGCTGAGGCGCGGAGGTCATGTCTCTCCCATACCGCTGCTGGGCTGCTGGACGTGTTCATCAGGAAGCAGTGTGAGTGAGAGGGAAAGCAAACTGATGGGGGGTTACTCCCGGGTTTGCGGAATTCAAGCATTTTTCAGGTACGCATGGTCAGGAGTACCTCTTGCCGTTAGGCGAGGGTACTAATGGACATACGTTATCTTTTATTTCATGGCTTCTGATAAGAATTAAACTTCTTGCATTGTTGATGCAAACAGTTGTGACCTAGTGTCGTCATGTGGACCTTTCCACAAGGTATGTTGGACAGCGTTACCCCGATTAATTCGGGGTGGTGGCGGGAATTTAATGCCCGGGATGTCGCGCAACTGCCTTTGTGGGTTTGCTCCACCGCTGACGGCGGTAGTGTCCAGCTGTTTGCGGACACATGCGAGCAGTTAAATCCTATCAGTAAATGGCACGCTCCACCCGTCATATGACGGGCTCCTCGTGAGGGGGGTGTGATTAGCCATGGTTAATATCATCATCAGGGACGTCGCGTTAGTGACCGACCTGTGGTGTTTTGGCTCAAGTTTTGGGTTCCGTCGCGCCTCGAATGGGCGTCGCCGAACCCCTGCGTCGACCGACGGCATCTCGGGGGAGAAAGAGACCTCGGGCCGCCGCCAGGTTGGTAGGGACCAGTCGTGCGGCCTGTTGTCGACCAAGGTTGCGGGTTAACCCTTTTCTTGTTTGGTTTGTTTTCCTTTGGTTGTTGTTCTCTGGTGTGTGGGAAACCCTGATCTTTGGGACCGGGGATTGGTTTGCTTTTGGGGAACCTTTCTTTTGTGGCTTGTTTACCCCAACTTACCCATTGCCTGGGCACAGGCTCGTGCCCGAATTACACAAATAAAACAGCGGCATTCCATCTCCAAAATAGCCAGCAGAAAGGTAGATTTATCGGGGGGGGGGTTGCACATATATATATATATACATACATACACACAGAATTCTCCCTCTCTCTACATTTATGTATCAGGGAACCGTCAACCCTCTTTGTGTAGTCATGTGTGACCTACCGGTGGTATCACTCCAATCACGGACAGAGGAAGCGGTCATTTCCCACCCTGGCTCCGGGCCATGGCTTTCCAGATTGCTCACAAGCTGGAAGCCGCTTCGAAGGGCTGGCAGTTTGTTCCCTTCGGTTTTCCTCTTGGGTATAGATTTCCCAATGAACTGGACAGGAGGCCTCTGAAGAGGAAGGTCTCCAGTGCGGTTGGAAAAAGGGCAATCCAGATTCAAAATCAGGGGGAAACCCTTCTAAGCTTGTTGTCAACCATTTGTTCATTGGGATGCAACTGATCCATTCGTCCTTGTTCTTCGTGGCAAACCAGCCTCCACTGCCCACGCCCTATACGAAGAATTGCTGAAATGAGCGCCGATGTCAAATTCCACTATGGTTGCACAGAGCCTCTTTTGCTCAGTGGCAGAGCGTCAGTCTTGTAAACTGAAAGTGCTCAAGCTTCATCCTTGTGCCAGATGGTGGCAATGGGTTCTTAGGATTAGAGGTCTCAGATTGGTGCTTGGCTTTTCGCATCTTTTGAGGATGTGGGCGCGCCCGCCAGCCAGCCGCCGGCCCGGACGCCCAGTTGCCCTTGATTCGACCTCCGGCCGTGTCTTGTTCATCTTCAGGGGAGGTTGATCTCTGTTTTGTTCGGGTTGCACGAAGACGAAGAGGCTAACAAGCTTCCAATGCAATGGAGGATGCCAGGCCTGTCACAGGCATCTCACCGTTCTGGAGACTTCCAGTTGCTCAAGGCGATTTCCATTTGCCTCTTGGGTCGGAGGAACGAGGAACGAAGGGACTGGCCATCGGATTTTGTTTGGACCGCTTTGCGGTTCTTGGCATGTTTCTCAATTTCTTTGTGACGCTATTTTGGTCTGATAGTGGGAGTCTACAACGAGCATTCTAAACGATCCCTATTAAAAGAGCTATGACCCTGGCACATAGGTAGTCATTGGGAGCCGTACCAAAAGGAGCTATGGCAGCCTCACGGTGATGAGCGGCTGTGTATGACTTTCCCATTACTCTTGGGGTCTCCAATCCTGAGACAGTCATGACTATTTGCATGTATATGTATCTGCATATACATATCTACATATATACAAGTATCTGTTCGTTTCTTCCTTGATGTATATAATTCATTTGTTCATTGCATTATCTGAGTATCAGTCTACTGTATGCACACGACCGGAGCCGGCGCAGGCGCAGGCGCCGGAGCCGGCGCAGGTGCAGTTGCTGGGGCCGTTGCAGGCGGGGACCGCGCCGGACCCGCACCGTAGATTTGTTTGCAGAGGCCCAGCAGAGCATGGCTCTCGAGTTTTTTTTTGTGTGTGTGTTTAAACGTATTATTATTATTATTATTATTATTATTATTATTATTATTATTATTATTATTTTTATCATTATTATTATTTTTATCATTATTTTTTTTTTATTATTATTATTAGTATTATTATTATTATTATTATTATTATTATTATTATTATTATTATTATTATTATTATTATTTTTTTTATCATTATTATTATTTTTATCATTATTATATTTTATTATTATTATTAGTATTATTATTATTATTATTATTATTATTATTATTATTATTATTATTATTATTATTATTATTATTATTATTATTATTATTATTATTATTTTTATTTTTATTTTTATCATTATTATATTTATTATTATTATTATTATTATCATTATTATTATTATTATTGTTTTTATCATTATTATTATTATTATTATTATTATTATTATTATTGTTAGTGTTGTTAGTGTGGTTTGTGTTTCTTTTCCCCCCCATTTTTGCCAAAGAAGCCCGACGCCTGGGTTGACCCGGTCCCACCCCGCGCCCGCGCCGGCCGCAGGTGACCACGGCGCAGGTGGCGCAGACCTGGCCGCAGCTCGCGTCCGAGCGCTCGGTGCAGATGGCCACGTCCATCGGCGCGGGGGGGGGGGGGGGCGAGTTGGGGGGGGTGGGGGAGTTGGGGGGGTTGGGCAAGGTTGGGGAGGTTAGGGAGGTTGGGGAGGTTGGGGACTCGCGCTTCTCGCCAGGGAACTGCGAGGAGCTGATGTTCCGGATGCAAAGCGCCTTAAACGTCAGCCCGGTGCAGATTATCGGCCGGGGCGCCCAGAGTGGGGCCGAAACCACAGGAAGGAACGGGAGACTCTCAGGCTGGTTCTTAGGGGTCTCATGAGAGGTCAGAGCACTTTCTTGAGTTTCTGATTCAGCCAGGATTCATGCCAGGTCGGCAGCCCGGGAATCCTTGTTTGCCCGGGGCCAATAGGCGAATGATGGACTATTGTCTGGGGGAAGTCTTGAAATTGGTCTCTGGTTGGACTTGTTTGACCTTTGCATCACCAGCGCAAAGACACCCTCCTTGCAGGGGACCAACTGACGGCTCCTAGGATAGATTTTGGCCTCATTTAAAACAACATGTATCATTCAAAACGTTTCTACATTTCTGACTTGTCCAACGCCAAAGGTTTTCCAATTTGGAGCTTTTAGTTTGTTCGTTGTCGTTCAGTGGCCGGAACTTCCAACATGGTTTGACCTCCAGGATGGTTTCTCTGCTTCGAACCACGCCATGTGGCCATGGGTCAAAATCCAAATCGTACCTCCGTGAACATCCCAATCCCCACGAAAATAGGTTCTAAAATGGGTGGTGAATTCACCTACCCCAAAATGGTATCCCATTGGTTTTGACAACCACAGCCATGTGTCGGGGGTCTCGCAGCGGGCTTCAAGCGTGCCGCAGGGATGGAGGGCATCGCCGCCGGGCGGGTGCTGCCCGGCAGCGAGCCGTGCTTCTTACACGGCGCACGGGTGGGTGGGTGGGTGGGTGGGGTGGGGCCAGGGGCTGGGGGCCAGAGGCTGCGGGCCCTGTTTTGGAAGATGTGCGAAGACAAAACGGGGGCTTTTCTTTTTTTGTTGTTTGGGGGGGGGGGCGGGGTGTCCAGAAGGACCTGCAATGAAGTGCGACCAGTTCACTGTCAGCTGCGAGTCGGCTTGAGATCTTTTTGGGTAGCAAAGACCTTTTTCTTGCCGTGTGAACAGAAGAAGACGTAGCCACAAGATCCGCAAAAAGAGGAGAATGGTCCGGAACTAGGGACATCACGTGATCCCTCGGTTGCAAGTGGCAAGCGAGTTGGGGTTCTGAGGAGCTCAATGTATCACGAGCTTCGCAGCTTCGACCCGACCTCTCATTGCAAGGGGTTTGGCACACATATTATGGCCATGGGTCAAAATCCCGTACCCCCAGTGAACATCCCAATCCCACTAAAACAGACTACGATGGGTGGTGCAGCCAACCCAAAATGGTACCATTGGTTTTGACCCACAGCCGTATTTCAAGGGGACGTCTCTATACGAATCTATCCCTCAGCTCGGGAGCTCGGTTTGGCTTTTGCTCGGGCTTTGCTTTTGGCATGCTTCACAAGCTTTTGCTTCAGAGGTTCTACTTAGGGTTTGGGGTAAACAGAGATTCTCACTTTTTCTGGACGATCTCCTACTTCACACAGCGAAACCTGGTTCCTTTTTTGTGAACAGAGATGTATTTATCAGTTCTTTGGTTTGTTTCTTGCCCCATCGGAGGGAGCTCGAAAGTTGGTTCTTGGTGTTCCCCTTTGGATTGCAGGAACTCCGTCGGGATGGACGAAACTCCCCCCCGGCATCGGTTGGGAAGAATATCTCTTCCAGCGGATTCGGTCTCTGAGCGTACGGGTAAGTGAAGCTTGAGAAAGCAATGGCCGCCATGCAACAACTTATCTCCCGCTCTCCTAGCAAGCGGCCAAAGCACATTTGCCGTCCTTACGTACATCTTGTGGCCATCCTTGGTGGTTGGCCCATCTGAAATCGAGTTTCCCCTTGGGGTGGATGTTTAGGTTCAAGTCAAGAGTGCCCTATTCATGGAGCCATCTGGAAATGCGATGGCTCGCCAGGGAAACTCGCGCCGCCGCGTCTTGACATCAAGGTCAGATGCCGTGATCCAGGAGAGGCCCTTGGTCGCTTTGGGAAATCAGAGACCCACTGAGTTTTTTCACTCATTCTCCCACAAACACAGAGCAACTCACTCATTTGCCAACAAACTCCAGAGGAAGTCCTTTCACACAATCATAGGGCAGAGAGCTGCACCAAACTTGCCCATGTCTATTAGTCACGGAGGTTCGTCCTTTCCATCTTTCTCCCCAAGTGTGAAGGTAGGAGTCACCCATAGGCACATGGCCAAGATGGCTTTCCCAGCTTCCCACCAAGAGTTTGTGCACCGTGGACCGATCAACGTGTGTTGCCTAGGCTGGCGTTTTGGTCCTGGTTCATATCAATATTCCATCCACCTTTGTCATGGGTTTTCGGGTAGAGGCCCGCCAAAAAACCTTGATTTGAGTTGGTGTGTCTATTTGTTGGTGTTTTTTTTAGGTGCTTGGCCAGTTTGAAGGGGAGACGCAGTCCGGAGGGGAATCTGGCCCGCTCCAAAGGAACAGTCCCTGAAGCTTGTGGTGCGGTTGCGACAACAACGTCCACCTGAAGGTTTAAAGGGATGCGTTCACCATTGGTAGAAGCTTGCGGCACAGAGCCATCAAAAAGCCAATCGGTGCTTTCGCTTTCCTCGTGATCCTTTACACATGGCTTGGGGCTTCGGGCCTGTTTTCATTCGCTGCTAATTTGTTCTGAATCACGAGCATGTTTTTTGTCTTCGCCATGTTTTGCGGTCGCAATGCCTATGCCTATGCGCATATGGCTTTCCTTTTGCCTTTCCTGGCTATTGCACACATCGCCGCATTTGGTTTTTGCGTGACATATCGCCTTTTTCTGTTCGCTGCGCTGTGGGGTCCGTTTTGCCAACTTCCGGCCAGGAGTCGCGCTTCACGTTGCCAACCTGTGTCAGCAGTCACTGAGCTAGATCGCCAAGTTGCAGCTCTCTCAAAATGAAAGAGCTACGCAGGTTTTAGTCTTGGGTTCCATGTACCAAGGGGCCATTTTGGTATGTTTATTTGAGCCACAATCGTTTTCTCATGTGTGTGCCGCGCAGTCAGAAGGGGGTTTCCGGGGGGTCGATGGCCAAGGCCAAAGAAGGCCAGATACGGCTGGGCATTGGGCTAGGGACCCTGACAAGCACCAAGTGAGGGTGTCTTCTCCAAAATTGAAGAAGGGGGGTCTGTTTGTGGTGCAGAATGAAGTGATCCTGGAACCACGGCGTCCATCGAAAAATCGTGGGATGGATAGATGACTTCAGAAGTGCCAGATGGGATCGATCCAGAATCCGGGTTTCACTTGGGCGTTGGGATTAAGATGATGGGTTGGACCCTGAAGAACATGTCCAACATCAATTCAGCACCACCCCGATCTTTTTCTTGGACAGTTTCATCGGAGCTGACCAGAGAGCTTTGGGACTTGGCCAGTGAGGCTTTGTCAGTCTGCAGAGTTTTCTGTGCTTTTCGCCATTTTCAGCTCAAGCAGTGCAAGACATGTGATGGATGCGGTTGCCTCATTTTTACTTTCGTCAGACGACCTGAACCACAAGCTCAAAACCTTATGGCGAAAAGGCTTTGCCAAGATGGTTGCTTCATTTGGGTGTTCCCTTTCCAATCGGCAAGAGGTTACCCACAGCAAAGGATGCGCTGGGTCCAAATATGTTTGGCAACTTCAATTTCGTTCCGCCAACCGAGGGAACCCCACTCTTAGCAGAGTATCTCGGGTTTGGCGCGGAAACATAGGTTCTTGCTGCTTTTCTATATACACGAACTTCTGGCGAATTGAGGGGGACAACCAGCTGAACCACCTCGAGCGTCGAGCGTCGGCGCTAGCCTTAAAAAACACAGCAGGCGCTGGACCCGCGCTGATGAAGGGCGGCCATGGACAAAGCTCCGGGCCGATGGCTGCGACGCCCGCTGGCGCCGCTGCGGCTGGCGCCTCGCCTGGTGAATTGGCTGTTGGCCGCCTACGCGGCGTCCAGCATGCAGGGCTGCCTGCCCCCCGACTGGTCCTTCTGCGACTGCGACTTTCGCGACAACTTCTGGAGCCTTGGGACAGAGTTCTGGGCGGCTTAGTCGCTTTATTATTTTTAGTGCCCCTTGTTTGCTTTGAAACAGCCTGCCAAAAAGGGTACCTGCGAACACACGACACACTCACATGACGCACGTGCCGCGGTCAAAACTCGCTTTTGCTTGACGTTGGTAGGATGGTCAGCCCTTTAGAGAAACGTTCTTACGCTTGCATGCTCCAAGTCAAGCAAACCCATACATGCTCTGTGTAGATTCTTCAGCCAGGGTCCCAGAAAGCAAGCGTTTTCCCTAACAGTGCCACTATTTTTGGAGTAGGAGCTTTTGGCTTTTTCAAGATGATGGTCTTCAATCTGCCAAAGCCTTGTCTGGGAAAGAGAGTGGATCACTTTCAGCTTTTCGGGTGGGGGAAAGCTGGGGCGGTTTTGGCGTTTGAGGGCCAGTCAGGGATGTCTTTCCGCGGCGTAAGATGGAATTTCCTTTGCCCCACCAGACACCCTCACGAAAA
>CAUJNA010003495.1:67500-170000 GCA_963377175.1 Effrenium voratum | reverse complement strand
AAACCCCCCCTCCCACCACTCCAACTCATCCCCCGACTCCCCTCAGGCCCCCGCTCTCGACCAGGTGGATCGGCCGGGAGTCGGAGGGTACCGCGCCGCAGGCGGCCTTCTTCAACGGCCAGGACGGGGGGGGGGGGGTGAGGGGCAAAACTTGTCGGGGGAGACCGACCCCTCCAGATCCGCTGTCGGCTGGGTGTAAACCCGAAGGAGGTGGTTTCTAAACCCGAAGGAGGGTCTCCGTGTGTATGTTTATACAATTATTATTGCTTGTTTTTTCCCACGGGCCCAAGGGCCCATCATGGTCCTTTTTTGTTTCTCTTCTCTTTTGCGGGTTCTTTTGGGGTGAAGCCTGAAGGGACAGAAAAGGAACCCTGAGGTGGTGAACATTGATTGTGAAAAGGCTCGGCAAAAGTATTGGACCTTTAGTCTGGCTGAAGCAGTGGTGGTTGAAACAATAGTGTCTAAAACAACGCCTTAGGCAAGCAAACGTTTAAACGAGGCGTTCAAAGGGGAGCCACAGCAACCGTGGCTCTAAACAAACGGTGCTCCAAACAAAGCGGCGTTTAAACCAGCGGGTCCAAACATCAACACAAGTTAAATGCATCCTGTATATTTGTTCAATCAGTGATCCTCCCCCTTTTGGTTGTTTGCAGCTTCAATGCCCGGTGGCTGGTTTTCTTTTGGCTTGCCAAGTTCACGCGGGTCGGCTTCCTGCCGATGAGCATGGAAGTGACGCATGTGTTCAGTCCAAGCCCTTTGTTCTTCATGGAGGAAATGGTGTTAGCGCCTAGGTTCCGCGATGAGGGCACCCCCCAATGAAAAAGAAGAAGCAACAAGAACAAACATCCTCATGTGTGATCATCCCCCATAGTTCTAAAGACACAAATCGCGTCACGGGAGAATCAGGTACCACCAAGGTTTTGGGCCACTTTTCTTGCTATCTTCTCGTCATGGGACGTCGTCGACTCCACGTTTTGGGTCTCAGCAACGGGCGGGCATCGGCCCATCGGCCCATCGGCCCAGGTGAGCCACTTGCTCAAAACCGTAGATGAATTAGGTAAGTGATCCCCTTGCCACAAAAGTCGCCTTCTTATATTTCCGCCTTCATTTTCTTGAGGCATGGGATTTCCGCCTTCTTAATTTTCATGGTGGGGTTTCCATTTGGGCAGCGATCATTCGTTTGGGGCCCAGCGGCTCAGGTGGACCCCTGGCAGATGCTCTTCACCAGGCCCATGGGCCACCAGGACGCTTCGAACGGCTCGACGAGGGGCGGTGTTTGGGGCGGGGTTTGGGGCGGGTGGGACGGGAGGGGCGGGGTGTGGATGATGTTTTGGCAGTTTTGCTTGGGCGAACCGTTTCGGGTTTTGGGCGGAGGGTTTTTTTTGAATGTTTTTCGGAAACTTTTGGGTTTTGGTGGAGGGGTTTTTGAACTTTTCGTGCTTTTGGGTTTGGTGGATTGGTTTACGCCGGCTGGTTCGCTTCTTCGACTTAAATTTTGTTCGTTTGTTCGGATGATGTCCCTTCCGGGAGCGGATGCGAACCCGGAAGGACATGTTTCGGGTCCGTGGAAGCGGCTGAAAGTTTCACCGGGTCAAAAGCAGGGTGGGAGGGGCTTTGTTCCCACTTTCTGATACCACTGGATCCTGAACCCCGAGGAAAGTAGAAGAGTCATTGGGAAGGCCGTTTTTTTTGCCCCAAAGGAGGGGTAAAACTGCAACTGGTCCAAAGGAGCTGCACCGGGTCTTAGAAGTGATTTTGAGATTCCCGTCCAATGTGACCGCTTCAACAGATCTGGTACAATTTTTGGGTAGGTGCACCACCCATTTTAGTCTATTTTAGTGGGGATTGGGATGTTCACCGGATTTTGACCCATGGCCATCTGGATTTGTTCATCTTCGCAGCGGCTGCTGGCTTCTCCAAGGACAACTTCGGATCAAGCTAAAAATGATCTGGAGCGCGAGTTGCTGCATTTTCCCAGCAACTCTGACAGTTTTTGGGGTACGGTGTCTGAAACACAAACAGCAACTCGGCCATCTAGGGATGACCGAACGCCGATCAGAGTGGTTCGGTAGCATGGGCCCATTCCCCATTCATTGTAGTTGCTTGCATAATTTTTTGCTGTAAATTCTACCCCCCGAATAAGTCAATGCATTCTGCGAGATACTCTAGGTGGAGTCCAACCAATCTGCTCCTGGAGCAGAGATTGGTTTTTTTCGTGGATGGGATCATCCAGGCCCTTAGAGAGGAGAACGGGGCTTCTCTTGACTTTGGTCCACGGGGACCTGAGGATTCAAGCCAGGTAAGCAAAGGTGGTGATATGAGCCGCCGTTGTTTCGACGGCTTGAATCCCAGGGAACGCTTTTTGGATTGCTTTCAAGGCACCAGATCCGCAGGAGGAGAGCCGCAAGGCTGCGCTGCCGGACCGCAAGGTCTGCGTGCCCTACAAGGCGTGTGGGTTTTTTCACGCGGCAGGTTGTTCGGGGTTTGGTGCTGGCTTCATGACTAGCGGAATATGCGGAGAGAAGCTGACTGAGCTGGGTTTGGTTTCTTTTTGAGCACCATTTGATTCATTGGATGCTGAACCAGGATTCATTCAGACCCTGTTCATTCCTGATTCAGGGGGTGTCCAATTTGCTGGGGAGTAAGCAATCAGGGTAAAATCGTTCACACTTTTGGAGGAACCCCCTGTTCTGGAGGATCCATCCGCCACGTTTGGCACTCCGGGCAGTTTTCGGGGAATATGTTCTTCGAGCGTCACTTTGACGCGACTTGGGGAGTCACGCGAAGTTGGGCCTTGGGTTTCTTTGAGCCATTCATGGACGGCACTCTCTCGACGGGGCAAGTCTCGAGGGGTTGGACCCGGAAATGACGAGCCCCGGCCCCGTTTTGGGATGAACCGAGCTGTTCTCCTTGTGTCGGTCTGCTTTTTTTTTTCTTCTTCTTCCCTATGGCGCGAACCAGGTACCAACAGACAACTCCTACACTTGCAAAGGTCGACTTGCGAAGGTCAGGTTCTTGGCCAAAAAGAATTAAGGCGAGGATCCACACCCAACCCCCGTGGCCCATGGACCCTGCCGACTCTTTTTGCGTTTCTTGGGCGCTTCAGTGCAGAGGACCCGGCCTGCTGGAAGCGCAAGAGCCTGTTGCTCATGGAGACCTGCGAGTATTGCTGCAGCCCCTTCCAGCACAAGTCCGGCAGGCCAGGGAATCCGGATCTCTGAAAGATGAATCCCGCTCAGGGTCCCTGAGCAAGTCTCCACGGAAAATCGGAGAAGTGCGGGGAAATGGGGAAGACGCTCCTCAAAACCTTGTTGGGAGAGATTATATGACAATATGCCTCCCAAAGAAAGGCATGGTCACAAGCCCCGAATTGCAAAATGGTCCAGCTTTGCCTGAAGCGGATATCACACTCTGCAGCCTCGAAAGAAGCGGGCAGTGTGGAAGGCTAGTTCCGAGTTCCTAAAGAGGAGCCTCTTTTCTCCAATGGAAGTGGACTTGGGAATGAGCCGGAAGGGGTTCCCTTAAAGGAACGCATCTTGGGATCATTCCATTTCTCCTTCCCTGCCAGTGGAACCAGCAAGAAGACTAACAAAAAGAAAATATTACTCAAAGTAACAGATTGTCAACAACAAATACAATAGTAATTAGCTAGTATAAATGCTAAATTAAGTACCATAAAAAGTTGGTCTACAGATACTGCGTGGTGTCACCTAGCCCCCCCCAATTCGACGGAGATCCTTCCCATTGGCGGTCCAGACGGCTTTGCTGCTTCGCTCAGGGGCGCGGAGATCTGCTGGGATGGCGAGTGGACCTATGAGCGGTGCTGCCAGCAGGACTACAAGGACTGAAAAGGGAAAACGGGGTCGGAAAAAAGGCGGGGCTTTGGACAAACAGGTGAGAAGTGAAGCAAGGGTATGTCCTGGCAAAAGGGTGGGGAAGTTGTAAACAAAGCGCTCTTCCAGAAGAGGGTGGGGGGGTGTTGTAACCCAGCTTTTCGATGGACGCTTACTCTTTTTCAGGCTTCTTTGAAACTGCTCCCTGGTTCTGCCGGGTTATTAAAAAGGTCGCTTGGATTTGCCTGGCAATCGTGCGCGTATGCGCGTATGCGCGCTCGCGTGGGTTGCTGCGTGTCTCTTAAGCGGCCCGTTGTTCGCGGGTTTTAGAGGGATTCCACTTGGAACCTATCCATTTCCGGGGTTCCCATACTTTGAGATAAGGGTATGGGTCAAATTATGCCACCAGGGGACCACAGGTTTTAGTCTTTGGTTCCATTTACGAGGGTTCCATTTTGGGTACTGATTTTTGACCCACAGCCATAAAGATCTATGGGAATCCGCCGCAGCAAGGAATCCATGCAGCCGTCGCAGAAGCCAGGTTTGCCACCAAATTATTGACATGTTTCTTTGTGAAGGCAGGCCAAGCAAACACCCGTGTGCATGAACGACGCATTGAGGTTTCTTTGCAACCAAAAGCCGCGGTCACGGAAACTGGTTTCAAGCGGTTCGGGTGTTACTTGTCAGGCAATTTGGGGGTTGCTTAGAAAGGGTTCCAAGAAAAACCCAAAGGGAACCAAGGAAACGCCACGGTAAAAACACCAACAGAAGCAAGGAAACACCACAAGGAAACACCACAACAACACCACATGTGTCAAAAATCAAGTTTGGTTCTGTTCCTATTGCAAAAAGCAGGTCCATTCGACAACCCAAGGACTTGGTCTGCGAGATGAACCGGAAGGCCCGGGGACTCAACCGGCGGAGATTGGTGCGGCGGGTCTGAAGCTTGAGGATTGCTTTCACAAGGCTCCCTATGTTTGCTTCTGTTTTTTCAAACAACGCCATCTGGTCCAATATGCTTAAGGGGAAGCATAGGGTTTTCAGTTTTGCATGGAACAAATTATTCTTGAACAGGGCGGTGAGATGGCGCTCCGAACCTTGAAAAGGAGCAAACCATGTCGGAAGTGCATGTTTCTCATTCGATCGTTTCTTCCAAGGGGCTCATGAAGGGTCACAGATTTTGTCACCCCGTCGCGTTCCGAATGGGACCTTTTTGTTGGGCCTGGACCAAAAGGAAGCAACACGAAGCCAATCATCTGGTGTCCCGGGGGCCCAACTTTCCACGTTCAAGTTGGGGGCTGAATAGTGAGGGTGTTTGGCTTCGGAGATGAATTGGTTTGGCCTGGGTTCCTCAAGCCGAATGGGCAGCTTTCCACTTTTCCTCGCTCAGACGTTTGGACGTCTTGGATTTGCCGAGATCTTTCAGAGTGTCGATCCCTTGCGTTTCGTTAACTGGGAGCCCCCCCCAAAAACGCTTCTTTTCTTTTTTTTGCGGTTCCCCTTCCCGCCTGGGCAAAGCAAACCTTTGCCGGTCACCTTTCGCGCCAGCCAACTGCGCAGGGGGAGGAGGGGGGCTGTGTGGACTGCAAGAAGACGGTGGTGTACATGTGCCTCACCCCCACGGAGAAGCGCCTCAAAGACGCCCAGAACACCTACAACGAGAAGGCCGGCCTGCCCTGGCGCGAAGGGCGCGAAGGGCGCGAAGGGCAACCCCAGAAGTTCTGTGGGGTTTGTTTGTGAGGTAGTTTGTGGGGGTGAGTAGGGGGAATTTGTTGTGTGTATGTGTAAGGTCGGTTTGCTTTGTTTTGCTTTGGTCTGGTTTCTGTCTTTTTCCTTTCTTCCTTTCTTCCTTTCTTCCTTTGAACAAATCCTTCCCTTTTCATTCCTTTCTTTATTCCTTCCTCTTTTTTTTACAAGATATATATATATATAAGAATCATGTGTTCTTCCTTTTTTTCCTTCTTCCTTTCTTCCTTTTTTTCCTTATTCCTTTCTTCCTTTCTTCCTTCTTTTCTTCTTTTCTTCTTTCTTTCTTTCTTTCTTTCTTTCTTTCTTTCTTGCTTTCTTTCTTTCTTTCTTTCTTTCTTTCTTTCCTTCTTTCCTTCTTTCCTTCTTTCCTTCTTTCCTTCTTTCCTTCTTTCCTTCTTTCCTTCTTTCCTTCTTTCCTTCTTTCCTTCTTTCTTTCTTTCTTTCTTTCTTTCTTTCTTTCTTTCCTTCCTTCTTTCTTTCTTTTTTTTCTTTCTTTCTTTCAGTCGTTCTTTGCGTGTTCGTTTGTTTGTTTGTTTGTTTGTTTGTTTGTTTGTTTGTTTGTTTGTTTTGCTTTGTTCTGTTCTGTGTTGTTCGTTCTTTTTTTGCGTGGTCTGGGTCAACCATAACAGGTGCAACAATATGTTATTTTCCTGCATGTAATGAGGGGTTGGCCCAGGCTGCCGCCCTTTGGCCTGGATTCTCAGTGTCATGGGCCTTTCAGGGATTGGAAACCAGGGGACCGATCGATCAGAGCTTTGACTGCGGAAACGGAGGGGGGGGGGGGCTGGTGTGTGCTCTTTCTGACCAAGTGGGACGACTGTTTTCTCACGGAGAAAAAGAGAGAGCAACTCTTTCGTAGGCAGCCAACGGCCCGCCCAGCCAGTTTTGTCGAATAGCAGACCTGGCTGTTTCGAGTTTGTCACAGCAGCAAGGCCATTTCAGGAGCATACTAATCTATTGGATGACAAGGCGAACAACTTTCCGGCAGGGGCAGTTGCTGGCAAACAGCTGCAAGACAAACGATACAAAGCATCAAGGTTGCTTCAAGAACACTGATGCCATTTTTGTTCCAAGTGCGAAACTCCCAACAATGGTTCTTTTTTGGTTTCCCTCTCAACCGCAACAAGAATGCCATGAAAGCACAATACACCCACTTGTTTTGCCTTAAACCGCACACACACACACACACACACACACACACACACACACACACACACACACACACACACACACACACACACACACACACACACACACACACACACACACACACACACACACACACACACACACACACACACACACACACACACACACACACACACACACACACACACACACACACACACACACACACACACACACACACACACACACACACACACACACACACACACACACACACACACACACACACACACACACACACACACACACACACACACACACACACACACACACACACACACACACACACACACACACACACACATCACACACACACACACACACACACACACACACACACACACACA
Organism: Effrenium voratum; assembly: GCA_963377175.1. Classification (NCBI taxonomy): domain Eukaryota; class Dinophyceae; order Suessiales; family Symbiodiniaceae; genus Effrenium; species Effrenium voratum. Next base: position 162,883 of record CAUJNA010003495.1, on the reverse strand, counting down.
CACACACACACACACACACACACACACACACACACACACACACACACACACACACACACACACACACACACACACACACACACACACACACACACACACACACACACACACACACACACACACACACACACACACACACACACACACACACACACACACACACACACACACACACACACACACACACACACACACACACACACACACACACACACACACACACACACACACACACACACACACACACACACACACACACACACACACACACACACACACACACACACACACACACACACACACACACACACACACACACACACACACACACACACACACACACACACACACACACACACACACACACACACACACACACACACACACACACACACACACACACACACACACACACACACACACACACACACACACACACACCACACACACACAGGTGTTTCTCAAATTGGGGAGCCCGATTGTTGCCCGTGTAACCCGGCCCACCACTTTGAGGGCTTCTGTGGCACAGAAGCTTCGTCAGGTGGACCTCTTCAACAGCATGCAGGAGAAGAGCGGGACTCTGGCAAAGGAGATCCGAGAGGTCAAGGAGGACAGGGGGTGCTCTTGGAATGAATGAACTAGGAGCGCGTGCCACTTGAAGATGGGATGGTACGGATAATTCACAGCATCTGGTGGATTTATAGGGATTCCCTTTTAAGAGGGAATCCGACCACCTGGGAGTTCTCAACAAGGTTTAATCCTGGTCAACAAAGGCTGACCCAACTGTGTGTGGGTCGGAGTTTTCCCTTTTGCGTTTTCTCCTTTGGTGGTTTCGACCTTCTATCGGGTGTTTCCACAAGGATATGGCCTTCTTGGTCCCCCTTATTTTGGTAAGTTCTTTTTATATCCAACAGTGCTCCCAGCCTTGGGAAAGGAACTGGTTTGGGCAAGCGGACCGATGCGTAAATCGGGTCTCAAGCCCAAGAAAGCACATGGAACCTAAGACGATCCGTGGACCCGAGTCTCCTTTCGGTGTGTGGGTTGCTGCCGTTACCCTGCCGCTCATTGGCAGGAGGGTTTTGGAAAAAAACCTGATCCGTTGGAAGCAGTGTCCTTTTCTTGGATTTGTCTCCCAAAATCCCCCCCCCCAAAACAAGAAAGTGGTACACCCCGGCCCAACCACGACCCAACCCTCCAACCCTCCCACCCACCCAACCGGTTTCCCATTAGTTTCTCCCTAAGTCACTGCTCCCTAGGACCTGGTGCAGAAGGACCTGGTCTATCAGGCCAGCCGTGGGAAAGGTCTGGCAGTCTGTTCTTGAGAGGCGGCCCTGCCCAATTTTATCACCTTCCAACTGGAAGAACTGTTGTCCGCGTCTTTTAGATGGAAGCCCACCTGTTTTCAGCGGGCTGGACATGTGTGACGTCATCCGTGGTATTTGTGACGCTCGTGTTAAAGAACGTGAGGTTTGTGAGATTGTGGACAGTTGGGGGTAACAACCCGGTTCACATGTTTAAGAAACACTCGAAAGGCATCTCATACTTCCAACGCACCGAAGCGTCAAAGGAGCCAGGGCCATTCCCTCAGGAACTCCACGCCGATCTCAACGCCAAGCTGAACATTTGGAACGTGGCCTACAACAACAAGTCCAGGCCATTTCCGGGTCTTTCGGCGTTTACCGTCGGGGGAGGCCGCCCTGGTTCCTCTGTGTTCTTGGCGTGGATTATGATCTGTTTCGATTCTTTGGTGGTGTTTGCTTCCGCATCTTTGCTCACACAGCCTGCCGGCGACCAAGGGCAATGTGATAGATCAGGATTTTGGCACCAACTCGTGATGCCGCCGCCCAATCGCCAGGCTGTCCTCGTTAGCCCGCCTGCAGCAGCAGCGGCTCACCTGGAACAACTCCCACGCGGTGTGGGAGGACACACGCTCTGTTCTGAAGGCGACCCGTCGACCGTCGACTCGACCCATCGCGCGCTCGTCCGCTGACTCTGGTGGAAAGAACCCTTCCCCTTTTTGGACCGGTCTAGTGGAGTCTTGACTCTTTTTTTAACACAACAACACAGAAAACCATTAGGACAGAATGGCTCTGGCCATTCTGCCATGAAGCCAAAAGGAACCCGTCCCCATTGGCCATTTGGAGGGGTCAATTCCGAGGTAGGGAAACTTGTGAGTGTGGAAGCCGGCTCGGAAGGTGTCAGCGCCTGGATACCGGGTTTTCAAACATGCGGGTGTTTGTTTAGATGAGTTGCGCCGCCTGTGAGGACTTGCTTGCCAGATGTTCGATCGAACAGGCGCTGGGGCCCCGCAAGAAGCAATCGCTGTTTTGAACACTGCAACAAAATCAAAAGAGGCCAAGCCTTGTGCCATAGGTCCTTCCGGGATTCGGAAAGTGAAGGGCATCATGCTGAATTCCAGTCTTAGCCTTTTGCAAAGTCTAGTTGAGACCCCCATGTGAAGGCACTTGCTTGGGCTTCGCGGGCGAGAGGTTCACTCGTGGAGTGGGGATGTTGACAGTCGCGACGAAGGGGGCAGAATGATGACGCACATGTTGCCAGGATCATGACCTGATTTTTGGTTTTGAAGTACCAGACCCGCAAGATTGATCGGCCGCAACTTGAGCAAGAACTTTTGGAACCCATGTGAGGAGGTTCCTAAGGACCACCATATGGCATGTAGTGCATTCCCTTTTGGAAGCTGCACCGCGGCAAAAGACAGGGAGTTTCGTTGCCAGAGGCAACTTGTGCCCCGAAAGGACTTGCAAGGGTCTTCCGGGTCATTTTTTCTTGCCAGACAACTGAAGTACCGCCAAAGTTTTACGCCGCTGTGTGAGAGCCCAGGTCAAGGAGGTTCACTAAGCAGTATTATTGAAGGCCACCTTCTCGCCACTTCACGCCTGCCCCATCGTTTGGATAGGACTATCCCCGAAACAAAACAAGAACCTCCTTTTACCCCCCGAAAATTCCAGCTGCGCTGTGTCTTCGAGATCGAAGAGCGAGCTCGTAGGGTATACTTTGCACCCCAAGCTCGTCCTCAGCATCCTCTGCATCACCTGCACGCAGGCCAGCCCAAACATCTGGACCCCAACACCCCTGGCCTTACGACGGGCTCCTGATGCCACGTTGCCCAGCCTTCAAAAAACACTGTAAGACCGTGCAAATCGCGCCAGCATCCCAGCCAACATCCTCGCCAACTTTACCAGCATCCCTCGCATTCCTGCATCACCAGCATCCGGGCTTTCCAGCGTCCCTTGCATCCCTTGCATCCCTTGCCCCTGCATCGCTCAAGCCCTCAAACAATTGCCCTGAGAGTAGGTTTTGGCGGTGGGCAGACATAGCGGGCATGTTTGTGGCCAAGTGAGCGGGGTTTCTGCGCAAGCGGGTACGGCGCCACTATGCACCGTGTTTGTTTGTCAGTTTTCCCGGCTTTCTACGGGGCTTAGAGCGGGGATGCAGTCTTAGTCTGTGGGCTTTGGGTGTGCGCGTGCGGCGCGTGGGTGGGTGTGGGTGGGTGTGGGTGGGTGTGGGTGGGTGTGGGTGGGAGGGGTGGGTGCTGAGTGGAGCAACCCCTGCAGCATTTACATGGAACCCACAAACCAGCATTTGAGTTTGAGGGACTTTGGGGGAACCCCTGTTTGGGTCCAGCTGCTCTTAGGACCCATACACCCAAAGGCCAAACTGGGGCCAGTGCTTTGCAGGGAAGCTTCCCTTGTGTCGGTTGGAGCTCCCATTTGGGCAGGTTTCCCTTTAGTTGACACCTGCCCAAATTATCTCAAAACAGTCCCTTTTTCGGCCAAAGATGGCCCCCGATTTGGAGACCCGAAGAGCCACGTCCGGCAAGGCTGCCCAGGCCGTGACCGCGGAGACCCAGCGGAACTTGTCGGACGCGCGCCAAAGCGAGGAGCCCACGCGGATGCGTTTGACTCGCGACACGTGAGAAGTTCCGGGTCGTTTATCTCCAGCGTCTCTTCGGGAAAGGGGGTGTATGTGGTATCCCCGTAAACTCTAGACTCTGGTTTGGTCGACCAAGGAAACGAGGAGATGGGTTGCCTCCTTTTTGAGGGAAGGAGTTGGCAACTACTACTGCTACACCTACTACAACTGCTACTTCTACTGCTACTACTACTTGTCCTAGTACTACTATTACCACCACTACTACTACTACTACTACTACTACTACTACTACTTCTTCTACTAGTACTACTACCACTACGACCGCTACTACGACTGCTACTACCGCTACTGCTACGACTACTACTGCCACCATCTGCTACGACTAGTACTGCCCCCACTGCTACTACTACTACTACTACTACTACTACTACCACTACTACTACTACTAGTACTAGTACTAGTACTACTACTACTACTACTACTACTACTACTACTACTACTACTACTACTACTACTGCTACCACTACTTCTACTACGCCCGTTTGCCAACGCACTTTCGCGTAGCCACTTTTCAACAAGCATGTTCTAGCCCCCGTAGCCAAACTCCGAGGGGGAAAGACAGCCGCATAGCCTCCGCATAGGTATGTGCTCCCAGCAGTGTATAGGCCCTTAAAAAAACACCAAAAAACAAAAACGGCTCATTTGGCTGACGGGTGTGCGTTCTCTAATTATCATGAAGCTCGAGCAGGTGTGCTTCTGCTTACTGTATCATTCAGCAACTCAAGATCATCGAGAGTGCGGCGTCAGGAGCACGGGTATATGACTGGCAGAGTTGTTGCTGCCTAAAAGAGATGACTTTGGAACATCATATTCTGGTCAGGGCCCACTTGCGTTCAGGCAGCTTGGCCGATGGTTTTCCGCGTGCCGCAGGAGATGGGTCGCCTGGCCCTGCAGCGGAACAGCTCGGAGTACCAACGGACGATGCAGGCGGCTTCCGCGCGGAGTGAAGCCAAAGTTTGACCAAGTTGAAGCAGGACCCCTTTCGTTTGATGATGGTGCAAGGGGCGGCGTTGGTGTTTTTAAATTCGGATCCTCTTGGCACGTGTTTTTCTTTTGAGAGTTTCAGTGATTGTTTTAGAATCCAGAGGCATCCCCCCCAAAAAAGCCAGAAACCCCAAAGAACCAGGCCCACGCTGCCAAAGGATCGTTCCAATTTCACGGGTTTGTGGTTACAGTTTAGTGGTAGTTGTTGCCTAGTTGCGCCGCTAAAACGGTCAAACTTGACCCACTTCGCCCACTAAAACTTAGTTAGCAAACTCTGCGACCGCCCCCATCTCCGCCCTTTTTCCGGCTCGCCGGGGCCCTTGTCTTTTTCCACCCGAACCCAAAACCGAAGCCCAGGCCTTCGAGGCGGCCTCCTCGCAGCTGCAGAGGGCCAAGGTGCGCCAGGCGCAGGCCCAGGACGCGCGGCGGGGCGCGCGCGTCCCTCTGCGAAAACGGGGGGAGGCGTCCACCGGGTTTCAAGGGGCTCCCAAGAGTGGATGGGTTGTGTTAAGGGAGGTGTCTGGGCAAGTGGATGGATGGGGTTCGATGGGAGAAAAGAGGTCAATGGATCAAGCTGTTTGTGGTTGTTTGTCCTTTTGATGGGTTGAAGTTTCGTTAGACATAGATGGGTAAACCACTGGTCTAGATTGGCTTGATGAACCGTTTACCAGAAGAAAAAAACAAAACATCGATTTGTCCAAAAGGACACATGGCTTGGGGGTCCAAGGCTTGTAATTCACGCCTCGGTGTCGCTTTCTGGGCTTCGGGGTCGGACTGATCTCGAAGGTTGTGACTTAAAACCTGGATCAGCACCAACACGTCCGGCTGGGGTGGTCTGAAACCCCGCCTTTTTGGCAGGGCCTCCTTTTTTTGGTGCATTTCCGAGTTCCTGGGCCATTTTTCAATAAGCACCGCCAGCCTGAGAATCGAACTGCGCCCTGTTCTTGCTGGCGCTCAGGGAATGTGAATATCTGGCCTCTAGACTTGCCTCCATCTTCTGTGCATGACCATGTGACCCGCCGGTGCATTTCGGTTTACATAGGAATTCCTTCGGCCATATTTGTGTCTTTGACACGCACACCGTGCGTGGACGGCTACTTGCAGGTGAAAAGGTTTGCGGCAGCGCGGACCAGATCAGAGAGGTTGAATCTCTGTTGCCAGTCAAACTGGTAGCGGAGCCTCGGCAGAGGCTCAGCCAAGGCGCGGTGGAGATCGCGCAGGTTGTGGAAAAGACCTACGTCAAGAACGTTGAAGTACGGGGTCTTCCCAGGGACAGGCAGAACAGCGAGCCCAACTCTCAGGACTTTGGAAACACCGAGCCCTACGGCACGGTCCTGAGCTACCTCACCTTCGGTGTCTACGGGATCCTCCCCCCGGTACTCTCGGGTGTCTTCTGTTGATAATCAGCTTTGGCATCTGTGAGGTGTGAGATCTTCAAGAAGAGCAACGAGCTTTACCTCGACTTTCTCTCGCCGGGCATCTGGGCGAGATGGCCACTGTGCAGGCCAAGGACGTGTACGTGACGTGGAACGGCGATCCGACCACCTGGGGCGATTACCTGCGGAAGGTCAGACTTCAGCACGATAAGACGCCCAAGCGGAAGCTCAAGCATCTGGGACCGGAATTGGTTTCCCGTTTGACGGACAGAGCATGGACAGCCTGCTCCGAAATTGACCACAGGCTTCTTCGCAAGAAGAGCGGCACCAAGTACCTCTTGCGCTTCCTCCTTGCCAGGTTGGGACAGACGGCCATCCCCGATGCAGGTTCCCGTCTCGAAGAGCTTTTCATCAAGCTTCGTCGACAACCTGGGACACCTATGAGTCAGTGGGCTCAACAGGTAAGGGAGGCCTATAAGAAGGTGCAACGGTCACTTCTTCGTGCCCGACATGAAGGCAAGGGTGCACTACCCGCTGAACCGGCTCGAGGTGAACTTGCTGGACAACGACCAGGTGCTGATCATCCTCGAGGAGCTCCTGCGGGATCCCGGCAAGGGCGATCTGGAGAGTCAGAGGCGTCCCGGAGATCGGATGCCATGCGGAAGAGCCAGAAAGCAGACGAGCAGTTCAGTCAACGCCTTCCTCTCCTACTAGAGGAGACCAAGGAGATCTGCAGGAAGGCGCAGCTCAGTCTGATCCTGGCCCTGAACTTCCCAGACTCCCGGAGGACGAGCAGGAGGAAGCCGACAAAGGAAACGATGGTGATTGGCGATGGTCGAGATCCTGGTGGAGTAGTGGCCAACATCAATGGGGCGCTCATCAGTGGCGTCGCGGTCGTGATGATTCTGATTCAGAAGATTCAGACGACGACGATGATCCCGACGTACCATGGGACGAGCTAGAGATCAACCCCATTGAGGTATTGCCTGAAGAAGTACTCGGATGGCTTCTGTTGCGGAGAGCGAATCTACCTTCCCAGGCACGGCTGAGTGTTCAGGCTTCGGTTCAAAACAGCCTGAGGTTCTCTGCCTTAAGATGGCGTTGCGGGACCAGGAGGAGGAGCTGCTGTACCAGGAACGGAAGTCGGATGAACGAAAGTTCAATCGGCCCAAGCGGACTTACTGGGTGGAGCAAGGTCAAGAATGGGGCCTCATGGACGTGGACTTCGGCGACGAAGACGATGATGACGCACGAATCCACTGGATCGGCAGAGAGCTCCCCCCCAAGGTCTACTACCAAGAGGAGCTTCCAGAAGAAGTGGAGAGTGCGTGGTGGAACGAGCAATGGTCGGATCCCTGGAGCTATGAGGACGTGTTCTACGGCGAGTCGGACTTCACTGTCGATGAGGTCAAAGAGCTGGAGGAGGCCTATGGCGTCTTTGAGAGCAAGCTGCGCACCTTTGCGCAGGCGAGGGCAATGATGAAGGCCAAGAATAAAGGTCGTGGCTTCTTTCAGCAGGCCAAGGGCGCGATGCCAAAAGGAAAGGGTTCCGGAAAAGGCAAGCCACAGTCCCCGGTTTTGGCCAACTTCCCCTCCGGCAAGAAGGGCAACGGCAAGGGCAGCAAGTCGGAATACACGGGCTGCTTCATCTGCGGCTCCAAAGAACATCGGTTTCAGCAATGTCCCCGTCGCCAAGGAGGTGGTTCGGGCGGCGGTGGAAAAGGAAAAGGATATGGTGGCGCCCCGGCCTACGTGGTGGTGACCGCCAACGAAGGTCCCGTCCCCGAGCTCTTCGGCGACGACGTAGTCCTGGCAACCACGGATGATGACAGCTACCGGCTATACGGGGTAATCGACTCGGGAGCCACTGAGACGGTGGGCTCTCTACTGGCTTTGGAGAACATCATGGAGACCCGGAGGAGTCTCTACGGGCCGGAGCCGGTCTACATCTACGGAGAGACGAACAAGTCCTTTCGGTTCGGCAACGGAGACCAGATGAAGGCCAGCAGCTACGTTGAAATCCCACAAACCGTGGGAGGACACACAGTGTACATGGGTATGTATACTCTTGATACCCCATCGTATGTTCCTGTTTTGATCGGCATCAAGACGTTGACACGTCTTGGCGCGGTTGTGGATTTCCAACAGCGCCAGGCAGTTTTCCGAGGACTCAACTCGAATGTAGTGCCATTGATTCACTGCAATCGCACGAGTCATCTTCTTATTGACCTCGCCCGAGACTGGACCAGCCCAGACCGAGTGGCAGTGTACACGGCGGTTGACTTGCATTTGGATTGGGCGCATGGCATCCATGAGGTTGAAGAGGAAGAGGATGTGAGTAATCATGATCAACAGGAATGGTCAGAACTGTTTGGTGGAGAGCATGCAGATGATGATCCGTGCTCACCGCAGCCGATGTGTGCTCAAAACGAGCAGGGCTCAGCTTTGGCTTCGGTGCCCGACCCTCTCCTCGATGGCAATGAGCTCTCAGACGGACAAGAACGAAGGCAGCCAGACGCCCGTGATCAAGACGGAATGCGCGGAGAAAGCCAAGACAGGCAAGAACAAGAAGGAGAAGCTGCCGGAGTCGGAGAAGTACGACCAGAGGGATCCACGATGCCACGGGGCCCCCTGCTTCGACCAGCACGAGATCATGCCCTTCTACAGGGGGAGCCTGAGCGGCAAGAATGCTCACGGTCGTTGGCTGACATGCGGGAAATGCCGATTGAGGATATCCTACGTGCCAGCGTTTGGGGCCCATGCTCGCTTTCGCCAAGCGGGACCCCTCTCCTCAGACGTCCATGCCCAGTTGGAGGAGAAGTCCAACGAGATTGTGGAGAACCCGGAGGTGCTGAATGCAACCACGGTGGCGATGGACGGTGCGGAGAGAAGCCTGGTGAACAAGTTGGCAGAGGTGAGAAGGAAGAAAGAGGAATTGAAGCCGAAAGCCAAAGCCAAGGCGGGTGCGGCTACTACCACTCCTACGATGAAGAAGATGACCAAGCGCGAGGGAACGGAGACGGCGGAGGAGCTGGAATCCCTGGAGGATGGCGAGTGGAAGAAGGTGCCTGCTTCGGGGAAGTGAAGGTGACATCGGGTGAGGAGAAGGCGAAGTTGGTGTGTAGCATCAAGGACGCCGTGGCTTCTGTGGACGAAGTTCTACGGGAGTTGGAAGGTGCATGCATGATGGCCAAGACCCCTCCGGTTGATCTGATTGAAGTGTGTTGCCCCCCGGATAGCTCGCTGTCCGGCATGGTGGAGGAGATGGGAGGGACGGTCATCCGAATTTGTGAGTCTCACATGAACCTTGCTACAAGAGATGGACTGATGAAAGCCGAAGAAGTTTTGCGGAGAGAAAAGCCGAGATGGATGTGGGTCAGCTTTCCCTGCGGACCCACCAGCAGTGTCCAGGCCCTCAACGAGAGGACCGAAGAGATGAAGGTGAAGAGCATGATGCGGAAGAAGAAGTCTCGCCGGCTGGTGAGACGCTCTATGAAGCTGCTCTACATCCATGTTTTTGAACATGGTGGACATCTGGCGTGGGAATGGCCTCAGAGCAACCAAGGGTGGTGGTTTCCGGAGGTTCAGCAGTTTTTCAAGGACGTGGAGAACCACTACGAGCTCTACAGAACGATTCTTCATGGTTGTCGAGTCGGAGTTCGCGCCCACGACGGAGGACTGATGAAGAAACCCTGGAAGATATTCACCACCAGCCAGGAGATGGCAAGTGCGCTGGATCTGCAGTGCACCAAAGATCACAAGCATTCTCCGTGCTTGGGGTCGGACAACACCAAGCGGTCTGCCTTCTACACAGAGAAGATGGTGAAGATCATCTCTCGGGTGATCCTCAAAGACCAGGGAAGACAAGCCCCTGGAATACGTCTGAAGAACATGGACGGCCACGACAACAACGTGGCGAACCTCGTCGACATCCTGGAGGACGCCGAGGAGGAGTTCATTGGTGCGGTGGACGACCAGTCCATCCCGAAGGAAGAAAAGTCAGAGATTCCGGAAGGACTCTCGGAACAACAATGGGCCAAAGTGCGAGAAGTGGTGAGAAAGCTGCATGTGCGGGCCGGGCATCCCTCCAACATCGCTTTGGTGAATTCTCTGAAGGCGAGAGGAGGAAGCGCTGCGCTGATTGAGGCTGCTCGTACGCTGCAGTGTGACGATTGCCTGGAAGCCAGAAGATCACACGCGGTGTCCAAGGCATCTTTCAGTCGTGCCAACACTCTGTGGCACACTCTGCAGATGGACATCGGGCAATTCAAGTATAAGAAGAAGATCCTGCATGTCTTGTTCCTGGTGGACGAGGCTTCGACGTTTGTGGTTCCTCACCTCATCGGCGAGCTCGACGAGGATAAGTCCATGAATGCCTCGGCCGAGCAGGTGGTGGAGGCACTGCAGGCATCATGGGTGCGGTTCTTTGGACATCCTAGCCTTCTAAGATGCGATCCTGAAGGAAGTCTGCGATCAAGACTCTTGGAAGATTGGTGTGCGAGAAGGGATGTGGAACTACAACCCTGTGCTGCGGAGGCGCATCATCAGATAGGCGTGGTTGAGCGCATGATCGGCACCATTCGGAAGAGTGTTGACCGTTTCCTACGTTCGGAGGAGGCGACGGCCTGGGAGGCGGTGCTGGCCATGTGCGCAGCTCATAACGAGCATGCGAAGGTCGGTGGCTTCAGCCCTAACCAATGGGCACTTGGACGTGATCCTGGACTGGATTTGAAGATGCATGAGAGCGGACGAGATGGAGCTCCCATACACGTCGGACAGCGCGACCCCAAGGAAGCGGTGTCCAAAGCAATGGCGGTGCGAACTCGAGCGGAGGAGGCGTATCGCCGGATGGTGGTGCAGGAGGCGATCAATCGCGCTTGGAACTCGAGCCCCAAGAAAGGTGAGATCTACATGCCGGGCGATTTGGTATATTATAAGAGGTTTCAGGCTCCTGGACAAGCAGTTGCCCATGCGGATGTCGATGTCACGCGAAGGCGGATGGCAAGATGGTTCGGTCCGGCAAGGGTCCTAGCGACGGAGACGCTGTCACCCTCGGGGAACGCTGAAGATTCTGTGCCGGGCAAGATCATTTGGATCGTGGCAGCTGGCAGGCTCAAACGTGTCAGCCCGGAGCAACTTCGTTTGGCTTCGCCCAGAGAGCGTTTGATCGAGGAGGGCACCAACCCAGCAGATTTTCCGTGGACTATCCATGGGATGCTCAACAAAGTAGAGAAGGGCGAGTTCGACAACTACGAAGACCTCTACCCAGATGGCGGCCGACTCCCTCTGATGTCTAGCAGAAAGCGAGGCAGAGCTCAGAGCGAGCCGCGGCCAAAGGCTGCTGCCAAATCTAGTGCAAGGGTAGAGGGAGGTGACAAGAGTGAATCAAGACCCATAAGAGGCCAAAAGACTCCAACAAGAAAGGGTGGCAAAGAAGGCCCATCAAGAGCGCAAGTAGGGACGGAAGGAGCACCGTCTGCGCCAAGAGAAGCGAGGGCACGCTCAAGGTCCCCTGTAGGAGGCACATCTAGCCCATCGGGCTTAGGAACCCCTGGTAGTGTAGTTGATCAGTCGCTGCACGAACTGCTCAATAATCGGCAGTTTGCTGCCGCTAGGCAACGCCATGGTGGCACAGCGGAAAGGAGCCGGTCATCGGCAAAAGTGGTGATGGATGAGTCCCTCGGTGAGGCGGTAGCTCTTCTCATGGACTCCGAGAAGGGCAAGAGCAACCTCATGCGGGACCCTGTCAACAGCTACCTGATTGACGAACTCGGCATTGGTAACAATGAGGTGATGGCGTGCTTCGTTGTTGACGTGCCCGAGGATGGCAAGGAGTTCCGGCAATTTCAACGAGATCCGGAAGAGTGGCTAGTGAAGAAGATTAAGAAATCCCCGGAGGTCAGTCTGTCGAAGATGGCTCCCGAAAGGGTTGAAGATTTCCGCAAAGCCAAAGAAGCGGAGGTCACTCAGTGGGTTCGTTCGGCAGCGTGCCGGGCGGTGGAAGGCGGCAGGCTCATTCCGAAGGACAGGGTGATGAAGATGCGGTGGGTCCTCACCGTGAAGGGCAGCGGCGCTGCAAAAGCTCGGATCGTGATCGTGGGCTTCACTGACCCTGATCTTGCTTGCTTGCCTAAAGCTAGCCCAACCATGAGCCGGAGATCCAGACAGTTGATGGCTACCATGGCGGCGACGGCAGGGTGGTCTCAGCTGAAGTGTGACGCGAAGAGCGCTTTCCTTCAATGCAGTCGGAACACGGAGGAATCGCGAAGCATTTTTGCGGTACCCCCGGATGAGTTGGCGGATGCCATGAAAGCACCTCGTGGCAGAGCAGTGCAGATTTTGAAAGCTTGCTACGGGCTGGTCAACGCCCCGTATCAATGGTTCTGCGAAGTGCGAGATCGCATTCTTCTCATTGGAGGCGAAGCTATCCACACCGAGCCTTGCATGTGGATTGTTCGCGGTCCCGACAGCAGTGTTTGTGGAATCATTGCCTCGCATGTGGACGACTTTTACATGGTAGGTGATGAACAGGACCCCACTTGGAACGCATTCTTGGTGAACTTCAAGCAGTCATACATGTGGAGCCCTTGGGAAGCAGATGTGTTTGAGCATTGTGGCATCATCATGCAGCAGCTTAGTACTGGTGAGATTCAGTTGGATCACAGCAAATATTGCACTGGCATGAAGCAGATCGACCTGAAGGATCGAGATGATCATGCTCCCGCCAATCCCACGGAAACAGAGCAGATGCGCGCTATCTTAGGTGCGGTTCAGTGGCGTGTGCAGCAGAGTGGACCTCAACATGCGGCGAAACTGGGACAGCTCTTGACCATGGTTAAGGCCCCGACTGTCGCTATTTTGCGTGAAGTGAACAAGTTAGTTCGCGAGGTCTATGCGGAGAGACACTCGTCTCCCCGGTTGCAACCGCTGAAATGTGAGCTCGAGAAAGTGGTGATGGTTTGCTGGACAGACGCGGCATTAGCAAATCGTGGTGACGGAGGCTCGACAGGCGGATACATAGTGGCGGCGGCCCCTCCGGCTTTGCTTGAAGGTCGTAGGTCACCTGTGTGCATGTTGAGCTGGAGATCAACGAAACTGCGGCGCGTGGCTCGCAGCTCGCTAGCTGCAGAAGCTCAAGCATTCTCTGAGGGTGAACAGGAGCTGATGTGGTGTCGTTTGCAGTGGCGTGAGATGCTTGGTGAACGCATCGACTTGCAGAGCCCGGGGAACAGTTTGCAGAAAACCCCTGGAGTGATGGTGACGGATGCCAAATCTCTTTACGACGCTGTGAGCCGTGGGGATGCAGCGACGAGCGGTTTGGGTTTGTCAGACAAGTACTCAGCTCTGGAAGTGCTGTCGGTGATGGAGAGACTAGCAGAAGCGAAGACATCAGTTCGGTGGGTGCACAGTGGTGCGCAGCTGGCAGATGGGTTGACAAAACATCAGCCATCATCGTGCCTGAAGAAGGCCATGACGGATGGCGCCTGGACGCTTGTGGCAGATGAGAACTTTCTGTCGCAGAAGAAGCGCAAGAAGATCGGGTTGGCAGATAATCCGGTCAACACAGAAGTTTCTGGCAAAAGACTATGGGGCATGTGAATATCTGGCCTCTAGACTTGCCTCCATCTTCTGTGCATGACCATGTGACCCGCCGGTGCATTTCGGTTTACATAGGAATTCCTTCGGCCATATTTGTGTCTTTGACACGCACACCGTGCGTGGACGGCTACTTGCAGGTGAAAAGGTTTGCGGCAGCGCGGACCAGATCAGAGAGGTTGAATCTCTGTTGCCAGTCAAAGGGAATGAGTTGGACTGAATCTGATTTTTCCTGAAAGGAAGCCACCAGTTGGACGGTTTGAATGGGGGGTCCTGCCCTTGGCCGCAGGAGGCGCGCGGTGCCGCGGAGGCCGCCGAGTCCTTGGCCTCAGGCAACGCCAGCGCCGCGGCCAACGCGGCGGCCGCGGCAAACGCGGCGCGGGAGGCGCGGTACGCGGCGACCGCGGAGCCGCTGCGGAGCGCCGCGGCCGCGAGGCGCGGGGTGCGGGGCGAGGTGCGAGAGGCCGGTTTGGAAGCGAAGTGGGAAGCGATCTCCTGGAAGTTCGTGGGGATATTTCCGGTTTTCAAGGGCAATGGCAGGAGGTGAGGGTTGGAAGTGGACCTAAAGACAAGGACGAAAGGGGTTGTGATTGTTTGTTTGTTAGGGTGAGCGGGCAGTCCTCGGAAGTCTGGACACGCGTCCTCTGGATTTTGCGGGTTCCCCCAGATAAGCGTGCCTTCTCAAGGGTTGGCATGTGTGTTTGTCAGCCTTGGCTTTGGCTAAATACTTTTAGGCATCACCAGTTCAGAGGCATCACCAGCAGAGGCATCACCAGCATCAGCAGCAGCACAGGCATCACCAGCAGCCATGGATGCGGATTTGCACGTCGCGCATGGCCAAACAAAACAGATTCGGATTTTTGTCCGGGCCTTCTCCGGATTTTGCGGCCTTCTCCGGGTTTTCGTGCTCCCCCAACCTTTGTGTGCTCGCTCCTTTTTATTATTATTATTTGTTTTCTAAAAAATATTTAAAACAAAATATGAGAAGGCCCTGCCACTTGGGAAAATCCTATGGCCACAAATGAGGTACCTTACAGTAAAAACGCAGATCGGCTTCTCCCCGGGGTATCGTGCATTCTCACTCCTTTTTTTTCTCCGGGCGGTTCCCCCCAGCCGGTTCTGCGCCGGGCTGCTCGGGTCCCCTTGACTTGTGGATCCTTGCTGGTCTTTGACAGGGAAGACAACCGGGTTCCAGTCCCAAGTCTCAGGTCTCAGCCCAGATGGCTGAAGCGCCAAAAGAGAAAGAGCGCTCAGTGCGTTCGCAACGCTTTTGGTGTGGCTGTGGGAAAGTAATCAAGCAAGTTTGTGGGTATAGCGGCCTTTAGAACGGTTCCAAGCATTGAGAAGGCATGGTTTTTCTGGGGAAGAATCCTCGGGGATGGGGGTCCAGACCCTCGAAGTCCAGAATCTGCAGAGTTTCCTTTGGACCTGCAAAATGATCAGAAGTTCAAGTGCCTGGGAAGCGAATTATTGTTGGGGGCAACAAACCAAGAGAAGAAACCTGATAGTTTGGCCAAGCCGAGCACATGGTCCAGCAACTTCCTTTCCTCAAAGTTTCTAAGGTGGTTAGTGGGGTGAGCCCCTTCATTTCCCCTCCCATCTCAGGCATTTTCTGGGGCCTCTCTTCATGTTACAATTTGAGGTTGACCAAAGCATATGCACCATAATCTCGACATGACCATTTTTGTTTGGGGGGCAAAAGCTCAGGAACACTCCAACGCAACTGGCTGTCAAAAGTCCGCAAGGGCCCCTTTCTTCAGGACAAATACAAAGCGCAGCTAGGAACCTCTCGCGGCGCTCCGCGGTGGAGTTGCTCTCAGCACACCAGGACATCCGACTTCGACCCATTTGATGCAGGGTCTCCGGTCAACATACCGCTTTTGGAGAGGCCAAGTTGAAGGGCCAAAGCTTGACTTCTGGTTCGTCTTAAATTGTTCAATCTTTCCCTGCGACTCGGTGGGGGAAGGGATGGTTGGTCCGCTTTTTTCCTTAGTCGAGGTCGGTGGGTTGGCGGATTGTTGGATCGATTGGTCGGTGAGTCGGCCGGTTGCTGGGTCCACGCCCTAAGCCTCACACTAATTGCGTCGTACACCTCCCCAAGCACACAAAACAAAGGGAACAAAACGTACCCTAAACCCACCCTGAACATACCCACCCAAAACATCTCCCAGAACACACTAACCCCACTTAAGCCTACCCTAAATCCCTAAACCCACCGTAAACCCACGTTAAACCCAGTGTAGATCGCTACCCTGAACCCAGCCTAAAGCATTTGAACACCTAGCCTAAGCCCAACTTAAACCTCCCTAATCCCTAGCTTGTACCCGCTCTAAACTTATCCTGAACCCACACTCAACCTGCCCAATTCCACACTGAGTCATGGGTGAGCTGCGTCAGAATTCGAGGGGGGTGGCTTCCTCTAGAGAAGGTGGCTACAAAGACCATTATCCGAAAAAGGTCCCTTACTAGGGTCTCGTTTCCCGCTGATTGGTGATTTCCCCAGGTTCCCCCAGCAGATTTTTGCAGAGCAGGATCCTTTTTTCGGGTTCCATGACCGCGGAAGTCTGCAAATCCCTCCTATTGCCGCCAGGAGGCCGAGGCCCGTCTGGCGGCCGCGCGGCGCGCGGCCAGGCCCGCGGCGAAAGCCTCGGGCTGCGACTTCTTCGCGCGGCCGGGCCCGAGGCCGGGGAGTTCTTTTCTTGCTGCGATGGGCAGGGAACGAGAAATGGAATGACCGAAGGACCCCAAACTGAACCATCCAACTCGTGGTTTCCTTTAAGCCAGGTTCATTCCATTTCTCATTCCCTGCCTATCGCACCAGCAAGTTATCTTTGGTGCGTTTTGCCCGGATGTTAGGACTTTAACCTTTTGCCAACTAATGGTTTTTCCATCAAACCACTACAAGTTGAACTTTTAGCAGGGGAGCAGAAAGCAAGCGAGTTGTGTTACCGGTGCAAAGGTGAGGCAAAGCAGTTGACCGCAAGCTGGTTTTGGGCATGTTTGCAAACCCGCCTACAATGGCGAGGCGTTGGTTCAGTGTGAGATCTCTTAAGTTATCCAAGAGGGGTCCCCAATGTCTGAATGAACCCACATGTACAACAGCTGAAAGTGTAAACAAGTGCACACCTGTTTGAACACAAGTCAAGATAGATGCAAAAGGTGTATATATATATATATATATATACATATATGTATATATGTATATTATATATATAAGCATCGTTGAATCAGACCCCGCTGCTTTTTGACTCCACATCCCTCACCGGCAGGGAAGTTCATCACATCAGGCTTCCACCGTTTCACAGTGCAGAGACGCGGCAATTCTCTAGATTAGATCAAATTAGGACAGATCACAATGGAAGAGACTCAGATATGGGTGTCCCTTTTTTTGAGGCTACCCTTCTTGTATGTCTCCTGTACAACCCCCATATGTTGTCTTCTTCAAACAAAAAATCCAAAAACAACAGCTCCAGCGCTTTAAATATAACGCCTCTATAACCCCCGCAGGTTTTCCTCTAAACAAAAAACAGAACCCCCCCCATACTTCTACGCAAAAAACCGCACCAGCTCCCGCGTTATGTTTTTTTCCCCCAGGCGCCCGGCGCCGTCTCCGCGCCTGTCGGGCGCGGAGAAGAGCGCCGCCGCGGCCACGGAGGCGCGGAGCGCCGCCGCCGCGGAGCTGCACGCGGCGCAGCGCGAGGAGCGCCTGGTGCGGCGCATGGCGGCGCGCTGCGGCGAGACCCGCGGCGCTGGAGGGGAGTGGCGTGGGCGTGGCGTGGGAGTAGCCCGGGGGCGGGGGAGAAGGGGCTTCATGAATCCAATTCCGCTTCTGTGACAACCTTGGGAATCTCTCTTCAAAGTTTCGGGGGTGAGTCTTAAGCCCTTTTGGTTGTATCACAGAAGTGGATTCCATGTCCCACAGGTCTGGTTGGAGCCCAGACCTGGCGGCTTTTGTTGTGGTTTTGCTTGAAAGGCTGAAGAATATATGAATCCTCGTTAAAGGGAGAAGGTAGTCATGGGAATTGTAACTTTGGTATCACAGCAAGCGTTATTTTCAACAAACCATGCAAAGCTTTGAACAACTAGGACCGGACTAGATCTGGACAGGCCATGTTCCTTGTTTCTTGCCAAGGCAAAAAAAACATGGGTGTGGTGAACCAAATAATGGATTCTTTGGTTGGTGAGTTGTACCCTGTCACCAAGAAACATGCGTGCAGAGACTGCTTGTGGAGGACTAATTTCTTTTGGACAGAGATGTGCACTTCCTTGTTTGTTGCTGGGAGGAAATACTAGCAACTCAAATGGACACAAGGAAACCAACCATTTTAGGGGACCCTACGCTGAGAAACACCCTAGTGACAACTTTATGTTCCCCTAGTACTCCTTTTGGGCAACTCTTCTTCATAAACGGAGCCGTGACAAGAGCCATCTTGTTGGTCCCCCTATTTCCTAGGCCTTGAAGGAAAACCAAAGTTTCCCTTGACTAAAAGGATGCTTTTCGGAAGGGAACCCCAAAGGTAATCTCAACAGTTCGCGGGGGTTCCCGTGAGGACACACCCAGCATTGCCTTTTTGGTAGGTTGGTGCTCTGCAGGTGTCGTGGAAATCTGCGGTTGGGCAAAGAACGGAGGGAAAGGCAGGGCAGTTGTTCCTAGTGCTTCCTAGATTTCCCTTTCCTGGTGCTGTTGAACATCACCTGGTAACTCGGAACCCTGTGTATGGCATATCCAAAACACCCCTTAGCAGGACCATGAGTATTCCTTAACGAGGAAGCCATGACCTGCAGGAGTTTGACGTTTGGCAAATGACCTCCAATGCGTCTGTCCATTAGGCTAAGATTCGACGGTTTCTAGTACTCTCTTTCCAGCGTTCGTGGAAGTGGACGTTGCGGAGGCCTTTTCAAGAGGACTGCAGTCTTTCAAAACCCTCCAGTCGTCAGCTTCCATGATTGGACCAGAGGCAAACGCACCTGGGTTTTGAAATGGACCAATGACCAAGGAATGGCGCCGAAAAGGTCGAGGTCGAGACCGGGGCGAAAAGCGAGGCCGGACCTGGCTGAAGTAGCGGTGCCAGACCTGGCTGAGTTTTTTCCCCAACAGCTGAAAGCTTTGGGGTCTCAGCCCAGATAGGCTCCGGGGTGGTGCGGGGCGGCCCTGAGGTAAGGTTCCACGAGGGTTCCACCAGGGCTGCGAGGTGATCCGGGGTGGTTTGAGGTGAGGTTTCACGAGGGTTCCACGAGGGTTCCACGAGGGTTCCACGAGGGTTCCACCAGGGTTCCACCAGGGTTGCACCAGGGTTCCACCAGGGTTCCACCAGGGTTCCACCAGGGTTCCACCAGGTTGGGTCCGGGGTGGTTTGAGGTAAGGTTCCACCAGGGTTCCACGAAGTTTCCACCAGGGTTCCACCAGCGTTCCACCAGGTTCTGCAAGGGCTGTGGTGTGGTTCGAGGTTCTGCGAGGTAAGGTTCCATGAGGGTTCCACAAGGTTCTGCAAGGGCTGCGGGGTGGTCCGGGCTGCGAGGGCTGTGGGATGGTCCGGGGCGGCTTTGAGGTAAGGTTTCACAAGGTTCCACAGAGTTCCGCAAGGATTCCACAAGGGTTCCACAAGGCTCCACAAGGTTCCACAAGGGTTCCACAAATGTTCTGCAAGGTTGGTTTGTTCTGGAGGGAAGCAATGTGTCATCGGAGCAGTAAATTGAGGGCTCAGAAGATCGCTTTGCTCATGGGCGGAACACTAAGCAAAACCGAAATCAATGGTTTTCAGCACACTTTCACTGTTTTGTCACTTGCTCACTTGCTCAGGCACCGCGGCTCGAAATGCTGGCTTTGTGGCAGATCAGATCACGCTGCTGCGGGACTCACTGTGCAGCAGAGTAAACGCTTGGCATTACTGAGTGTTACTTGGTGGGCTTTGGGTTCAAGGGCTGTAAGGTTCCAAAAACGCTCCACGAGGTTTCTGATTACCAGGTTCTGCAAAAGCTATGGGGCAGCCCTGAGGAAAGGTTCCAACAAAGTTTCACGCTGAGTTTGACGAGGGTTCCACGAGGACGGTTTGCGGGCCCCGATTGCACCGTCGGGGCCCGATTGCACCGCCACAAGGCCTGATCGGGCCCCGATTGCGCCGTCGCGCCCGGCCGACTCAGTCGGGCCCCATCAACTGTACTAAGCTGGCGTTGCCTAGTTTTGCTAGATACAGTTGTAAGGCCGCATCCTAAGGAAAACCGGCGTTGAGCTAATATGGTTGGCTGGGGTTGGCAGGAGCCCGCTTGCACCACGGGACCATCGGGCCCCGGTCAAGGCCCGACCCGATTGGGTCCCGATTGCGCTGTCGGGCCCCGATCAGGGCGCGATTGCGCTGTCACTCCTAGCTTTGCTTTACAAAGTTACAAGGCGGCATCCTCAACAAAACCGGCGGTGAGGTGGGTCGCGGGCGTGGTGCTGTTGGGGATATCGCCTGAGCTTATTTTTTCTCCCAACAGCTGAAGGCTTCGGGGTCTCAGCCCCGATAGGCTCCGGGGTGTGCGGGGCGGCCCACGAGGGTTCCATGAGGGTTCCACCACATTCTACCAGGGTTCCACCAGGGTTTCCACCAGGGTTCCACCAAAGTTCCACCAGCGTTATTTCCACAGGATTTTATAAGAGCTATAAAAGGGTTCCACCAACAGGGCTCCAGCAGGTTCCACGATCTGCGAGGGCTGCGGGTGGTTGGGGCGGCTCTGAGGCAAGGTTCCACGAGGGTTCACGAACATTGCACGAGGTTCTGCAAGGGCTGCGGGGCGCGGAGCGGGTCTGAGGCAAGGTTCACAAGACACCAAAATTCCACGATGTTCTGTGAGGGCTGCTGGGTGGTCTGGGGCGACCCAACACAGTTCCACAAGGGTTCCACAAGGGTTCCACGAGGGTTCGTGGGCAGCCCTGACTGCGAGGGTTTCACAAAGTGCTCCACAAGGGTTCCGCGCAAGCTCCACAACGGTTTCACGAGCGTTCGCGCACGAGGTTCTGCCACAAACATCCACGAGGATTCCACAAGCGTCACGAGGGTTCCACGATGTTCGGGAAGTCATGGGGTGTCCGGGGTGTTCCACGAGGGTTCCACAAGCAATGCTTGGTGGCGCGCTATGATTGGTGGCTTGGATTTGTGGGCGCTGATTGCACTGTCGGGCCCTGACGGGCCCAGTCGGGCACCGTCGGCTGCGCCTTAAAAGCTAAAGCGACAAAGCAAAGCCGGCGGTGCGCTATGATTGGCCCCGGTCGGGCACTGTTGGCTGTACCTTTGTACAGGTAAAGCGGCATTCTAAGCAAACCGGCAGTGGGCTATGATTGGTGGCTTGGATTGGTGCCGGTCGGGCGCAGTTGCGCTGTCGGGTCCCAGCACCGTCGGGCCACAGTCGGGCAACAGCCAAGGCGACAGAGCCAAACCGGCGGCGCGCTATGATTGTTGCTTGGGCTACCGGGTTGCACTGTCAGGCCCTGGTCGGGCACTGTTGGCTGTACCTTTGTACAGGTCAAGCGGCATCCTAAGCAAAACCGGCGGTGCGCTATGCTTGGTGGCTTGGATCGGTGGTTTGCTTCCCGGACTGCGGCAGGTTTCGATCAGTGAACTTGAGACCACTTAGATTCCGTTTACCCTTAATTTGTGGTTTGGGGAATGCGAAACCCATCCTTGACCACCAAACCGCTTTCCAAGCCACCAAACAACGAGGGAGGCCGAAGTAAGGGGACAGGTGCCCTTGGCCTGGCGCTAGGCCGAGGGCCTGCAGTGCCTGCTCTCCAAGACGCCGGCCAACCGCTCCGCCGAGCCCAAGCTGCCCGGGCAGCTGCCGGCGCAGTGCGCCAAGGAGAAGCCAAGCAAAAAGCGAGCTGTGAAGGGACTCTTGTGATCCGACGACACATTTGTTTGGGTTCATTAGGGTTAGAGATCATATGATTTCAAGTGTTTTTTCTGGTGTGTGTGTGAGTGGGGTGTGGGGGTGTGGGGTGGGCGAACACTTTGCCTTGGAAGCCACATGCACCTCTGGATTTCCCCGGTGCTGAAAGAGTGCCAACAGAGCGCAACCATTGATCAAAAATACAGTTGATCCAAAAAATGTGTAGATTTGACCCCTCCAAAAATGTGTCCCTTGTTCAATGGGCAATCAGCATTGAAAGGGTTTTCCAACTTGCAATCGGGAAGCCGAGAAGGTCGATCAACTGAATGGGTTCCACCCGAATTCAGCTTGAACCTGAGTACTCAGGTGGAGTAGTCAGTATGTTAAACTCCAAAGGTGGTATGAGATTGAACGCTTTCCATCGTAGCATATGAATCACATGATGTCACGCGGCAAGGTGAATGAAAGTGCGACAAGTGCCTCTTTTTGGTTATGTTGCTAAGGACACCGGCATCATACTGTTGTCCATGAGGTGTGGAGTCCACTTTTGGCGTATACATGTGTATCCTTGCTTGTCAGCTCCCCCGGTGTTTTCCGCTCTCTTCCCACTGAGCTCCTCCAAGTGGAAGATGTTTTACAGGGGCAAGCATATCAAACAACAGGCAACAAATCCTGGCTTTGCTGGAACGACACCAAACCCAGCAACAAACGAGGGCTGGGGGTTGCACTTGTTTCCAGGTGTTGGATGTTACCAACTCACGCAATTGACCGGGACAGTTGCTTCGCTGTTGCTTTTGGTTTGACCTGCGCCGCAATTCGCACCTGCGTAGATGAAGATTTGTTACGAGGTTTTTGAGCGGAACCGGGGCATGCAGGGTAATATTCACCCAGGATGAATCCCTACGTAATTTTCAGAGCGGGGGGGGTTCCATTTTAGAGGGAACATGCTCGATTCATGCGGGCCAACCTGATTTGGAGTATGAGGGGCGCAACAATTACACATTTAATTCTTCCATGAGGAAACGCAGTCGGCCGTTGCAACAAATCGTCAGCTCGATAAGTCGACAGGACCGGTGCCAAATCCATGGCACCTGCACCGTGAGTTTCTGCGAGGGCGACGAGTGCCTCGGAAGAGCGAAACGGATAAAACGACCTCCGATGGGGTGTCAGTTTTTTAGGCAAAAGTTTTGCAGTACTGTTCTGAATGTGGTTGGTTTAAAGGGAGGGGGTCCCTCTATTGTGACACATCGTCCTTGTGAAGGCTTTTGGTCCTTTTCAAACAATCAATCCACTTCCCCTTCTAACCGGAGGGTTAGTGCCACCAGAGTGAGCGTCCATTTGGCGCCAGCTTCGCAAAAAGCCGAGATTTTCCGGTGCCCGCCAATCCATTGGCAAGCAGACCCCATGGTCTATGGTGGGACTTCGGCAAACTGGACATGTATCTTGGTATCCTTGTTGGAAAAGGAGTGCCATGCACAATTTTTAGGCACACCATACTGAGTCAGGGTGTGTTCTAAATTGGGGCTTGATGTATGTTGCAAGGACCGCAGCGGCTCATGTGAAAATGATTGCAGATTAGCTCTCCTTTGAAGCCGGCCCCCAAGAAGCTCCCTTTGATTTTGACAGCACAGCATGAGCTTGATCTTAGGCCTCACAATTTGAGCTTGACCTTCAGAGATCCTCTATGACTTTTAACACACGAGGGTGTGTCCCACAATTAGTTGTGTTTCGAGCTTGTCCTGTAGTAAGTTCAGTATCCTCATCAAAGTTCAACCCGCGCTCTGTATCCGTATTTGTCCCCAGTCTAATTGGTTCCACCGAAGCTCCGCTTTCCATTCCAATTGGGTGTGTCCAAAAGCGTAAATTTGGGTGGGACCCTTTGGTTTCCCTTTCGAAACCAATCCAAGAAGGGTGATCGGTTTTCGGAGGCACCTACTTGTTACAAGGGAGACCCAGTGTGGGAGCACGCCCTAGTGCTGGCAGGGGTGCCACAGGTTTGGAAATTGGGGTGAACCTCTCAACTCCCCGGAAACGTCTTCAAAACACGGGGTGCTATGGGCCTTGGTTTCCCTTCGGTTTCCTAAAGAGGACCGCAAAGGGGTCCCAGAAAAGGACACCGAGGCCGAAAGTTCAAATGGGACAGGGTAAATCAGAAGCGGTCCCCCATCCCGAAAGGGAACCCTCAGGGCCCCTTTGGAAAATCGTCCAGGGGGCAGCTTCTTCGCCCTCACAGGTTGTCCAAAGGTTTTCCTATGACACAAAGCGCAAAAGGTCCAGCCCATTCCGGGCTACTTCCAGATACTTCACTCGGACTACTTCGGGTAAACAATGTCCCCCAGTGTTTTCAGGCTCATCGTTTCGACGGTTTCTGGGCCTCTTGAAATTCAGCAACTGCTTGGAGAAGTCGCCAGGTGCAACAGCAGCTGGTCAGTGGATGAGCCAAGGGTGTCGGCGCTCACAAAGCAGCTCTTGCAACTCAGCTTCCAAGACCCTGTTCCTACCTGTTTGGCTGCTTCTTTTTTGTTTTTTTGTTTATTTTACCTGTTGGGCTTCCCCGGTTTTTCATTTTTTCTTATTTTTTCTTCTTTGTTCTGTACCGGCTTTTGTTCCCGCTTGCTTGGCGTATTCTTTTGGCAGCTCTTGTTCCCAGTTTCTTTCTGGGCTGTCTGCTGCCCCTTTTTGGGGCTGGGCATCCCGTTTGAAACATCCAACAACTAACTGCTGTTGCGCTGTTCATGATTCCTTTCCGGAGGGTCTTCCCTGAGCAACCAACACCGCCAACCCTGCTCCCTGATTTTGCTTGGGCTTTTTTTAGGAACAAGTCGCAATGCTTCTTTTGTTTGTTCTCTGGTTTCGGGCAACTGCTCAACGAAGACTCGTTTTTGGAGGGGACTTCCCTCCGAAATCAGCTAAACAAAAGGAGCACATTTTGCGTTGTTTTTTGTAAAACAACTTTTTACTGGGAAGACCCCCTGCCCCCTTGCCCCCTTGCCTCCTGAACCCCCCCCCCCTCCTCCATCCTGCCCCCCCTCCTCCCCCCTGCCCCTCCCCCCTATCCAGTTGGTTGATTAATAGGGGGGTGTGCCTTAAACGTTCCAGGCCTCAAATTCGCCCAACTCGGTCCCGAGGCAAGCGCGGAAGATCTCGCAGGAGGCCTTGGCGCAGTCCAGGCATCAGCTGGGCCTGAACGCTGCTCGCCCGGAACACGAGAAGGCGTTGGAAGCTAAAAGAAAGTAACTTGTCAAATAAGAACACATCCGGCTGGAGTGTTGAACCTGCAAAAAAACCGGCGACAAAAAACCCACGTTTGTGAGTTGATCACGGTTTCTAAGAATCTCGCCCTTGCACAGCTCCCTTTTTCCAAGAGGAAGGTCGTCATCCAAGTGGGGCATGTACATTTCCAGTTGTATTTCTGTTGTAGGCGGCTGGACTTTTACATCAACGGCCACGCATTTTGGCTTTTCTGGCCAGTCAACTGAAATCACAGACTCAGAGACTTACCGGAAATCCTCCGGTTCTGGATATACTTGGAACTTGCCCGACTTATTGGTGGGAAGCAAACCCTCTGGAGTCCTGTGAAAGTCTGCTAGCATTGTCCAATTGCGTGTGCAGCCCGGTGTTTGTTGGGGCTGCTGGCGTCCCCATGTTGGACGATGGCCGAGTTGATTTGAATGTGTATCTTTTTCCGAGGAGCCTCTTTTTCCAGTTGCGTTACCGGGAAACAGGAAAACTCCACACTAGCCCCTTTGATGTTTGCTTGGGGACGCCAAGGAAACATCACTTCCTTTTCAAGGGCGCCCAGAAAAGATGGGGACTTGCAAGAGGGAACGCCGCCCAAAGGTCTCCCCTTCGAGACGGCCCCTTGATGGTTTTTCCCTTCTATCTGTTCTCCAACACCTATGGGTACCTTAGTCAATGCGCAACCGAAGCGGCGATGTGACTTCGCGACTTTAGAGGCCAATACCCCAACCATCAGTGTTGTTTGGGGGGCTGCGTTGGGGGGAGCCTAGGTGTTCCGGTTTACAACCATATGTACATACATGCCCACAAATATAGATAATGTACATGCATGCATGCATGCATGCATGCATGCATGCATGCATGCATGCATGCATCCATCCATCCATCCATGCATGCATGCATGCATGCATACATGCATGCATGCATACATACATAAACACACATCTATGTATGCATGTATTGAGATATGTATTTAGCACATGTATAGTATGCCAAAGGAGGCTTGGCACCGTGGCACAATTTGTTTAAGCAACCATACCTTGCCAAAAGCGTGTTTAAGCAAGGGACACCAACAGGCGGATGTTCAAAGAATCGCGATTCAACCATGTGGGTGTTTTTTTTCTCCTTTTTTCAGGACTCACCCCCCACCCCCTTTTGGGCGCAATGGTCGGTTTTCCTTTTAGTTTCCCCCTTTACCACCCAACCAAAAGCAAAAACGGGGGGTTCCCCTAAAAAAGACGAGCCACGTGTCTTCGGGTTGCTAAACGTTTCGTTTCAGGACCATAGGTATCCTTCTTGGTTTGCTCGAAAACTAGATGGCGATTCCTGGTTTACCTGGTGCTTGAATCATCTACCAGGGAAACCCATCTTCTTTTTTTTTGCAAAAAGGACCTGTGTGGCCATGGCCTTGTCCCATAGTTGCCTTTAATGATCTATTATCCCCCTAAAAGGGGACACCAGAGCCTCAGGACAGCGAGGCCACGGAGATCTACGTCCCCGCGGCGCTGACGCAGGCGGTGGAGGACGCCCAGTCCGCCCACAAGGAGCCGGCCGCTTTCTTTTGTGGCCGAACAGGGACGGGTCCGCGGGGATGTTTTTTGGGGGGGAGGGGGTGGCCGGCTTTTCGGGGTCCCGTTTTTTTTCTTCTTTTTGTTTTCTTCTTTTTTTTCCCCTTCTTTGTTTTTGGTGTGGTTTAAACGTCACCTTGTGGGCCAGTTGGTTTTAGCATCAGTTTCTTGTGGGCAAATTTGTGGTGTACTTTTGGGCGGGGTGCACCGACGGTGCTCACAAGGCAATTTTTGTTGGGAGTGGTGGACGCGAATGGAGAGTCAATTTGAAGCAACCCTTTCCGTGATACCTTGGCGTGATCGTGTTTTTGTTGCTGCTTGTCATTTGATGACTACTTCGTCACTTCAAAAACGAGATTCCTCTTGGCATAGGAAGGAGCCAAACACACTGCCAAAGGGCAAAGAAAATGGGCACTGCAACTTCTCCAGAAACCTATCGAGGGGATTCTCCCCAAAGGGTAATTGTCACAGAATTGAATGCAACCCTCAATTCCCTGATCAGCGTATTCCGAAAATGAGGAAGACTAGTGTCGCCAAAATCAGGAATTCTCTTGGCCACCCACAGAACCTGAGACAACCCGAAACTTTCCCAGAAACCCAACGGTGGATTTTCGCAGGGTATCATAGAAAATGGCCAACTCCCCTTCCCATATTTTGCAGCCCTCGGACATATCCTCGATGTTTCGGTGATCATGATATCCGATATCCTTATGATCACGATTTAGATTTCCAGTCATTCCTATCATGTCCGGTTGCTCCAAATGGGCACTTTGTCCCAACCTTGGGCTTCTAAAACGAACTGCAACCCCCTTTTTTCTTGGAGTTTTGTTTTTTTGGGGGGGGGTCCCATATTTTGAGTACCTCCCCCTCCCCAACCCCCCCTCCACCCGCCTCAACCCCTCTCCCCGCCTATGGTCTCAGGAGGCGCAGAGCCGGGCGCAGGTGGCGGGCAAGGAGGCCGCCGAAGCCCAGGCGCGGCTTTCATTTCGGGGGGTCCCAGTGGGGGCGCGGCGCGTTCTTTTTTTGTTTGTGGTTGTTTGTGGGGGGTGAGAAGGCAGTTTTTTGGTATTTGTTTTTTTTTCGCGCTGCGTTTGTTTTGTTTGTTTGTTTGGCCCCCCCCAGTTTTTGATTATTGGACAGATATGTTTCCAAGCGATGATGTCATCCAACATGTAAACCGGACCTTTTGAGGCCAACCCCCGCTTGTTGTTGAGGGTCTCCCCTTGAAGTCAACCCAAGGCTGGCCCCACTTTTGCCCATACTGGGCCTCTGTTTTTTGTTCTTCTTTTTTTTTTCTTTGTTTTTTTTCTTATTATCATTGTTATTATTTTCAGAGGTCTCCAAAAATATGAGACATATTTTAGGGTAACCGAAATATGCAGCAGAATCTGAGAAGATTGATTTTGGTGCACCCCAGAGTTGGGCTGAGCTTTTGGTTTGCTTCGGTGAACCAGTTTTGTTCTGCTGTCATTTCTGGCGAGCTCACGGGGCTTTCACGAGCTCACAATGACCCCTTTCTTGGGGAGAGTCCAGGTTTGGAAGTCTACCACGGGGCCCTTTGATCGTCCAAACAAATGGCTTCCCCCGTTTCATCTTGTTTTTATCTGGAAGATTTCATCGATGAAGGAATGGGTTTATTGTCGCGACTACTTGACCAGATTCCTCCAGCCCGACACGCGCTGACCTGAAGCTTCTCATGGTTCTGGCGTCTGAATATTCGGGTGCCGTGAGACCAGAATCCCCGGGTGCATGCCAGCGATGCAGGAAAACTGTAATTGTGTTGTTGATCAGCAGACCTTGGCCGGAGCTTCGAACTGGAGTACTGTACCTAATCAATGATGTGGCTCTTCGCTGACAGGGTCACCCGCTCTATGCGTGTGTTTAAACGCCCGACAACAGAGAGCTTATGTGTGGGTTGGTCTCCAACTGGGGGATCCCCAAGCCGAGCTTCGGTTTTTTCCATTCGTCCCCGCCGCTTCCCCTTTTGAACCTGGCGTGTTGTTCTATTTGCCCTTTGAGACGCGGAACTAAGCACTCCGGACTCCCCACCCACCTCCGAGTCGGTTTGCTAGCCCCAGAAGCGCAGGGGCTGCTGGACCGCGCGAAAGCGGAGGAGGCCACGCTCTTGCAGCGGCAGCAGGAGGCACGGAGCAACCTCTTTATTAATAGGGCGGTGGGAACCCCTCCAAAAGTGGTCTCGTTCCCCACTAAACCCAGGGACACCCTATGAATATACTGGGGTTGATTAGTGTGGGGTCAACATTAAGCCCTTAGTAAAGCCTTAGATAGTGGTAAGGCCTGTTCGGGTCTGTTCAGGGGGCAACAACCCCTTTTCGGCCGAGCAAACCAAAAGATCCACCCCACAAAGGATCAGGTCCAAAAACAGGGCCCTCCCCTTGAAGGGTACATATGGAGAACCCCAGCGCGGCACCCCCAACCTTCCACTCTGCCCAGGAGAAGAAGCGGCTCCCAGACACCCAGGACCCTTGGGCGTGCACTGAGCTGAGTCGACTGGTCATAGGAGGTTGATTCAACACGACAGTTGGACAAACTCCGCTTCACAGGGCAAAGCAACAACCCAGGGATGGTTAAAGTTGGAAATCGAGTTGAAGCATATAAGGAAGTAAAGCGATTGGGGTTGGGAATGGAACTCAACAATCGGAATGTTTATCCAACGATGACACAGCACAAATTGCAAAGTGTACAAGTTTGAAAGTCAAACTGTACAGAAAGTCAAGAAAGTGTTCAACTGTACAAGTTCATGTTCAGAGGGAAGATCTACCACTGACGCACGGATCACCTGCCGCAGGACCAGGAGCGCAGCCTGGGCTCGCAGCTGAGGATCTGGGAGATCTATCTGGAGGCCGGGTGTCGGGTGTCGGATGGCGGGGGTCTACTCGTGGGAGACGAGTTGGATGGCCGTCAGAAGGCGAACTCCTAAGGGATACCCCGTGCTTCTTGTAGGTTTTGTTTGAAGGGAATGGCGGTGGCGAAGGGATGTTCGTGGTTCTCCCCCCCCCCCCACCCCAACCTGCAGATTGTAGGAGAAGAACAGCAAACGAAAATCTGCGGCCGTGGCCTTGATTTTGAGCCACGCAATTTGTTTTGCCCTGTTTGTGGGCAAGCCACTCCAAGCTAGACTCCTGGTCAAGGCCAAGATTTTAAGTATGACTCCGCTGGCAGAGCGGCAACACTTTGTGCTACTAGGTTTCTTCATCATTTAAGGCCCAATAAGTCAAGCTTTCATGGACAGTCAAGTGAGCAGTGGACTGAATCACAAGGGCGCCCTACCTAGACTGCCCCTTTGCCATTTGCCGCGTTCGCACGGCGAAAGCGTGTGGGAGCTTTGCGCGGATGCTTGGTACCGACCTGAGAAGGGAGTGTTCATTGCCAATCAAAGCGCCTTCTCCGGCATGACGAAGAGATCTACCCAGTCAGAATCTATTCTGCAGACCATGGAACCCAAAAACTGGAGGGGGAAGGGGCCTAGGGAGATTCTTCCAAAGTCAAAACAAGACTTGCAGCGTACCTACGGTCTGAGGACCCTGGACTCACCGTCGCAAGGAAAGGGAGATTGGGTTGGATTCAACCCAAGCGACTCGATGGGATCGGACCAAAGGTGATTCCCAGATCCTTCGGAGGTTGGCAGCCCAGGTGAGTCTGTGACACGACTCGCCCTTGTTGGATCGGACGCGGACCAAAACCGCGGAGTTGGAAAGGTGCCAAGAGTCGCTTTGGAGTCATGGCTTCAGGTTCCATTCGTTAGGCTTAGGTTGCAATGGGGTGACTCCTTGGTCCCTCTTCCAGTTACGTGGTCAGGAATTTACCAAACCCGGCAACCAGCGCCATGGGTAACCACTATTTGGGAGGAACCAGCGTCGCTTGGGAGGAAAAATGGGGGTCTGGTACTCAAAAAGGAGTCCAACAGAATTGCCTACCAGGTGAAGCGTCAGGTTTGGTTTGCCCGAATATACCGGCACCTCCCAGAATGGCCTTTGGTTCCTTTCAAGCACTCTCAACGTGGACCCGCACTCAGTTTACTCGTCCGTATCAGGCCAACGTGTCTGCGGTGAAGCAAAAGCGCCAGACTTTTGTGGACCTCAGGCGCGAGAGATTCGCACAAGGGGCTCAGGTGAGTCCAAGGGTGACTGTTTCTGGGGCTTATCAAAGTCAGAAAATAAAATGGAATCGGCTGTTTCCCTTTCACCCACCACTTCGGGGGTGACTCTGATCATGGTAAAATATTGGGGCCAGGAGTGCCCCGACCGAAGCGACGCACAAAAAGCTGCCCTGAGCGGGGCCCTCAGGAAAGGAGCCCACCGCAAGGGAACTTTCCAGTCACATCAGCTGCGAAAAAACATCGCTGGGCCCGGAGCTTTGAGGCCGCGGTGCGGTAAATCTACAAGAAGATGCTTCCAATGTCCAAAATATGGATCCAACCCTCCTGAGACCCGAGCCTGTACATCTTGGCTGTCCTTTCCAAGTGGAAACTACCTGACCCCCTAGATGGTCCTTATCTTTCTCCGCCTCTCTGGACGATTTCAAGATCCTTTTGGTTGCCACTCTTTTCGTGAGTTTCACTTCGGTGAGCGATGGGGATATCCAAGGAACCCTGTTTCAGCCCATGGTTGTTCTACAACACGTGTATGCCTACTCAAGCTGTTCAGCTTTCAACTCAATAAAACAAATAAGCTGGACCATTCGGCAGGGCAAGGAGTCTACGCAACAATCCCACCGAGGCAAAGAAACGCCTGGGTTCTTTTGCTTCCCTGTTCTTGGGGAAAAAACACCCACAAAAAGGGTGGTTTCCCTTTGACCCACAAAAACAAGGTGGTTTCCCTTGGACCTCCTGCCCCACGCCCCCCAAACGGCGACCCAAAAACGAGCCGCTCGCCAACGCCCCCCGGCGCGCAGGCGCCGGGCGGACGCCGCGCAGCTGGGCGCGGCCAAGGCGCTGAACGCCTCGCAGCGCGGCTTCGCGGCGCTGGAGGCCGCGCTGAAGGAAGGCGTCGGGGCGGTGCCGGTAGCTCGGGGGGCCGGCGCTGGACTCCCCGTGGCTCCTCTTGAGACATGCAGTGAAGCTGCTTGGGTATGGGTCGATTCAAAAAAAGCAGGGGAACCGCGGTTTGAGCCCATGTCTCCACTTAGGGTTCCAATTAGTTTTCGTATTTTTTTGCTTCTTGTGGTTTAGTGCTTGAAATCCAACCACAAAGCTGCTAAAAAAAAATGAATTGTTGCTCCGCTTCCATCGTCAACCAAGCTAGGGGCATGGGTCAAAATGAAACATATCAGGGGGACCGCGGTTTGAGTCCATGTTTGCAAATAAAACCTTTGGGTACTTTTTCTTTTTGTCCACATCTATACTCCCCCCCGTATTTCCCACCCGCAGAGGCGGTAGTTTAGGGGTGGGTTGGTAGAATCTCCCCTACATCCCCGCCTTGGCTTCTGCGGGGAAAAAAGGCAAACACCTAGCTGATCAAAAACTCTTGGACTGAATGTGGGTCCGATCGGCCTCAAGCATCACAAGAGAAAAACAACAAAAACACAAAAGCATTGATTCACGTTGGAGGGGTTGCGACACTCAATCGAAGCGGCCCGTGAGATGGTTAAACCACCAGGTGAAAACTAAGGACTCGTGGACCCAGCCCATTTGTTTCGTGCAGGGGACTACATGCTCGCAGAAGTGATGCACTTGAAACGCGGCGCCCGACCATCCAATGGTTTTCGTAGGAAAAATGCCAAATCCATGGGACCCTCTACAAAACCATGCGAAAACGAACCGCAGCTGTGTTTCAGCTAGGCATGGCTCAGCCCGTCAGGGGTGTCTTTGGTTCGTATTGGGCCAGCTGGGGCTTGACCACTGCTTGGCATCAGTTTTTGGCTTAGTTTGGGGTAGGCCTGGGTGGCTTTGGGGCTGGCTTGCGTCAGGTTTTGGGGCTTTGCCAGGGCTGAAAGCAGTGTGATGTCTTGTTTTTGCAAGGGTTTGCGCCTGGTTTTGACTCCAAACTTCCCCCCTCCCTCGCACCACCCTCCCCCCCCTCAACCCCCCCCCCTCAACCCCCCCGCCTCTCCACCCCCCCCCCCCCCACACCGCCTGCTCTTCGAAGCTCGACCCCCGGTGAGGCGAGGCGCGGAAGCGCGCGGAGGCGGACTTGGCGCGGCGGGTGGCGGAGGCCCAGCGCCAGGTCCAGGCGGGGCCAAAAACCTCGGGGCTGGGAGGTGTGGAATTGCACGGCTCGATGTTCTTCCATTCCCTTTTTTTTAGAAAAAAATCCCCTGTTGGTTTTTAAAGGGGATTTGTCACTGCTGGATTTTTTTTCATTTTTTTTTCGGGGGACTTAAGCAAATGGAGGTTTCTGGCAACCCCATTTAAAATAGTGGTCTGCAAAATGAATTCTAATTTGGTTTGGGGGGATTGAGGAATTGAGGGGGAATTAGTTGAGAAGGGTCAACAAGAGTCATGATCATAAGATGATGTGTGTCCTTGGGGTTAGACCCTTAGGCTACCTTTTTGGGTGGGAACTGCCCATCTCTTGGGAAATCCATGGTGGGGGAGTGGGTGAACGGAAGAAGCTACACCAACACTTAAACTCTGAGTCGCGTTGACACCAAACCAAAACCTGAGCCCCAAAAGGCTCAGCTAGTAGACTGCAGTGTTCTTATCATGTTTGTTTGTGGGTGTGGTCGCAGGCATGCGAGCGATGGGAATCGGTCAGGTGCGCGCGTGATCGGATTTCAAGATGCACAAGTGATTGCAGTCCTTGGGCGTACTCATTCGTTGGGTGGGCGTCCTTTTGATTTGCTGTGAGCAGTCCAATCCCTTGAGCCGTCACCCGATCCCTTGAACCGCCCTCCAAACCAAACCTTTGGTGCATTTTGCTTGCATGTCAGGACTTTGACTTTTCGCCAACGAATGGGTTTTCCATGAAACCGCTAAAAGTTAAACACTTTTAGCCGGGGAGCAGCTTTCGCAACCGAGAAACCCCACCTCTCAAAGAGGCCTTTCGGATGCTTGGAGGCGGCCAACGGCACACTCGCGGACAACCTGACGACGCTGGTCTCAGCCTGGCTGCAGCAGCAGGAGAACACGCAGGTGGGGAGCTAAAGAACCGCAGGTCCAGACTAACCACCAAAAGCAAAGGGTGTTTCAACGTGTAGTGGTTTTTGCCGGCTCCCTTAAATTGGGCCGACATTTCGAGGGGTTCTGCTCACCGATCGATGTTTTTGTTCCTGGAAGCCTCCATTGGGGTCAACTTGAGGATGCTTTCATGGACCCAACCCGATTGGAAAAGGGCCTCCTCAAATTGAAGACAGGCATCCTTGTGCTGTAAAGGTAGCACGGAACGCGAGAAGATCCCATGGACACTTTTTTTACAGAGACCTCCAGGAATGCATGGATTGCCGAACAGCGCTCAGCTTTTCGTGTCTTCAGTCAAAGTAGATTGAAACGCCCCATCCGATCCGTAAGGTGACTTGGGGTTTGCGGGGGCTGGCGGGTGCCCAGACGGTTTGTCTCAAGTGGCACTGAGGTTAAAAAGCCAAGGAGAGGTTGGATTCTGGTCGTTTGCTATTAGGCTTTAAGGCTTTGGGGCTTTGGGGCAAAAGTCTCTTGAGACCATGCACCCAAAACGGGCGCACCAACATGATTTTGATCCCCCTGAGAGCAATGTGCACGTGGAGCCTCAGTAGGTCCTGTGTAAGGTATCCCCGGAACACTTCCCAAGATGTGCACAACTAGAAGTCTACAAGCCATTGAGCCAGTTGGGTCATCAAATGGCTCAGGTGGGAACCAACAGTTTGTTTGACCAAACATGGCCATGGGGCAGAAGAAGGCTTCAGGTTTTGGCAAATCACGGGGCCAAAGCCAACTTTTGTGAGGCCCAACGCTCCTCCCGCTGGAGCGAGCGGCTGTTGGCCGCGGCCAAGGAGGTGCTGGTGACCATGGCGGGGGCCTCTGCGGGAGGCACCAGGCGCCAGGTGCGTGTCCATGGAGAAAATTGTTCGGATGGGCTAGCGTGGGTGTCCAAGCTTTCTTGGGTCCCATGAAGAATTGTTGTCACGTATCCAAACAAGTTGGTCGAGCCAACTAGCACGGGAGGAGCGAAGCGAGAAGGAGGTTTATCCAGTGCTTTAGGGACCAGTAGATTCTAGAAGTCGGATGCATCCTATGACCGTGGGTGACTTCAAAATATAGCTTTCCCTTGCGACCTTTGCCTCCTGGTTGTTCAATCCATTTGTCGATTCGGTCGGAATCTGCCGGAGGAGGCTTTTGAACCCGAGGGTACCCACCAGAACTTGTCGTCTTGAAGGTTGCGGGCTTCGGCTGGGTGTGGGCACCCCAACTCGAGAGAGGTAGGGTCCTTGGAGAGCTTCCTGGAGAACTACGTGGTGAGCCTTTCCGACAAGGACGGGGCGTGGGGAGTGGTGAAGTGGGGGTTGGGGTGGGTGGGGGTTGGTGTGGGTGGGGGTTGGGGTGGGTGGGTGGGTGGGTGGGTTGTGCTCTTTTTGTGTGTGTGTGTGTGGAATCCTTTTGAAGCTAGTTTAAACGTGCTCTTTGATTCTCTGGGAGGTGGGGTTTGTTTTTTATCCTGTACTTGGGGCGCCGTGGGCATGCGGTCTGTCTCCTTGAAACATCCCCAACCTTCCTGACTGTACCTGGGTGGGGGGGGTTAAACTTCCGAAACCAGTGGATGCAAAGCCAAGCCGAAATGTCAGCTCGTTTGTAGGGCGGTATGTGGAATTGATTGACATCTCTCGTGGTGGTTTCGATAATCACTTGTTGGCTTTCAGAAGTACTTTTGAAGCCCTGATGTGAGTAGAGTTCACAAACCAAATATATTTTTTTGGTCATCGTAGGCCTCACACCATCAATCAATGACTTGAATGTGCACTTAGAAAAGAGAAGATCTGGAAGTTGGATTTCGCTTTCCTCTTCAGAACCGTGTTGTTTTTGCAAGTTCAAATCTGCACTTGTGAATACCTGGTGAATAGCGGGCGAGACTGAGCTCAAGCAGAGAAACCCTTGGGCGCGCCTGATGCAGTTGCACGTCAATCCCGCTTGGCATTCCCAGGCTTCAAGCTTTGCCAACGATTCGACTATCCCATTTGGCTTTCTGTACTGGAAAGCTAGGCCCCGACTGGCCTAAGATGAGGAGGGCTTGAGGGATGCGATGGAGACCAAGGCCAAGAGCCGTTGCAAAGGCGATCGGGAGCTCAAGGCAGCGACGCTTCCGACGCAGCTGCCCTCCTCATTTTCGGATGGAGAGGTGTTTGTGGCCGCGCTGCGGCCAGGTGATGTTCCACACTTGAACAACCCCTGGTCTTGAGTCCGTTGGGGCAACATAACCATAGGGAGCCTTATCTCGGGAATCGCCCGAGTACATCTTTGGCAATGTCGAACCAGGCGGACGAAGCAGTGGTGCAACTCCCCTTACTGTGGGAAGGAGTTTTCAACTTGAAGACTTAGCGATTGGGAAGGCCCTTCAATGCCCGCAGCCTAGTCTGAGAATAACTATGTTTAAAACTGAACTCCAAAAGACAATTTTCTGATCCGGTTGTCGGGTCAGGGATTTAGAGGGGAAATTTACGACATATTCCAACATGGCATCATCAAATCGCTATCAAGCTCTTAGTTTTGGGGAGTTTGGAGGAGGGCTTTAGATGGCTTCGGAATGCACAAGTTGAAAAATTGTTCTCATTTTTGCAGGGGTCCAAGATCTAAGGCCAGCCAAGCAAGGGTCGTGGTGTCACGGGGTGAGTTGGCTGTGGCTCAAAACCAATGGGATCCCATTTTGGTTGGTGAATTCACCACCCATCTTAGGCTTCCTATTTTCGTGGTTGGGATTGAATCGGATGTGCACGATTTGGCCAAAAGTCGATTTCGGCTGTTGAAAAGCCCATGGCCACCTCGTTGTCGACGCCGGACGCTGGACGCTGGACGGACGTTTTTGGCCAGGACGCCGTCATGAAGCTGGTGCAGGCCGTCGAGAAGCAGCAGGACTGCCGGCGCGATTTGTCGGTGATCGAAGTGGACCCGAGAGAGCGAGTGGAACGCCAGGCCTAAAGTCTTTTTTTGGGGAGGGCGGTGGTGAAATCTTTCGAATCCCAAAGGAAAGAACCCTTAGACCACCCAATTTGACGCTCATGTGTCTTAACCACTCCCTCAGTGTCTGAACCAATCCCAAAGTGTTTTTTTCCCCTAGACACACATGTTTCAGGGCGGTCACCATGGTCACCACGGGTTGCCCAGGCCTGGTTCTCCCGAAGATTGCAGTATGCAACGTCCGCTTGGGATTCCGGATCTGTGCAGGAGGCGGAGCTGCAGCGATTGGCGGCGAAGAAGGCCTCCGAGCATGCTTTGGAGCAGGCGGGGCCATCTTTGGGATCCCCTTAATGGGTTTGACGGCTGTTTTGGCGACAGCGATGGACGCTTTTTTGGCAGCCGTCCCTGGAAGGCCGGACTAGATCTGTTGATGTTTGTGTCCATGACAACTTGGTGGCTGCGTGTTAAGATCAGAGACCCTTTTGGGGACGGTTTGAGCGAGATCCGTGATTTGGAGGGTTCCATGCTTCAGCCAAAACCTTGAGTCGTGCCCGCGATCACGAAAAGGCACCTCTTTTAGAAGGCCATCTTTGTGGCTCTTTCTTTGACTTCGCTACGAGCGAGACGTCACCTCCTTCAATGCAAGGCTTTGGGTTTGTGAGGTTTGATGATCGCCCGATTTGTTTGCCATGCCCAACATACGGCCGGTTTTGCGTTTCAACGACAAGCGATATGGGCTTTGTTTGGCCCATTTTCCTTTGAGGCAGTGAGTCATGGCGGGTTGTACCAGTGAAACGATGGTAGACCCAGTTCAATGTTCGAAAGCAAGTTGGGCCCCCATCTTGGCTGCTGGTTGGCCTCAACACCTTTAACCGTTTGGCAAATATTGATGTGTCTTAAAACGCGGCATCCCCAAAAATGGTGGGTCCCTTGGGTGCGTGCAAAGAAGAGTGTCCACCAAAGAAGTGCCAGCTTTCGAACTGACGAGCAAGTGCTGAACTTTTTTGAGTGGGCTGGACACTGTCTAGGGCTTACCCGTCTAAAGCTTTGGTTGGTGTCTTCATTTCATCAACGGCCCAGGAGCCCTGTTTTGTCA
Source organism: Effrenium voratum (assembly GCA_963377175.1). Lineage (NCBI taxonomy): Eukaryota > Dinophyceae > Suessiales > Symbiodiniaceae > Effrenium > Effrenium voratum. Next base: position 125,161 of record CAUJNA010003495.1, on the reverse strand, counting down.
ACGTCATCTTGGGCGCGTCTCTGACGCCTGACCCTAGGTCAATTTATCAGCTGGCACCCAGGTTTGTTGCATCCCCAAGAATGACTTCAACCCAACGGCTCTGAGGCAATCAGCCGCTGGATTTTGGTGTCACTTTTGGCCAAAAACCGGCGGCGCCTCACACAATCCCCGGCGCCTCAAAACCCAAATCGGCACGAGGTGCGCGGGGCCAATCTCACCCTGGCGCAGGCGGAGGCGGGAGTGGAAGAGTCGGAGGAAAGGCCCTAAAGGCGCAAGGTGACCTGTATTTTATTAATCGTTGGCCCAAGAGTTCTAGAGTCGGTTTCCATGAAAATGGTTTAGAGGCCTTCCAAAAATGTGCCACTCGTTGAGTGAAAGGAACCTAGTTGTATATTTTTGCAAGTGGTATTTTCCAACTAGATGTCCATGTGAACATCACTTGGGCTTGCTTGATTTGCAAGCTTACAAAGGGATTCTTCAGTGTTGGGGGAACCCTTTATTCCCCCTTGTCGCAGATGTGAGGTGTGCATTTGCAACACAACCCGGATTGGGAAGGAGCAATTCTGGTGGTGGTCAGTTTTTTGGCTTGCTTGGTCATCCATTTGGTTGGTGTTTAGGGTTTAGGGTGGAACAGTGTCCAGTCAGTGAGGATGTTCTAGGTGAGTTTACTTTCGTTTTGGTAGCCTCCCCGTTCTCCCTACAAGATACGGGTGGCCCACTTCTATCTTGTGGGGCCTCGGCCCTCCCAGACTACCTTAGATCAAGATAGAGTAGTTCACTAGACCTCTTAGGCTGGCCACGGCCCCCGTCACACGAGCCGGGCGGCATGGCTAAGTAGCAGAATAGTGTAGACGACGCACGCTTGGCGACCCAAAGCTTCCTTCAAAGACACGCCGGAGGCGAACCGCTTCCGCAATCTCTCCGTTCACCGTCCGCTACCAACCATACGACCCAAAACACCAGCAGCCGCCAAACGAGACCCACCGCCGACCACCGAACAAGTGCCAGTACCAGAAACATCCCATCAAGACAAACCCTTCGCGAAAAGGCAGCGCAAGGGGCACTGGGACCTCGCCAACTGCCGGCTGCGCGCGAGCGTCGCGGGCCCAGGGATCCCACCTCTACGGGGCCCAAGGCCTCGAAGGCCGGTACACTCCACGGCTGCTACTGGCCCTGGGCGTCTCTCAACCCTCACGCGGCTAGGAATTGCACGACACGCCGGAAGTTAGTTGCTTGTGGAACAGATACGCGCACGCAAACACAAGGCAAAAATCACAAACGCAAACACAAAACAAACACAAGCACACAGACACAAACAGACACAAACGCAATGTTTGGGCTTAACAGGGCGCAATTCCAACCTTGTCACTGTTTGTGCTTGGACCAATGGAGTACCAGAGGCCGCCTGTCTCAGTCTGCTGCCATTGATTCCTTTAGATACTGAAATTGTGCAGCGCATGTGGTAGCGGCCATATAGCAAGGGTTGGTAAACGCCAGGGTCGGTGTGAAGAATCCTGGTACAAGCACTCCAGTGAAGACTGCATTAGCTTTTCTATTGAGCTAGTTATCGTTGTCGTGCGCCCCCTGAGGTTGCACCTTTGGTTGCAATGCCCGGGTGTTCTCTAGTTGCTAAGGAAGTATATACTTCTTTGGTAACAAACAACGACTGGCTATGCGAGACCAGTCCCAGCCAGAAATAGATGTGGATATCCGCCCTCTTGATTTTAATTATTTTAACGCCGACATTACAGGCCTGCTTTCTTACTTGCGTCCCTTCGGAAATGTCCCCTTGCCCCCCTTCCCCTCTAAGATCTTTTCCCCCCCGTCCCCCCCTGAGATCTTCTCCCCCTTTTCCTCCCTAAGATCTTTTCCTTCCTTTCCCTGTTGAGATCCTTTGCCCCCTTTCCCCCCTACGGCCTTTTCCCCCCCTGTGCTCTTCTCCTTTTTCCTCCCTAAGATTGTTTTCCCCCTGTTTTTGTTGAGATCCTTTCCCCCCTGAGATTTTGTCCCTTTTCCTCCCTAAGATCTTTCCCCCCCTTTCCTCGTTGAGATCCTTTCCCCCCTTTCCCCACTAAGGCCTTTTCCCCCTTAGATCTTCTCCCCCTTTTCCAACCTAAGATCTTTCCCCCCCTTTCCCTGTTGACATCCTTTCCCCCCCTTTCCCTTTGGGGCCTTTTCCCGCCCTGAGATCTTCTCCCTTTTTCTCCCTAAGATCTTTTCCCCCCATTTGCTGCTGAGATCCTTTCCCCCCTTTCCCCTCTAAGGCCTTTTCCCCCCTGAGAGAGATCTTCTCCCTTTTCCTCCCTAAGATCTTTTCCCCCCTTTCCCTGTTGAGATCCTTTCCCCCCTTTCCCCCCTAAGGCCTTTCCCCCTGAGATCTTCTCCGTTTGCCTCCCTAAGATCTTTTTCCCCCCTTTCCCTATTGAGATTCTTTCCCCCTTTCCCCCCCAAGGCGTTTCCCCCCCCGAGATCTTCTCCCTTTTGCTCCCTAAGATGTGTTCCCTCCTTTCCCTGTTGAGATGTTTTCCCCCCTTTCTCCCATTAGGCCGTTGCCCCCCCTGAGGTCTTCTCCCTTTTCCTCCCTAAGATCGGTTTCCCCCTTTCCCTGTTCCTGTTGAGATCCTTTCCCCCCTTCCCCTCTAAGGCCTTTTCCCGAGATCCTTTCCCCCCTTTCCCCCCTAAGGCCTTTTCCCCCTGAGATCTTCTCCCTTTGCCTCCCTAAGATCTTTTTCCCTTTTTCCCTGTTGAGATCCTTTCCCCCTTTCCCCCCCAAGGCGTTCCCCCCCCCCCTGAGATCTTCTCCCTTTTGCTCCCTAAGAATGTGTTCCCTCCTTTCCCTGTTGAGATGTTTTCCCCTTTTCCCCCATTAGGCCGTTGCCCCCCCTGAGATCTTCCCCCTTTTCCTCCCTAAGATCGTTTTCCCCCTTTCCCTGTTCCGGTTGAGATCCTTTCCCCCCTTTCCCCTCTAAGGCCTTTTCCCCCCTTAGATCTTCTCCCCCTTTTCCAACCTAAGATCTTTCCCCCCCTTTCCCTGTTGACATCCTTTCCCCCCCTTTCCCTTTGGGGCCTTTTCCCGCCCTGAGATCTTCTCCCTTTTCCTCCCTAAGATCTTTTCCCCCCTTTCCCTGTTGAGATCCTTTCCCCTCTTTCCCCCCTAAGGCCTTTCCCCCTGAGATCTTCTCCGTTTGCCTCCCTAAGATCTTTTTCCCCCCTTTGCCTATTGAGATTCTTTCCCCCTTTCCCCCCCAAGGCGTTTCCCCCCCCCCCTGAGATCTTCTCCCTTTTGCTCCCTAAGATGTGTTCCCTCCTTTCCCTGTTGAGATGTTTTCCCCCCTTTCTCCCATTAGGCCGTTGCCCCCCCTGAGGTCTTCTCCCTTTTCCTCCCTAAGATCGGTTTCCCCCTTTCCCTGTTCCTGTTGAGATCCTTTCCCCCCTTCCCCTCTAAGGCCTTTTCCCCCCTGAGATCTTCTCCCTTTTCCTCCCTAAGATCTGTTCCCCCCTTTTGCTGTTGAGATCCTTTCCCCCCTTTCCCCCCTAAGGCCTTTTCCCCCTGAGATCTTCTCCCTTTGCCTCCCTAAGATCGTTTTCCCCCTTTCCCTGTTGAGATCCTTTCCCCCTTTCCCCCCCAAGGCGTTCCCCCCCCCCCCTCTCTGAGATCTTCTCCCTTTTGCTCCCTAAGATGTGTTCCCTCCTTTCCCTGTTGAGATGTTTTCCCCCATTCCCCGATTAGGCCGTTGCCCCCCCTGAGATCTTCCCCCTTTTCCTCCCTAAGATCGTTTTCCCCCTTTCCCTGTTCCTGTTGAGATCCTTTCCCCCCTTTCCCCTCTAAGGCCTTTTCCCCCCTTAGATCTTCTCCCCCTTTTCCAACCTAAGATCTTTCCCCCCCTTTCCCTGTTGACATCCTTTCCCCCCCTTTCCCTTTGGGGCCTTTTCCCGCCCTGAGATCTTCTCCCTTTTCCTCCCTAAGATCTTTTCCCCCCTTTTGCTGTTTAGATCCTTTCCCCCCTTTTCCCCCCGAAGGCCTTTCCCCCTGAGATCTTCTCCGTTTGCCTCCCTAAGATCTTTTCCCCCCTTTCCCTGTTGAGATCCTTTTTCCCCTTTTCCCCCCTAAGGCCTTTCCCCCTGAGATCTTCTTCGTTTGCCTCCCTAAGATCTTTTTCCCCCCTTTCCCTATTGAGATTCTTTCCCCCTTTCCCCCCCAAGGCGTTTCCCCCCCTGGGATCTTCTCCCTTTTGCTCCCTAAGATGTGTTCCCTCCTTTCCCTGTTGAGATGTTTTCCCCCCTTTCTCCCATTAGGCCGTTGCCCCCCCTGAGGTCTTCTCCCTTTTCCTCCCTAAGATCGGTTTCCCCCTTTCCCTGTTCCTGTTGAGATCCTTTCCCCCTTCCCCTCTAAGGCCTTTTCCCCCCTGAGATCTTCTCCCTTTTCCTCCCTAAGATCTGTTCCCCCCTTTTGCTGTTGAGATCCTTTCCCCCCTTTCCCCCCTAAGGCCTTTTCTCCCTGAGATCTTCTCCCTTTGCCTCCCTAAGATCTTTTTCCCCCTTTCCCTGTTGAGATCCTTTCCCCCTTTCGCCCCCAAGGCGTTCCCACCCCCCCGAGATCTTCTCCCTTTTGCTCCCTAAGATGTGTTCCCTCCTTTCCCTGTTGAGATGTTTTCCCCCTTTCCCCCATTAGGCCGTTGCCCCCCCTGAGATCTTCCCCCTTTTCCTCCCTAAGATCGTTTTCCCCCTTTCCCTGTTCCTGTTGAGATCCTTTCCCCCCTTTCCCCTCTAAGGCCTTTTCCCCCCTGAGATCTTCTCCCTTTTCCTCCCTAAGATCTTTTCCCCCCTTTTGCTGTTGAGATCTTTTCCCCCCTTTCCCCCCTAAGGCCTTTTCCGCCTGAGATCTTCTCCCTTTGCCTCCCTAAGATTTTTCCCCCCGTTTCCCTGTTGAGATTCTTTCCCCCTTTCCCCCCCAAGGCGTTTCCCCCCCCCCCCCCCCCTGAGATCTTCTCCCTTTTGCTCCCTAAGATGTGTTCCCTCCTTTCCCTGTTGAGATCCTTTCCCCCCTTTCCCCCCTAAGGCCGTTGCCCCCCCTGAGATTTTCTCCCTTTTCGTATCCCCCTTTCCCTGTTGAGATCCTTTGCCCCCTTTCCCCCCTAAGGCCTTTTCCCCCCTGAGATCTTCTCCGTTTTCCTCCCTAAGATCTTTTCCCTCCTTTATCCTTTCTCCCCTTTCTCCCCTAAGGCCTTTCCTCCCCCTGAGATCTTCTCCCTTTTGCTCCCTAAGATGTGTTCCCTCCTTTCCCTGTTGAGATGTTTTCCCCCTTTCCCCCATTAGGCCGTTGCCCCCCCTGAGATCTTCCCCCTTTTCCCAATTAAGGCCTTTTCCCCCCTGAGATCTTCTCCCTTTTCCTCCCTAAGATCTTTTCCCTCCTTTCCCTGTTGAGATCCTTTCCCCCCTTTCCCCCAGGCCTTTCCTCCCCCTCAGATTTTCTCCCTTTTCCTCGCTAAGATCTTTCCCCCCCTTTCCTCGTTGAGATCCTTTCCCCCCTTTTCCCCTAAGGCCTTTTCCCCCTGAGATCTTCTCCCTTTTCCTCCCTAAGATCTTTTCCCCCTTTTCCCTGTTGAGATCCTTTCCCCCCTTTCCCCCCCAAGGCCGTTTCCCCCCCTGAGATCTTCTCCCTTTTCCTCCCTAAGATCGCTTCCCCCCTTTCCCTATTGAGATCCTTTCCCCCCTTTTCCACGATATTTTCCCACCTTTCCCTGTTGAGATCCTTTCCCCCCAAGGCCTTTTCCCCACCCCCCCCCCCCGAGATCTTCTCCCTTTTCCTCCCTAAGGTGTTTTCCCTCCTGTTTGTGTTGAGATGCTTTCCCCCCTTTCCCCCCTAAGGCTGTTGCCCCCCTGAGGTCTTCTCCCTTTTCCTCCCTAAGATCTTTCCCCCCCTTTCCCTGTTGACATCCTTTCCTTTTCTTTTTTAAGGCCTTTCCCTCTTCTGAGATCTTCTCCCTTTTCCTCCCTAAGATCTTTCCCACCTTTTCCCTGTTGAGATATTCTTTGCCCCCTTTCCCCCCCTAAGGCCTTTTCCCCCTCTGAGATCTTCTCCCTTTGCCTCCCTAAGATCTTTTTCCCCCCCTTTCCCTGTTGAGATCCTTTCCCCCTTTCCCCCCCAAGGCGTTCCCCCCCCCCTGAGATCTTCTCCCTTTTCCTCCCTAAGATGTTTTCCCTCCTTTCCCTGTTGAGATCCTTTCCCCCCTTTCCCCCATTAGGCCGTTGCCCCCCCTGAGATCTTCTCCTTTTTCATCCCTAAGATCGTTTTCCACCTTTCCCTGTTCCTGTTGAGATCCTTTCCCCCCTTTCCCCCCTAAGGCCTTTTTCCCCCCTGAGATCTTCTCCCTTTTCCTCCCTAAGATCTTTTCCCTCCTTTCCCTGTTGAGATCCTTTCCCCCCTTTCCCCCTAAGGCCTTCCCCCCCCTGAGATCTTCTCCCTTTTCCGATCTTTTCCCGCCTTTCCCTGTTGAGATCCTTCCCCCCTTTCCCCCCTAAGGCCTTTCCTCCCCCTGAGATTTTCTCCCTTTTCCTCCCTAAGATCTTTCCCCCCCTTTCCCCGTTCAGACCCTTTCCCCCCTTTCCCCCTAAGGCCTGTTCCCCCTTAGATCTTCTCCCCCTTTTCCTCCGTAAGATCTTTTCCCCCCTTTGCTTGTTAAGATCCTTTCCCCCCTTTCCCCTCTAAGGCCTTTCCTTTCCTCCCTAAGATCGTTTCGTTGAGATCCTTTCACCCCTTTCCCCTCTAAGGCCTTTTCCTCCCCCTGAGGTCTTCTCCCTTTTCCTCCGTAAGATCTTTTCCCCCTGTTGCCTGTTGAGATCCTTTCCCACCTTTGCCCCCCTAAGGCCTTTTCCTCCCTCAGGCCTTTCCCCCGAGATTCTCGCTTTTTCTTCGTAAGATCTTTTCCCCTTTCCACCCCCCCCCCCCCCACCTAAAATCTTTGCTCTCTTTTCCCAAGATCTTTGCCGCCCTTTCCCCCTTCACCCCCGAAGATCGTTTCCCCCCCTCCCAAAGATCATTTCCCCCCTTCCCAAGATTTTTTTTCCTCTTCCCCCCCCCCTTATAACATCTTTTCCCCCCTTCCCCCCGTAAGCCCGCCTTTTTCATCTTTTCCCACCTTCCCCCCCCCTAAGATCTTTCCCGCCCCCCCCCCCCCCCCCGATAAGATCTTTTCCGCCCTTGCACCCCCTAAGATCGCTTGCCCAGGACCCGGGGAATCGAACACCCCAATGTTTCTACGCAGCCAGCCCCCAGATGTCCAACACACCGTCTGTTGTTGGCGGGTGTATCGACCTCGCTTTGGGCAGACCACGGTACTACCTGTTGGAGGTTTACTAACTAATGGCCAGCGGCGCACATCATTCTGGTGCAAAGGACATCGCAACCCATGAAGAGGATTCCACGCTCGCTTTGCATCGCCTGCAGACTTGGCACAATGAGCCGCTACTACCTGTACCTACAAGCAACCTGTAAAGGCTAGGCTCATGTAATGAGCAGCATTATCCACCGAAGGCCTTGGACACCGAGGCGCTGCCTAGTCGCATGTGCAACCTTCACCTACTCCTCACGGGGAGCTTTTCGTGTTTTTGGTGTCTGTGTCTGTGTCTGCGTGTCTGTGTCTGTGTCTGTGTCTGTGTGTGTGTGCGTGTTCCACCCAGATAGGGCCGAGCGCTTCCCCGAAGCGCGCTCCAGGATGCCCGGAAGCTGGCGGAGCAGCTGGCCCTGAATGCCAGCGGAGTGGCGGCGGAGGCCCAGGCCAGGAGCGTTTGCGACCCAACACCGGGCCAATCTAAGGGTGGAAGTACAGACCCCTTGTTCTTATTCTTTGCTTCCCTGGTTTCCAACGCACTTTATAAGGGCTATATACCCCTTTTTGGGGAATGAACATCAGCAGGGCTTGGAGCTAAGGAAGGAGGTTGCACAGAGGTAGGCTTTCCCAAGAATCAGGGAAGGGTTTGCAGGTGCAGGGGGGCTGCCTTACATCCCTTAGAACGTTCACCTCTCAACTGGTGGTTTTTCCATCACCCTTCAATTCATGAGTTTCCTTTGGGGGGCTGATTTTTAAAGAGAAGTAGCCCCCCTTTTAGGGGGAGGCTTCTATTTTCCCAAAGGCGGCAAAAGTCTTTGGTTTTTATAAACACCTTCACCAGCCAGGTTTTTAGTTGTGCAATCAACATCCCCAGATTTGCGGTCTGGGGCATAACCTGGGACAGAGCTTTGGGGTTTGTTCGAGGGGCCCCCTCAACTTCCGCATGTCTTGGACCTCCAACTGGAACCTGCCAAGCAATTGCAACTGCGAGGCTTGAATGGAAAGCCCAGTGAGATTTGAAAAACCGGCGCCGTAATTTTCAACCCCCAAAATGAGAGCCCCCCCCAAACCTAACCTTCTCTTTGAGCGTCATGCGCAGGAAGTGGCCACCTCCGCAGAAAAGGTGCAGAACCTGACGAGGCAGAACTGCACATGGGATCTGTTGTCTTGGATTTTGGGTTGGCAAGGGGTTGACATTGGGCAAAACTTGCTTCAGCCTTTGGGCGAGGGTCATCGATCGGAAGCCGATCTTTGGCAGGACGCATTCGAATTCGTTACCCCAGCAACAGTCACAATGCCTCTGGGTTGTCCAGCCCGCACCAAAAAGTCAAAGGTCAGATACTTGAGGAGTTCCAAAGTTATCAAGTGAGTGTTGTTTTTTGGGGAGGCGGAGACCACCCTCCTTGGCAGATGTGTTGCAGTGCAAGCCTGTCGATTTTTCCACAGTTGCCCCTCACTTCCCTTGCTCAAGGTGGCAAGTTTCAAGAAAGATGCAACCCACGCGCAGAAGATTGTTCAGGACCATTTGGCTGCGGGTCAGAACCAATGGTACCATTTTGGGGTAGGTGAAGTCACCACCCATTTTAGTCCGTTTTAGTGGGGATTGGGATGTTCACTGGGGGTACGATTTGGCTTTTGACCCATGGCCATTTGAATTTTCCAGCTTGGGTTCTGCTCTTTGGGTTCTACGAGAACATGTCGGCCGGACAGGGGCGAAGTGCAGAGCCTGCAGCAGCGGCGGCAAAGCGCGCAGAAGTCCATTGCAGAGCTGCAGGCCGGAGAAGGTCCTTTGCGTTTTTTTTGTTTTTTTGTACGGGTCACAAGAACTGACAGGGAGCCGGGGTTGGTTTTCCTTTTTACTTTTTTTATTCTACTTTGGGGCTGACCTTGGTAAGACAATGTAATGTGGCCATCCCAGACACCTTGGCATCTTTTTTTGTTTTTGGTGGGGTCTCCCTTTAGAAGCAACTACCAAACAAAGGGCGCCCGATGGGTTTGGGTCACTCTGCGAGTTCCTGACTTGATACTTGGGAAGATCACGTGAAGTTGGAAGTGTTTTTTCCAATCCACGAAACCCTTGGCTGCTCTTTTTTCGTTTTTACCCAAAAGAGCCTTTGACTGAGTACTCCCCGGCAAAACAGGACTTTTTGCGTCACAGCTCACCCTACCACCCTGGTTTGATTTTGACATGTCCAATTTTGGCGACGGAGCCCTTTTGGGAGAAGCACCACCCCGCGAATCTGCCAGCTTTAGCATGGTACAACTCGACTCGGATCACTTGCCTACTGAAGCGGCTGTCGACCGAAGTTGAAGCCAGCGATACGCAATGCCACAGATGGTTGCCAAACCCCGGGAGGTTGCCAACCGAACCAGAAGGTTGCCGAAGCTGTTGGCATTTGCCCAACCAAGGGGTCAGGCCCGATGTTCCCAGCGGTCAGACATGGGGCAAAGCGTTGTGGAAGCCATTGACCCCGCGATACAGTACAGCAATGGTAAACAACCGCATTTTGAAGGTGTGTGTTTTTAAGGGACCCCCCCCCCCATGGCACAAGGGTTTTCGGTTTTCTTTTGAAACCACCGACCAAGGGGCACCCCCAAACAAATACAACCGTACTTTTTTATCCGTTTTTGGTGGCCACCTACGTGAGCCAAAGCTAAGCGATCGGAGGCTAGCCTTGCAGCCTTCGGGGACAAGCTGGCCGCAGCCAAGGCCAAGGTGGACAGGCAGTCTGATCAGCTCAGGACCCCAAGAGGGCGGGATTGCATCCAAGGGCTCCCGAGGTTTCCTCCTTAAAACTCACACCCTTGCATCATCCCAAACGGAGACTCACTTGAAAGAGACACCGAGAAATCAAAAGAGACCCTGCAGGGGTCTCAGTTTTTCCAACCTGTCTTATGACAGCTTGCAAAACTGGGCTGTTCAAAGGTAATCCTTAATCCTTACCTTCGCTTACGCAACGGGGCCCCTTTTGTAGTGGCTTCCGTATAGGGATTATGGATTAGGATTGGCGAACCCTCCATTTTGAACAGCCCAGCAAAAGGCGCGGTCACCCATATGAAAAGGAAGGATCCCTTCCGCACACGGGAGCTGGTTCCACGGCACTGCGGATTTTTGTGTCATTTCACGCACGCGCCGACTCGCGACTCGGGGACCGCAGGTTTTAGTCCTTGTTTCCATTTACCAGGGCAAGCCATTTTGGGATACCTAGTTTTGACCCACACCCACGTGGTGATTTGGCTGTGGGTCAAAACCAATGGTACCATTCTGGGTAAGGTGCACCACCCATTTTAGAACCTATTTTAGTGGGGATTGGGATGTTCACTGGGGGCTAACCGGGCTTTTGACCCATGGCCATTGTGAACCAGTCGTTAGGGGCAAGCGATCCACGTGTGGCATCGACCCCAGGATGGCGAACCGCCACGTGGAAGCTGCGGAGGCGGAGATGAAGCAGGCCTGAGGGCAACTTCGGGGTTTCTTTGGTGCATTTTGCTTGGATGTTAGGACTTTTAACTTTTTGCCAACTAATGGGTTTTCCATTAAACCACTAAAAGTTAAACTTTCTTGCCGGAGTCACCAGGATTAGAACCGGCTGCTTTTTCAGGGATGGTTCGATGGGGGTAATGTTGCAACCAGCCAACGGATTGCTGTGCGGCTTCAAGGAAAACCAAAAGGAGCCATTTTGGAGGCCCCCAAAGAAAGACGAGCCACCCAAATGAGCAAGTTGACCACATTGGAGGTTTCCGAACAGACCCACGTGTAGGGATCCTCTTCGAGGTGTGCCACCAAAGAATAGTATTCATGCATGCACGCGCGCACGCACCCACCCACCCAAGCACGCACCCACGCACGCACGCACGCACGCACGAACGCATCCATCCATCCCTCCCTCCGTCCATCCATCCCTCCGTCCATCCATTTATCCATCCATCCATCCATCCATCCATCCATCCATCCATCCATCCATCCATCCATCCATCCATCCATCCATACATACATACATACATACATACATACATACATACACACATACACACATACACACACATGCACGGACAGACAGACAGACAGGTAGACAGGCAGGCAGGCAGACAAACAGACAGCCAGACAGACAGACAGACAGACAGACTGACTTGCCCTCATAACTGTACACATACATGTACACAAAACACACATAACGCACACACACACACATCTCTAAAAAAAACACATACACATACACAACTTGCAGATATGTATACGCACGCAACGGGACGCGCACACACACACACCCACACACACACACACATATATGCATACATATGTAGATATGTACACGCATCTGTGTATATCCAGGTCTTTTGGACACATGAGGCCGTTGGGCGTGCCCCTCACCTCCCCCAGTGGTTTCTTCTCAGGCGGTGGCCGCCCAGCGGGGGGCGGAGGCCGAGGTGGCGAACGCCAAAGCTGCGTTCGTGGGGAGCGCCGGCCTCGGACCGGGGATTCAATTGAAGGCAGCCTCAAGAGGCGCAAACCACATGTTTACCCCCAAAGTCTATGTGAACTTGGTGGCTCATCCCCTTAGATGTTTTTGCCTTTTTAGTGTTCAGTGGGGGATTTCCATTTCACCCATAGATATATTTTTTAGCGGGGGATCTGAGGACCAGCCGTGTAGTTGCACACGTTCTGCTAGATCACTCTGTCGCCCGGTGGCCCCCTTGTTCCCTTTTGGGGGAAGGGTTCCCCTTTAAACTCAACCAACCAAGAAAGGACATTCTTTTTTTCGATGGCCACTGGGCATCTGGGGTCAGCACTGAAGCTGGCTCTACAACCCCAATAAATGTGAGTGTTTTTAGAGTTGTTGATTTCCCCCAGGTAGACTTGCACCCAGGGGTGGTTGACCTTCCAACAGGGGAAACTTTAGTTCATATGAGTCTAGTATGCAAAAACTGGAGCCCTGTGGGTGGGGTTTTGTGCGCTGACAAAGAGTTGGGGCTGTATGCTTCCCAAACATGTGCAATAGGGACCGTTCTTTTCGGAGTCGCAACAAACCAAGGCATCGGTGGTTGCTCGGAAGAAGGGTGCAAAGGATGCGGGATCAACTTGAGTTGGAGAAGGACACCCACACACACACACACACCAGAAGCAATGTATCAGCCTTCCCACTTGAATTGTGCACGCAATACGCTACAAATATACCGAGTAGTTTCTCGAGATTGGGGCAAGAAGCTTGGATGGCGCTTGAAGGGGAGTCCCTGAGAGCAGGAAGCATACGGACTGGGTTAGGTGTATCAGGCAGGTCATGGTCCCTCTTGGCAAGAGTGGTGCATATGAGGCCCACTCAAGACAGACCCACAGAAACATCTTTGAGCTGGCGCAGCAATGCACGCTTACCATAGAACGAGGCGCTCTCCCTCCAACACGCATGGAAGTTGAAGGGGTTCTTCCAACAATCATGGTAGTCTTCAAAGACCCTCCTGTCCGTCCGGAAAGAGGGTTTCCCTATTGGAAAGACCAACGTAGACATTTACGACTCTACGACCATGGTAGGGCAAATGTTTGGTTTCACCTTGGCCCCTTGTTTCAATCTGCCCCGATAGAGAGCCCAGTTTTGACGCTGTTTCTTTTCTGCATGATGTCAGTAGTTTCTGATGAATTCGCCGTTCAACTTCCACACAAAACCAAGTAGACAGCTCATTTGTTTCTATGTCAGTTCAGGGTAACAACAAATGGGCGTGTCCAAAAAGCCCCCACCAATGACAATCATTTCCTATCAGTCTTCCTATGCGACCCATCCGCTGCAAAATGGGCGGTTCCCTGTTGTTTCCATCTTGAATTGAGCCCAGAAAGACACTTGTTGCTCGTCGCCCAGATGCTCGTTGTGTGCCATGGTCATTTACCTGCACCAAACAACGACCTCCGCTCCTAGGGAGACATTTTTATACGTGTCATCATTTTGCCGGTCCCCCCGTGCAAAGCAACAGGCGGTTTGGAGATTTTCGACGCTCATCTCCTTTTTGGAAGAAGGAAACCCCAGGACACCTCCGGAAGCGCCAATTTGGGGGAGGGGGGCGGCCCCCCGTTAATCTTAAGACGCGCTCAGCTCAACTTTTGTAGGCGGCTCAAAGGAAATGCGCCTCATGAAGAGCTCGTCCTCAGCCAGGCTCCCTGGCTGATGCTCGCAAGGAGTGCCGGCCGACGGAGGGGGAGTTCCAGGCTCGGCCGATCTCCCGGTTTCTCCTTCAGAAGAAATCGCGGGGGGGTTCCAAATGGGTGTCTCGTTCTTTTTTTAAGGAACCCCTTTATGGGGCTGGTTCAAAGGGAAGCCAAAAGGACAACCTCCATTTTGTTCGTTTGGCGGGGGTTCCCGAATTGATGCCGATTCTTTTGCATGCATCTGACCTATTTAATTGGCCATTGGAGGGCGAAGAGCTCCGGTGATGAGGGTCGCACGAAGGCACTTCAATGGTTTCGTACCCGAGTAATCGTTTCGTTGCAAGAGCTGACTATGTTGAAACCCGCAGCTTATTTTGGCAGAGGATCGCGTCAAGCGGTCATCCCAAACATAGGTGGTTCGTTTACGATGCGGGCAGTCCGAACCAATCCATGAGTTTGATGGCCTGCACGAGTTTGGAGGTATTTCTAGGTATTTCCCGCTAAGCCAGAAAAGCCACCAGCACAGATGCTATGTGCCAAGTAATGCCGCGTCATCCAGCACGCCGCTGGATGCGGAAGCGGAAACCGAAGGCATTTTCTTTTCGCTGTAAACCCAGCGCCCTCTGAAGCTTCGTGGAGTTTAGAGAATCCGCATGGGTTGAGATCAGCATGCGTCCCTGGGAAGAAACGAATCCAGCTTCCCACCATGCACAAACTGCCTTGGTGAACCGCTCCAAGGGTTTTTTGCTCGTTCGGGGTGTCCCTTGCAGCCCAAATACGCCCCAGCCGATATCGAGGTTGGCCGGACTTTTCTTTGGGGGGGCAGACGTGCCCAGGGTGAAAGGCTAGGAGGATTTGTTGCCTTTCGACCCCCCCGATCTGCAGTGAAAAGCAGGAATTGGAGGTTTCTACACAGGGTCCTGGGCTGTATTTTATTAACAGGGAAGCTGCCCGGGGGTCCTTTTAAGAGGAAAATCAAGTTCCAAGACCCCCTGACAAGTTCCACGTGAATTGGTGATGCCTGGTGAGGTGTATCTCCACTTCCGCGAGCTGCTGAGTTTGGCCAAGCACGTCGTTGCCGGCGCCTCAGCTCGCGAAAGGGACCCGCTGCGTCCCTGGCAACGGCTGGGTTGCCGTTGCTGGTGCTGCAGCAACTTGGGCCTTCCCCGAAAAAGATCCACTGGTTCCGGCTTGGCGCCTTGAAAAGAAGCGCCCCCGAAAAATTGGCGAGGTTGAAAGGCCAAAAGGAGATGCAGCTGGTGCTGCAGCAACTTAGGGGTTTTTCAAGGGATCCAATGGTTCCGGCTCAGCGCTTTAAAGGAAAGCATGTCCTTGTGATGTCCAGGTTTGTTATTTTGGGGTGTGGGCTGAGGTGCGGCGCTTGCTGGGGTTGCAGCTTGCAGACCTCTTCCTTGCAAGGCAGCAAGCCCTGCTGCACGATGCCCAGGCGAAGTGATTTCGTGTCTTCAAATTGGATTTGGACCCTCCAAAGCTGATTCGCGCGCGTCCTTTTGGTTTCCCTTCAACACCAATCCAAAAGGGGCATCCTCCAAAAAAGACGCTCCCAGCGAGCTTTTCAGCAGGTCAGCTTTGTGTTTTGGTTTAGTTTTCTGTGTGGCTTAGGGGCATCCTGACTGGTATGCGACTTCATTCCATGCGGGGTCAGCTTCAAAGACTCTCTGCCGAAAGGTTGAGATGATTCTGGAGTCAAAGGGGTCAACCCAAAGCCAAAGAGGATGAAGCCATTTGATCCCCTCCCGGGATGGTTTTACCCAGGATTGTTCTGTTGACCGGTGGGTTCAGGCTGTGCATAGGTAAGGTGCTTGCGGGGCTATGAGCTTATGGCTGTTCACACTTGAGTGGGGAGCCAAATATAAAAACAATGGTAGCAAATGGACTAGTTCCAAGGACAAGTGGCAGTGGAAATATGAGTTTGTCTCAAAATATGGGCACCCGCCAAAATGTGTGGCTTCCTTTTGGTTTCGTTTTTACACTATACATACTGCGCAGACGCGCTTGCGCAGATCCTCCCAGATACCAAATGACCATCGCCACCTCAGGGATTCATGACGCAGGTCGCTTGGGTCGACTTCCGCTTAGTGAAAGTGAACGTAGTGTTGCCTGGTAGAAGTCCTGTGGAGCTCGTTTGGGGGGAAGGATCATGTCCCAAGGCTCAGTTCCCACCAAAATCCGCAGCGGAATGGATATGTTTGCTTCTTTTCCCGGAGAATACGTCTGATTTGGTCAAGCGCTGTTGACGTCAGCCTGGTGAATTAGGTCAATTAGGTACCTGGACCCAGCTAACCTTCGGCGTGTCATCGTTTTGGTGTGGCAGTATCCCCATTTTCGCTTGTGGCACTTCCCCCCTCCCCCAGTTTTTAGGGGGGCAGCCCATGTTGGACTGGCCATACCCTAAGCTCCCTAAACCCTAAAATCGGTAATCCCCAACCCGAAACCCTAAACCCCATGTTTGTTTGTTGGTTGCGGGCGGCACCCGGAGAGGTGGCGGAGGAGGCGCAGCAGGACGCTCTGCTGGACCAGGAGGCCGCCCAGGCCGCGTTGGTTTGTAGAGAAGGGGTGGGTGGGTTTGTCGCAAACGGTTCCCCCCCAAAAAAAACAACCAAGTGCATCAACAACCACCATTTGTAGAAAAGGAGGAAGCTGCTTTGAAACTAATTAAAATTACCATTTGTACATGTAGGTAGAGGAAGCTGCTTTTTGGGAGATGGTTCTCCCCCCTTTGTGGTTCTGTAGGAATTTGTGGGGGAGTACCCCCCCAAGAATTGGTGGGGAACACCCATTGAGCTCCAAGAAGAACGACAAATGGAAGCTTTGGACCTACACTGCACCATGATGGATCGTCCGTTTGGCTTCCCTTTTGTTTCAAGTCCGAAAAGGGTCAACAGACATAGACCCATACGGTTGGAATTAGATGGCATCCACCGTCCACCATTTTGGTTTAGTCATACCCTCTACCCACATACAAGGAACTATGCCATCAACTTTCACCCTGTACCTGCTGTCCACGTTGCCGTGGAACCCACGAGAGGGTGCCTTCAAGAGGAACAACGGTCTGCCATGGCAACATGGGTGGGAGGGAACATAGGGAGTAAACAAGCAACATGGGAAATGTTGGAAAGACTTACTACTGGCTCCTTCTGCTTTGTTTTTCTTGTATATTGTTTGTCCTTGGAATTATGCAGTTTTGTTTGTACGTAGACTAGTTCCTTGTTTTCTGGAATAAGGACATGGCTGCTCTTGCGCTCGACCAAAACAACATTATGATCTCTTTGAGCCCATTTCAAACGGCACTTCACGTGCGGGGTCAGCTATCAAACTCGTGGCTGACCATATATCGTCGGTCAGTTTTAGCCATCGCCTCTAATGAATTTAAAGTTTGTCTTCCAAACTTCCGGTTTTTGGAGCCGGGGGGGAAGCACGGGCTTAAATGGTTTTGCTTACTTTTTGGTCCTGCCCGCCCTTGTCGTTGCTTTGAGGGTGTTCGCATTGCAGATTTGGTCCCCTTTTAGATGGGACATACGTACCACATTGTCTGTTTCGCATTGTACCCCAACACCAACACCGACGTGGTCATTGTTCCGATTTCAGTTGAACTAAGCGCGACACACAATGACACCCGGTCCAGGAGTGATCCAGGTAGATTTAGGTGTAGGGGACAGTCCCCTTGCAGTAAACAGGTGTAGACGTCCGGTCTTTTCATGCTTTGCACGGTTCTGGCTCCTAAACACAAGGTCTTGATTATGTTTTTAACGGGCGCTTGAGGACATGGGTTTGTGGGTGACCCACAAACGAGCGGGATCCTTTTCGGGACGGGCTTTGATGAACACCCACATGCTATCCATCTCGGGGACTTTGTAGCTGACAGACCCTGGGTTCTTGAAAAAAGGGCAGGATGATGTACGATGCAAAGGGAGCCCATTTGGGTGTGGCTCAAAGTTAAACTGGGGTTACGCAGATTTTGTTTTTGTTCTATATGCCAAGGTGCCATTTTGAGTACCCTCCCACCAATTAACATGGAACCTGACAGGGACCCGGTCCCTTTAAAAGGACAATGGACTTCCACGACCCCCCGAACGTCAGGCTCCATGTAATTTGGTGGGAGGATCAAACACCCAGGCGTGTCCCGTTGGATTTTAGGGCTTGATGGATTGGACATGGAAAGTGGCCCGATGGGACACAAAGAAACTCGCAGTCCAAGGACAGGGTTGCAACAACTTGCAAGCCAGGAAGTATCACCCAGATCCATTTACCTGTATATAGGCAAAAAAGGCACCACCAGGCTTTCAAAACCAAAAGGAAGATGGCTAGAGGATGATTGAAAGGAGATGGAATCAAGCAATAGAAGACTTGGAGGTGTTGTTTGCTGACTGAGGTACCCCTTTTTGATGGTTTTTAGAGGGGAACCGAAATGGAACCAACCGCTTTGGGAAGCACCCCCCTCTCCAAAACCCGCTTGTTTCAGGTATGACGACAAAGACAGTTTTCCAACACAATCTGTACAAAAAGGCCAGGTACTTGAAGCAAGGGGTACCCTCTGTTCCAAGAAAAGGCTGGCGCTGACCGAGCAAGGGACAAGCAAATGAGCTAGGGACGGCCATGTCAACATGTACCCCCGATTGAAACATCCCTGCAAAACCGCGTTTCCCCAAAGAGCGAAGGATTCCCTGTAAAACAGGCCCCGCTATCAATCAAGCAGGACTTCAATCGAGCAAAGGGTTGCGAGTACTAGTCTTTACTCATTTGAACCCTTACTAGCCTTGGGTCTTCATCATTGGGATTGACTAACCTGGGTGGATAAAATGAAATTTTGATTCAACCATCCTAGGTTCCCATTGGGGCCTTCAAACTTCAATCTTCGGTAGGAGGAGGCAGCCGTGTCGCTGACGGCGGCGGCGGTGGATCACTTTGGCACGGAGGTACTGCTTGCGCGTGCGGTACGGGGGGAAGAGAGCCGAGCCATTTGCCAGACGTAGCTTGCCTCTTTGACAGTTTTCTTTTTCTTTGCGAAGTCTCCTTCGTTTTCTGCTTCAAGCAGCAAACAACCACTTTTGCGGGGGTGGAAGTCTGGGCCCAGCAGTACATGTCCGGTTTTCTGTGAACCCTTTCTTTCGCGGCGAGTAACAGGCGAATACATGTTCCTTTTCTACATCAGGAGAGGAGAAATCGGCTCTATCGCCCAGAAATGTCTCGCATCCGATCTCAGAAACTTGTCCTTCAACCTTTCCCGGCTTTATTGAGTCAGTCTCAAGGAAATTCAGGGATGCCCATGGAGCCATGGGTTTCGAGGCGCGATTTTTTTGGGGGGCATGGCAACAGCAGTTGCCTTCCCCCCGTCTCAGGGAAACTGGGGTCATTATGTTGATTGCTTCTAGGGGTTGTCAGTTGGGGGTTGTTTGCCTTTTTGCCTTTAACCCATCACTTAGGGGGTGACTTAAAATCATGAGGCCAGGGAAATCCCGGGAGGTGCCGCCACGGGTTGCAATTCATGTCCAGCGAGGCGCGGGAGGAGGCGGCGGCCCTTGCGGCGCTGGCCGCGCGGAGGAACTTCACCGCCAGCCAGGAGCTCGCAATGCCAAATGGCCATGGGTCAAAATCCAGGTTACCCCCCAGTGAACACACTCTAACAGGTTCTAAAATGGGTGGTGAATTCACCTACCAACCAAAATGGTACCATTGGTTTTGACAACCACAACCAAGTAGGTTGCCGCGATAACCTTGGTTTCAAGGGGGACCAGAAGTTTTTTTCTTTTTTGGGATAATTTCCCTTGTTTCACTTTGGTTTCAAGGAAAACCAGAAGGAAGAAGCCTCAATCTTGGGGTCCCCACTTTTTTTGACACGGTACCCAAATTGGATGTTGTGTGCTGTTAAACCAACATACCTGATGCTTGTAATAATTTAGCCCTTTATATGATTCCAACCAAAGCAACTGACTTCAAACACAGGGGATATTGTTCCAGAATTTATGGGTGACACTGTTTTGGTAGTTTAAGGGTCAGGGTATCCGATCCTCTGTGCAAAAACCATGGATCTGAGAAAGAGGTAGCGGAAGACAACCGCCCCTTGAGAACGCCCGCTTTCATGATTGTTGGAGAGCTCGCCAATCGGGGAGTAGAAGAGCTCGCCCATGATGTCTCCTCACATAGAAGCTCCCTTTTCCAGTTTGTGAGTTTGAAACAAGTTGCGCAGTCGTTCGAACTGGGCAGCTCAAATCGAGATCCGCGGATTCCCACATTTTGCCTTGACGTCGGCTGATTTCTCCCCCACGGTTCCTTGGGGATGGATCCTGTGCCAAGATTTTATGCAAGCACCCAGCCCTTTAGAGTACAATTGCAGGGTTTCAGTCCTACCAAAGCAGCTCTGGCAGCTCTTTGGACAGCCCAGACCCAACAACCAGAGAGCTGGCCTTGCCATCTGCTGCTGTCTTGGAACCCGCTTCTTGTCTCGGTTGGTGGTGTCTTGGAATCTGCTGTTTTTGCGTGAGCTGTCGAAGGGTCTTTTGGACATGCGATCGAGCACGCGAGATATCTGCTGGTGCAGGTTCGCGTTGTTTTGAGTTCGTGGGGGGGGGGGGTTGGAGACCTCGCGCGAGCCGTTCCCCGCTTGTTAGGAGCAAGTGGATGCCATCCTGTCGACCCGAGCTGAGGCGGACGGCGGTGGCAACTGTTTTGCTCATTTTGGGAGGGTACCCCTTTTGTTTTTGAATGGAAAACCCAAGGGGAACTGAAGGGGGGTGCACCCATTGGAGACGAACCCAACGGTTCACCCTTCAATGCCCTTGAAGGGGAGGTTCTACAACCAGCAGCTCTGGCCGTTGAAGAGAACCATACAACCGTCATGAGTGCCTGCAAGTTATACTCATGTCCTGCCAATCTTGATGGCTATCGTGTGGGATCTTTAGACCTTTGTAGAAAATCAAATTACCGGATTTTCCATTTGTTTCCCACAAGCAGAGAGGCTTCTTGTGGTTTGCTTCGGACAACCCACCAGCAAGGACTCGCCTTTCTTCCCGACCGCAGCGCCCCTCCCGTCTTCGCCTCCCGCCTGCCAGGCGGATGCAGAGGCGGCGGCCTTTGCTGCAGCTGAAAGCCAAGCGCAGGGCAGATTGGAGGCGGCCCAGGCGGAGCTGCGGCGGAGGAGTGCCAACAAGGTCCCCCAGTAGTGCCCTTTTACCCTTTTTTTGAGGAGGGTTCCCCTACTAAAATAGACTACAGAAAGAAGAGTACCCTTACTCTCCACTGGAGGACCTAGCCAAGGGTTTGGGTTGGAGGAGTGTGTGTGTGTGTGTGTGTGTGTGTGTGTGTGTGTGTGTGTGTGTGTGTGTGTGTGTGTGTTTTTCTTCCTTTTTTTCCCTGAGGGATTTACGAGCAGGGTTTTGTTTCGCTGCGGGGTGGTTTGGGGGGCTGGAGTTGTACCCACAAATGTAGAAAGGGATATAAAAGGGTTGAGGGATTGGGGGTTGTTTCGGATTCACAAACAGATGTACCAGGAGTGTCCATTCCGGGTAATGTGGGTGGTGTTGGATGTATCCTTCAAGAAACATGTTTAGCCACCTGTTTTCTCAGGGATTTACCAGGCATTTTCTCAGGGCTGGGAATGAACCAAAAGTGTATCACAGAAAGCGTGATTTCCACATGTTACCCCGCGTTATGTTTTGGACTTGGCAGAAGTGGTCCTGTGAGGAGATGATCGGGGTGTTGTACTGATACCCATGTGAAATAAAGATCGCCTGGCTCATGAAGTTGCCACGGACCCTCAGAACATCCTCCCAGAGGGGTTGACTATACTGAAACATGTTGATAGAATGTGGTTCCCCAATTCCAATCCTTCGAAACCTGATAGAAGCCACGAACCCGAATGCAAATGAATTGCCCAAAGCTACTGTTGTGCGTGTCCCTCCCTATCCACCTTCTTGTTGAGTTGTTTTTTTTTCCTATGCATCTGCCTGCTAATCATCCATGCATCTATTTGTGAATCTATTGATCTCCCCATCTATCTTCCTATTTGTATACAGTATGTGTTTGTCCATTCCACGCACCTGTACATCTATCCACCTAGCTATGTATTTATCTACCTTCCTGCCTACCTAACTATCTAATCTGTTCTATTCCAATATTTTCCAATCTAAACTAGTTTAATCTAATCTACCTATCTATTCTATTCCAATCTAACCCGTTTTTCCGTCTATCTATTTGCCGCCTATCTATCTATCCATCCATCTATTTGTCTATTGGTCTGTTTGTTTGTTTGTTTGTTTGTTTGTTTGTTTGTTTGTCTGTCTGTGTGTCTGTCTGTGTGTCTGTCTGTGTCTGTGTCTGTGTGCGTGTCTGTGTCTGTGTCTGTCTGTCTGTCTGTCTGTCTGTCTGTCTGTCTGTCTGTCTGTCTGTCTGTCTGTCTGTATGCTTGTCTGTCTGTTTGTGTGTCTGTGTCTCTGTCTGTCTGTTTGTCTGCCTGCCTGCCTCACTGGCTGGCTGGCTGGCTGGCTGGCGTCTCTGCTATCTAAGCTAACCTAACCTAATCTATCGATTTGTCTAATCTCACCTAGTCTAATCTACTCGATCTATGTCTGTCTCTCTGGCTTTCCATCATTCCGTCGTTGTATTTATGTGCCTATCTCTCCTTTATATTTACCTCCTTACCTGTCTATCCATCGATATCTATCTAGCTACCTATCTGCCTATCCATTTATTTGTTGTTCTATTTTTTTATATACCTGTACTTATTCAATCTATCTATATATTTGTCGGTCTGTCTATCTACCTTCCTCTCTTTCTATCTAACTGCTCTCTCTCTCTCTCTCTCTCTCTCTCTCTCTCTCTCTCTCTCTCTCTTCTACCGAGCTATCAATCTTACCTAGAAGTCTCATCTATCAATCTGTCTCTGTCTATCTAGTCTATCTATCTGTCTGTCTGTCTATCTAGCCATCTATCTCTCTATCATATCTATCATATCTATCTATCTATCTATCCATCCATCCATCCATCCATCTATCTGTCTTTCTATGTATCTATCTATCTATCCATCCATCCATCCATCTATCTGTCTGTCTATCTATCTATCTATCTGCTCGGTCCATCAATATGATCTATCTATCTTATCTATTCAGACCAGTCTAATCCAATCCAATCTAATCTAATCTATTTTCCATCCTTTCATGTAGTCTAGTCTATTTTAATCTAATCTGTCCATCCACCTATCTATTCATCTAAGCTAGTCTAATTTGCCTATCTAATCTAATCTGGCCTAGCCTAGTCTGACCTAATCTATCTATCTTGTTTAGTCTCATCTATCTATCTGGCTATGTCTGTATATCTGTACCTATATATGTCTCTATACCTAATATTTGTTTGTATCTACTTAATCTATATCTATCTAATCTATCAATCTTTCTAATCTAATCTGACCTAATCTAATCTAAGCTAATCCGAACTATCTATCTATCTGTTAATGAATCAATCTAGCTTTCTAGCTATCTGGTGTTCCATCTTTCTATGTGCCTATCCCATCTATTTATGTATTTATTTCATTGTGCATCTGTCTATCTATGTCTATATCCATATCTTTCTTAAATGTATATCTACAATGTATATACATATATATATCTGTATCTCTACCTCTATCTATTTATCTATCTATCTATCGATCTATCTATCTCTATCTCTATCTCTAGATCTAGATCTAGATCTAGATCTATATCTAGATCTAGATCTAGATCTATATCTATCTATCTATCTATCTATCTATCTATCTATCTATCTATCTATCTATCTATCTCTATCTCTATCTCTGTCTCTGTCTCTGTCTCTATCCCTATCTATTTCTAATTAGCTATCTATCTATCTATCTATCTCTATCTCTATCTCTATCTGTATCTCTATCTCTATCTGTATCTCTATCTCTATCTGTATCTCTATCTCTATCTCTATCTCTATCTCTATCTCTATCTCTATCTCTATCTCTATATCTGTATCTATTTCTATCTATCTATCTATCTATCTATCTATCTAATCTATCTATCTATCTATCTATCTATCTATCTATCTATCTATCTATCTATCTATCTATCTATCTATCTATCTATCTAATCTATCTATCTATCTATCTGTCTATCTATCTATCTATCTATCTATCTATCTATCTATCTATCTATCTATCTATCTATCTATCTATCTTCCGATCGATCGATCGACCTGCCTATTCGTCTACCGTTTATCTATGTATGTATCTAGCTATGTAATCTTTCTCTGCATCTATGTATCTTTGTATGTATCTATCTCTCCTTCTTTCTTGCTTGTGTCTATCTGGCTATTGTTCTAACGCCCGCTTTCTATCCATCTGTCTGCGTGTCTATCTATCTATATATCTGTATTCCTATTCCTCCTATCTATCTATCTATCTGTCTATTTGTCTATCTATCTACCCTTCTATCTACCCTTTTTCCGACGGCGTTGCAAAGGAGTCTTCCGCAAATTCACTAGCGAATCCGAGTATCGCACTCAGAGCCCGTAGGAGCACGCTTGCACGAATGCACTTGCGCGAGCACGCTTGTACGAGCACTCTGGCACAAGCGCACTTGCGCGATCACACTCGCACAAGCGCGTTTGCGCGAGCGCACTTGCACGAGCGGGCTTGCACGAGCGCGCGTGCAGGAGCGCAGTTGCAGGAGGGCGCTTGCACGACGTGCGCGAGCGCAATTGCACGAGTGCGCTCACGCCGGCACACTTGCGTGCGCGCGCAAGCACACTGGCACGCTTGCGCGTGTACAAAGTCGCACACGAGCACACTTGCACGAGACAACTTGCGCTAGAGATTCTAGCTATCTTTTGAGGCAGCGCGCGGCCAACATGGCAGGATTGAACACCTTTGACCAACAAAACGGCAAGGTTGAACACCTTTGCCCGGCCGACATGGCAGGATTGAACACCTTGACCGTCAAAGTGGCAGGATTGAACACCTTTGCCCAACCAACATGGCACGATTGAACGCCTTTGCCCGCCAACATGGCAGGATTGAACGCTTTGGCCGACAAAAGTGGCAGGATTGAACACCGACCAACGTGGCTTTGACCGACCAACGGTAGGATTGAACACCTTTGACCAAGCATCGTGGCAGGATCGAACACCTTTGCCCGACCAAAAATGTAGGATTGAACACCGACCAATGTGGCTTTGACCGACCAAGCCCGCATTTCCCCTGTACAGGACCCGTTGATCGACCCCCATGTCTACATTTCCAGCTGGGACCTCTTGACAAAGAATTGCAATCCTTTGTAATTGTGTTAGCTGCTGAGCGTGGCTGTAATGTCGCCAGTTGCTTTCGTCCTGCGCCTGCTCTTGCTGTGCAGGGTCGAAGCAGTCGACGAGGCGCAAATCCGTTCAGCCCTGCCAGGCCACGGTGGGTTTTGCTCAGCTGACAGCCAGCTCCTTTGCTGGTAACAACTGAGAGAAAGTACCGGCGCGTGGTGCTCAGGCCATCTGGCAGAGAAGGAGCAGGAGCTGCCCATGCCTAACAGGCCCTGAGAGGCGCCTCCCATTGGCCAAGCCATGCCGCTGCGCGGCTAGGTGCGTGTGGTCCTGACACCATTGAGTCCAGCACTTTGAGCCTAACTACGTTGTACTCTAGGAGCTTATTTTGCCAGCCACAACAATGCGTGCGTGCGCGTGGTGTTGGCAGCTCTTGGAGGGGTCAGCTGAGTGTGCAGATGGCCAGCGGGCTGTCCAGGCCGGTGTGTGTCACACTCCACCCGCCAACGACGCAGACGCAGACCTGGATCGAATGCTCCACGCTCTGTGCCATTTTGCGAAATGCCCCTAGGTCTGTTTCACTTGCTGGAGCCACCCTGCAAGGCCAAGCGCAAAAGCCCTAGCGCGATGGCCAACAAGGCCGAGAAGGCCGACGGGATTGTTAGCTGGTGATTCGAAGAGCTGGGGGTATCCAAAATCGACGTTTAGAAGTACTTTGAGAGAATGATGGTCTGTCTTCCTATGTTCTTTTGTGCCTGGAAAACCTTGTTCTCCCATGTTTTCCATGTACTCAAAGTTGCAAATTTCAAGCCGGGGCTGCCAAAGTACTTGACTTGGGCTGAAAAGTTACGACTTTCGAGCTGCCAAAGTGTGCGCTGGAAAGTGCGACTTTTGAGCCGGACCAAAGTGCCTCCTTTACTACACACGTGCCAAAGTGCGCTTCCTGAGCTACACATGCGCTGAAGTGTACTTCCTTCACGACATGTGGCCTGAAAAGTTGCGACTTTCCAGCTGCACTTGCGCTGGTTTGTTGCGACCTTCGAGCCGGAGCTGCCAAAGCGTATTGTCAACAGTTGTTGTTGCAAGCGTTGCATATGACAAGGGTGTCAACAAAACGAAATGGGATAGTAAGGTCATGGCCGCAACAGCCAAGCAATAGGCTTCCGGCTTCTTTCCGTAGACTTTCGGCTTCTTCCTGCAGTCTTCCAGCTTCCTGCAGTCTCGTAGTCATCCGGCTTCTCTCCGCGACCAATAGCCGTCTTTCAGCGCAACACAAGCTATATCGCGCATCCTTTGCTACCGGGCTTCTTCCCGTAGTCTTCCAGTTCCAGCTTTTTCCCGTAGTCTTCCGGCTTCTTCCCGCACTCTTGCGGAACCAAAGGGCGCGAGTTTTGAACTTCTTCCTTCTTCGCAAAACGAGAAATATCGCGCGCCCTTGCTCTCAACTGCACCCTCTTTCTGTCGTGGGGATCCACTTTTGAGCCTATCGTGATTTATTATTTTTTGCCGTAGTGAAAGAATATTCCGAGTCGTGGTAGGGGCAAATTCTGTCATGGTATATGGAAAGCTTTTGTGAAGCGTAGTTGTTGCGCCCCCTCTAAGCCGATTAACATGGCAGGATTGAACAGCTTTGACCCACCAAAACGCTAGGATTGAACACCTTTGATCGACCAAACTGTCAGGATTGAACGCGTTTGACCCTTGACCCACCAAAACGCTCGGATTGGCAGGATTGAACAGCTTTGACCGACCAAAATGCTAGGATTGAACATCTTTGCCCGACCAACATGGCAGGATTGAACGCCTTTGGCCGACCAACGTGCTAGGGTTGACCAAAATGCTAGGTTTGAACACCTTGGATCGACCAAACTGCTAGGATCGAACACCTTTGACCGACCAACATGGCAGGATTGAACACCTTTGTCCGTCCAACATGGCAGGATCGAACACTTTCGTCCGACCAAAATGCCCATGCTTTCGAAGGCGCTGTTCCGTTGCGTGAGGAGGACGGAGCTGGAGAGCGCCGTGAACCAAACCGAGAAGCTGTCGGAGGCGTGGATCGACTGTGCGAATTTGTGAAGGGACCCGTGTCAGCACAACCTGCGCCTTTTTTGCCTGATAGAAATTTCAAGTATTGACACAAAGGAACACGAGTGTTTGGAGAAACAGGCGTTGTTTCGAGAAACGTATAGTTCTTGGACAGGCCGGGGGTGGGTATCAACCAATTCCGGGCTGCTCTTTGGTTTCACCAGAGACGGGCGATTTGCCGGCAAGGCCAGGTTCAAGCTGTAGCCATTGGTTTCCACTTTCCCCAAGCCACGTTAGGAAGAGGCCTTGGCTGTGCATGCGAGCCGTTCCTGAAGGATGAAACCGGTGTAGAACATGGGTCAAAGGTTTCCTTTACCTTCCCTTTGTTAGTGCCGAATCTTTGTCGTGGGCTTCTACCCGTGTGATCCAGTCGAATGGAAGCAAACTTGGAAACCAAGTATATACTTGTGCATGAGGAAAAACGGCACATCCTCATAGGTGTATATGGGTACATCTATTTTTGGGAGATCCCACAAATGACGCAACGGTTTCCTTTTGGTGTCCCTTCGAAACCTACCAAAAAACCGGTGGTACCCTCAAGAAAAAAACCGAGCCAGCCATATAGTCCCCACTCCCATCGGTTTCGCTTACCCTTCCGAGCCGGATGTAGGTTCTCTTTGGGGAGGTTGCAGATCTGAGAGGTTTGCGTCATGTCCCCAGAATCCCCAATTGCTGCATCCCACCCTCTCAGAGGGTGCTTTGCATTTTGCTGAGAATTCGGAGTCCCACGATGACTGTTGTATTGGCTTCGTACCCTATTCCCCTTTGAAGTTCAAACACCACCTTGACATACCTTGACGCTTTGGGAAACAGATGACCCTAAATTTTAAGTACCGCAGATTGAAGTCAAACCTGATGGGTGAATAGGGGGTACCCCTTTTTTTGGGTTGGTTCAAAGGGAAACCAGCAGGAACACCCACCATTTTGGCGGGGGGGGTCCCTCTAGACAGACCTATATCGGAATTAATGTAGGTGTTCTCCTACCTTCATCGCGAGTCAACTCTGCAAAGGCAACCATTGGAGGAGCAAGCTTGGCATAGTTGGACCCGTGGCAAAAGGGCTCAACATGAGTTGGCACGATCCACGAAAAAACATGCTCCAGGTGTTCTGAGATTCTGCAAAAAAATCATCCGGGGTGCAAAGAAGAGCCCGTCATGTCCCTGCCGTTCACTCGGCCAAGTTCGCCAGGTCACAGGGACACCCCCAATGGGGCAACCGAAAGGACTCCGTTTCCCATTCAACCAAATCCCACCAACTGGTGGCGTTCCTTCCGGTTTGCCACACCAAAAAACACCGGGCACCAACTCCAAACTGCTGGTTTTCCCTTTACCACCCCAAAAAACGTGGCACCAACTTGGGACCCAAGGCCTCTCGCGCCTCGCTAGGACTTGCTGGCAGCCCTCCAAGCAGAGGCCGCGGCCAACTCCTCGCTCCGCACCTGCCAGGCGAAGCTGGCGGCACCGGTAACAATGCTCGGTCGGAAAACCATAGCGCTGGTGTTTTTTTTTTTTTTGTTTGTGGGAATCATGATAAAAAAGACACAGGGTTTCTTTTGTGAATCTTCAGAGACACAGTTCATGTTGGTAGGTGTCAAAGCCAACTTACCCGGGAAGCTCGAGGAATTTGGGCATATTTCCGGCCTGGCACTCTGGAAACCAGCCAAATTGCTTGAGAAAGGACACCCACTGGCAACCATCCCAAGTGAGGCGTTGGTCAGGAAAGCAATCGGGTACCCTGGCGCATCAGGGGGGGGTGACCATATATATATATATATATACACACATATATATATTATTATATATATATACACATGTATCATGTATATGAACATGACACATTGAGAATTCCACGTGGCAAGCTTGAAAGCTTGAAGCTTGCACCAAAACGCTCAATAATTGACAAGCCAAAGATGCTGATCAGCGATACAGGAAGCATGCCCCCTCTCCCTGGGTTGCCCCCAAAACACAAGAGGAACACTTTGGTACAGACCCTCCACAGAACCCGCATCTTCTAAATAAAGCTGACGAATTGTCCCAGGGCCCACCTTTCTACTTTTTGCACCAAAGATATTTATCGGCAGATGTTCAGTGAGTCAAGATTTTAAAGCCAGGGTTGAATTCTGCTTTAAATTCGAATATTTGCTTAATCAAAGTCCTATTCTGTAACAGATGAATGTGTTCAGTCTGATCCAGACTGAGGTCGCTGACTGCGCTGAGAAAAGTGTTCATCCAAAGATGTCAAATGCAGCAAGGCGTGTGCATATATGGTCACACCTTCGACAAGAACATACGGGAGCAAATCACAACAGCACAGCCAAACTTGATGAGCAATGCCCACAAACCAAAATCTCAGTGTTTTGCTGGTTTTCTGAAAGTTTCAGAAGGAACATACTACTTTTGTGAAGGATACTGTCCAAAAACTGAGGGAAAACCAAAAAACCAAAACACCCTCGAGCAAACCCAAAAAAACATCTCTGAGGGAGAATCTTTGGTTTCAGCCGCAAACTTTGGTCGTTTTGTTTTTCTCCAGGTGTTTTTGTTCATGTTGGTTTTCCCGCAGTTGTTTTTGTTGTTTGACATTATCCCTCACAATCACTGCCAAGCAACTCGAGTTTTTTTGGTTTGTGGAAATTTGGCCTTCTCAAAAACCAAAAACACCTAGATTTGTTTGGTGTTTGTGAGGGATGATGTCAAAAACCAAGACCACTGTTAAAAAACCAACAAAAACAAAAAGCCCCGGAGAAAACCAAAAAAGCCAAAGTTTGGGGCTGAAACCAAAGATTCTCCCCCAGAGATTGGTGAAGTTAGTTGTTATTTTTGATCGAGTTGTTTCTGTGTTTTTTTGGTTTTCCCTCTGTGTTTTAGACATTCATTATGCCTCGCAAGTCACAAAACAACTCGGGATGTCTTTGTGTTTTTAGAACTTCCCTCAGTTGTTTTTGTTGTATAAGATTCCATGCTTGCATATATCAAAAAAAACACGTCAAACAACTATGTTTTTTTGCACTTTGTCAGAGTGGAACACAAGAACACATTATAGAAATGCATGTTTTTATATCATGGCCAATTCAATGTGGAATGCCCCCAGAGACCAGAATCCGGACAGGGGGGTTGTACATACACGTTCATAATTCTGCATCATAAATATCAGTATACAATTTATAAAATCACTACACCAGGCAGCCTAGCATTAAAGCTGTGTATTTTGTATACATACGAAATAGTTGAACCGACTTAAAGACACAACTGGTAGATCATGGGACACATATATATATATATTTTTGTCAAGCCTCCCGGCTGATGCCCCCCATCATCCCCAAGCCTGGGGTTTGGACCAAGGCACATGTGTAGCTGCGTGTCCTTTTTGAGAGATACAAACTTTTGCGGGGTTAAGGAAGACTGAACAGAAACCAGCCTGTTAATGCTCGACCGCAAATCCATCTAGCGCCCTCTTCACCCGCTTACTCGTCCAAGCCCTGGGCTTGTTTTGGTCTGGAGCAAAGGACATGCGACGTGGTGCGCTTTTGGACACCCCTTCTTGTGCATGGCTCAAAACTGCGTGCAGTTTTGCTGGCGCCTGTGCTTCTTTTTAAAAATATGTCGACTTCCTATTGGCTTCCATTTGAATGCCATCCTCTTTTTCAGAGCTGCAATAGCCGATGCAAGCAGAGTGAGTCGAGTGCAGTCCCAAACACGGAGCAGACTGCATTTGGTGCCGAAGGCATTCGAAAAGGTGGCAGCATAAAAGCGAGTCAGTTTGGTTGAACATAGATGGATTCCGTTGGTTTCGGCTTGGGTCTAATTAGCCAGCGCCGGTTTTTTGTTTCTTCTTTCGAAAATGACACCTATAGAGATGGTAGTGTAGTTCGCGGGGGACGTCCAACCCCGTTGCGCAAAACTTGTAGCAACTAACCCCTGCTTCCCTTTGGGAAACCAAAGGAAGCTTGCTTCAACAAGGGTTTGGCCCAACCCCTAGAGGGCACCCATGAAAACACACACACACACACAGACACATAGACACATAGACACACAGACACATAGACACATAGACACATAGACACATTTTCACATAGACATAAGCTGCATTGAACCAACTTCAAGCCCAGGAGAAGGATGCTTTCATGGATGAAGCTCTACCTAGGAATACTTGCAAAACCCTTTTGTCAACTGTCGCGAGTCGGATTTTGTCAATCCCACGGTCCACGAATCGTATTTTTCATGAACTCATAAAGCAGGATTTGGGTGTTGACATGAGAGGACCCCAAACAGAACGGTTTCCTGGCGGTTTCTTTTTCAAGCCACCTCATATGTTGGGGGCAATTTGTCTCAAAACCATAGTTTCCAGTACCCCCAAACCACCCCCAGATATTTCCAGGGGTTGAACGGGATATATACATATATAGCCACTATATGGCCACTAAGGGCTATATGCCAACCAATTTCCCCTGGACCTAGTGGTCAACAGACGCGAGCGCATCGCTCGCATCGCAAGGTGTGGCAGGCGGAGTTCAACGCATCGCTTCTGCTGGAAAGGACCGACCTGTGGCTGAGGGAACCCACGTACTCCTTTTCATGCAAGTACCCGGGTATGTCATTTTTTCGGGGGTACCCCTTTTTGGCCATGATTTAAAGGGGAGTCAAGTGAAACCACGTTTTTATTCTGGGGGGGTGGCCCTCTCAAAAAGGCAGACTCATTTGGTCTTCTGGAGCCTCCGGAGAGAAACCACACTGACACATGATATAGGCTTGAACAGGCCAAGCCAGCATTTCCGTACTTTCCCTACTTGGAGCGCACGTCAAGTTGATAGTTCCCCATCCCCCCAACCCCCCAAGACGGGCGGTGACGCAGTGCATGCATTCCCTTGTTGATCATGTCGAGCCACATAGGCGCCAAACATGGTTGTTTGCAGCAAGAGGCCTCTAGCAATATGAGCAATTTGTGAAGCGGTCGAAGTGGCGAACAGAACGGTTTGGCATCTCTTAGCTTGGCTGCGATTTGGCTGGAGAGGACCTTTAGCTTCCAGCGAACCAGCAAGAAGTGAACTGTTGGAAGAGGGGGCGCTAGAGGGCTATGCAGAGGCCCTCGATTTGTTGGGCCCCTTCACCCTGGCGACCATGCTTCAGCAGACCCTTGTAGGCAAAGTGTAGCAACCTCGTTTTTTGGTTTTGGTTTGCGACCTCCATGATGAAGGTTCCTGGCACTCACCTGTTTGGGTCAATAGACGTTGACCGAAATACATCGTCATAGGGGCTTTGGGCAAATGCTTCTTTCATACAGGCGCATAGGCTTGGAAAGTGAGCGAAAGCATCATACAGGCAGACACAGCCATGTGCAGTGTTTTTGACTACACAAACAAAGGCTAGGCTGCCGGGTTCCTTTTCTCGGGGGCTTCCCTCTGAAAGTTCGGCGAATAGTATATGCTCGGCTTGCGAAGGACCCAATTCGAGTTAGGTCGAAGTTTGTTCCCGAGACCCCCTCGTTTCGGGCTTGGCAACTGCCATGCCTGAAATCGTTTGCAGTGGAAATGCTCGCTTCGCTTTTTTGCTTTGGGGCGGTTTCCCCGTATCATTTCAGAGGAAACTACGAGTTCCAGCACTGGGTTTTGGCCCGAGGTGATTTTTGAGATTCATCGCCTTTGCAAACGCCTGAAAGCGGGATGGTAAAATCACAGGCCAGACAGGAAGCATTCCGATTGTCCAGTTCAGAGGGCTTTCCCTAAAAGAGCGAAATGGGCCAGCCAAAGAAGAAGACAACTGCATTGGCTTCTTTGCCATCGCCCAGAGCTCCCCGGAACCTCTCCGGAATCTGCCCAAACCTTCCCCACCCCGCCGAATTGAGGATTGGCTAAGACCAAGACTTGGGAGAGTAAAAAAGGGGACGCTATTTGGGTGAGCCATCGTTCGCAACGTAAAGAAGTGCCTTCCTCTCCCCCCCCGCCCGCCCCCGATTTTGGTGTTTGTTTATTTTGTTCAGGGACACCCATGGAAACCCGAAGCCCCGCTGAGGGAATGAGTTCATCAATGCAATGAGTGAGTGATAATTGGTCCAACCGTTTGACTCGTCGTAACGAGGCTCAGCCGCTGCTTCTCTTGTTAGTTTTGTTCATCGTAGTTGTCTCGCAGAGCAGATAGACCAGATTGTGGTGGTTTCCGGTTCTCTCTCTCGCCATGCGTTAGCATCATTTGATCATTCTATTTGCGAGAGTCTGACGGTTTACATTATTGCCGCGTCCTGTCCAATGACCAGCATGCATCTCGCGCACCATGAACGCACATCGTTGCGAGAAGGGTTGCAACATTGTCAAAGACCAGGACAACTCTTGCCACATCCGCCCCGTCATGGAATTCCCGCCACCACCCTTCCCCTTGAGGTCGGTTTGGCTTTTGCACCTGGAGGTCGACGGCCCCTTCCCCGTCGCCGCCTTCGGCCGCCGGTCGCCGCAGGAAGGAGGAGCTCTTAGCGGCGGCCAAGGCGGAGCAAGGCCTGCGCGAGGCCGATGAGGCAAGGGGTTGGGTCGGGGTCGGGGTTGGGGGGAGGTGAGGAAGTTGCGGCTGACGTTGGGCCTGTTAGAGGTGTTGGCGAGGTTAGAGATTGGTTTGGAGGTTTGGGTGAAGAGTTTTGTTGGGTAGGCGGCTCCAAATCAAGCTATGGTATCATGTTTACAATTGGGGGTTGTCAATATGTGAAATGGTCTTTCGAGAAGTTCTCGTGGCGTTGGCGGCCAAATTTATTGAAAGGGATCAAAGCATGTGGCCCCTTCCCTTCTCAGGTTCAGCCAAACAAACCACAGCAGCCTAATCGAAAAGGTGCAACACCACGAACACGAAACCACCACAAAACACATGCACACCCAAAAGCGCAGGAACCCCCACACTGCGCTAGATAATTGAACCACAGACAAAAGCAAGATGAACTCACGAAACAAATGGGTGTCCTCTTTTGGTACCTCTTTTTTGGTGGCTACAAAGGAACACCCAATTTGAAAGCCACCAGTTTGTGGGGGGGGGTCCAGTTTCCTGACAAAGGACAAACCCAAATATGGAAAGCAGCGCACGTGTCGCGAGAGGCTGCAGCAGCGCGGCGGGAGGCGTGGATGCGGTCTTCGGTGCAGACCCACAGCAGGCACTTGGCCCTGCTGGATGCGCAGGCGGAAATGGCTGAGTGTCCACCTTTTTGTCAGACGGAGTTGTTGCGATTTTTAGCTGGAAACGCGCCAGCTCCAGGAAAAACCAGATGGAAACGATCGATGCCAGGGCTAGTCAGATACAGATGCAACTTGTGAGCATGCCAAACGCTTAAGTGAGGCCTGGTTGATGTTCACGATTTGCCGCACGGGGACGTCGGGTGCCAAATTACGTTCCCAAACGGAAAGCATGGAACGTCTAACCGCCTGGGTCGGCACCTTCGAAGACACGAGAGCGAGGTCCTACTTTGGTAGAACCAGGAAATATATGGGGTATCCCTACTGTTTGAACATGGTCCCTTTCTGCCGTACCCAAGCGGTGGATTTCCATGCCCCTGGCAAGTTTATCACTCTTCAGGGCTTGGCGATTGGAAGCTGGCCGCAACACCCTCCTTGTATTTTTTCCCCCAGAAACTCCCCGGGCCCTAAGCGTGTAGCAACTCTTGGATAAGGACCAACATATGTCAGCACGCCTTCAGCTTCCGCCGATTTGAAGGGACAAGCCAAACGCCACACAGAAAGAGCCAGGTTGCCTTTGTTCCGGACACTTTCAACCAAGTCACATCTTTTTTCTACTTGTCTCGTCTGCCAGTTGGTCAGGTGCAGCTCCAGGAGAAGGAGAAGGCCAGGGTGGAGGCGGGGCGGGTGGGCTTGGTCTCCCGAACTGGGCGAGTGGGTTGAGTGGGTTCCGAAAGCTCCCACCACCACCACTGGTGTCCTTCGGGTTTTTTGGTTTTGAACACACTGACCAACAAAGGGCCCACCCCCTCCCCCAAAAAAAAACACAAAAACAACAACAACAAACCCCCGCGCCACTTAAAAAAGAGACAACAACGAGCACTTTGGGATTTGCGACACCCCCCCAGGCTCCTGCAGTTCTCGACTGCATTTGCCGGACCCGAAGCCGAATCAAGAGCTTTTGGATTCAAGTTGCAGCCCAGTGCAGAGCTCCAGTTGGGAGGCCTTTCTGGCTGAGTCTAGGCGATCAGAATGGGCAGGGATAGCATGGGGTTGGGGGTGGGGGGGGATTCCTCACGCCCCAAAACGGGTGCTATCAAAACAAAAGGCATTTTGTCAATGGTTGTGATCACGGAGTACTGTTGGAGGATGACAATCATTACGCGTGCCTTGACCTAGGGAATGTGGCCCGAAAAGCTTAACCCTCACAAACATGCCCCATCTATTTTCAAGGGATGTTTGATTGCGGGCGCAGTTGTCCCCCTTGAGTGGGGGTTGGTTCCTGAGTTGACCCTGACATGTTGACTTCAATATCAATCGGATCAACTGCGGAACTGCACAGTTTCTATAAACCCCTGCGTCAATGAAAGCGCAACATGTTATACACCCCTGCAAGCCTTGTTCAACAGGTGGTTATCACGTCGCTCTTTTCACTTTGTGCACATGAAGCCTTTTGTTGATCAAGAGAAAAAGAGCCCCACTGCGTCTTCGCGGGTTCGAGGGTTATGAGCCCAACGCCATGAGTGAAGGCTCGATGCAGACGCCTTCCGACAAGGACCTCCAGCTGGCTCTCGTGGCTCCCCAGGAGGAGAAGGCGGAGCGCCCTGAAGGTGCACCTCAGGCCTTGGGGCCGCAGATGAATCCCTTCTGGTCGCAGCGGGCATGTGATGAAGCCATGCTGAAGGCCATGAGGCCGAGCACGCTCCCGGAGAACCAGGGTGGAGATGCCCAGGTGGCCGTGCAGGCCAGCCCACCCAGGGAGATCACTGGCGCGGAGCTGGTGAAGGGGGTGGTGGAGGAAAATGCCAGGCTTTGGCACTACATCAACCAGATGCAGAAGGCCAAGGTACCAGTCCATGCAGGCCTCCTTCAAGGAGAAGTTGGTTGGGGCCGCAATGAGTGGCCCGGATGCTGCTGGACCCGGTGCTTGGTGGGCTGAGGCCGCCGGTGGAGGTTGGCCGCAGTGGGCATGGCCTGGTCTTCAGCCTTGCCGGCTTGGGGTGGAGATGGACCGACTTCATCACCTGGCCTTGGAATTGGGTCGACTGCCAAGAAGGCACTTCTGGACCTTCTAGGTGGAGTTCGTGGATGGCCTCCACAGGCCGCTGGCGATGACCCGCATGGAGCTGGTGATCAAGGACAGCCAGATGTACAGGCCTTTGGTTCCGCCCGCGCTCATCATCCTGGGCATCAACAACGGCAAGGTTCAGGAGTTCCTCATGGTGCTGGTTTTCTAGCGGCAATGGAGCCGGTGGTGCTGGGCCGAACGGCAATGGAGCCGGTGGTGCTGGTCCTGGCGGCAATGGAGCCGGTGGCGGGGCCAGCGGGGGATATGACGGCGGTCCTGGCGGCAATGGAGCCGGTGGATTTCCGGGTGGTATGGGAGGTGGACCTCCTGGCTATCCCGGAGGTGGTGGTTTCCCGGGTGGTCATTTTCCTGGAGAAGGTCAGGGTGGTTCCGGTGGAGGGCTTCCCTGGAGGTGGCAGTTTCCCGGGTGGTCATTTTCCTGGAGGAGGTGCTCCTGGTGGTGGGCCTGGAGGTCCACCTGGCGGTCCCCCAGATGGTCATGGA
This sequence comes from Effrenium voratum, assembly GCA_963377175.1. Taxonomy (NCBI): domain Eukaryota; class Dinophyceae; order Suessiales; family Symbiodiniaceae; genus Effrenium; species Effrenium voratum. Next base: position 88,634 of record CAUJNA010003495.1, on the reverse strand, counting down.
GGAGGGCTTCTTGGCGGTCTTCATGGAGGAGGCGGTCAACTTCCTGGATGGCTGAACGGGGTAATGGCAGGTCAGGAGACGGTGAGAACGGTGGAGCTGCCGGAGTTGCAGGACCTCGCAACAGCCGAGCAGGACATGGGGCCTTTGCTGGCGGGAGATTGGATGATGATGATCTCGCCCTTCATGTCCGACCTCTCGTCATCTTCGTCTGCGTGGTGGCAGGAGGTGCTTCGGGTGGCGAATGAATGCTACCAGCGGTGGCTCAATGCGGATCCTCTAGAACGTCTTCGGCTTCTTCCGGAGGCGCCCTTAGCGTTTTCGAGGGCACCTTGGGGGCCAAGTCGCCTTGCTGAAGGCGGTGCCTGAATCTCTACGAGGTGAACTGATTGCCCAGCGGAGGGCGGACAGCATCTCCATCATCTTCAAGGTCTTGAAGACCTACCAGCCTGGAAGCCTGGCCGAGAGGAGTTCCTTGCTTAAGCAGCTGGTTGACCAGCGCATCCCCTCGGGCATCGGCGAATGGCTGTCTTCTTTGAGGACGTGGCGAAGGTGGCTAGTGCGGGTTACGGAACTACGCATTCAGCCTCCTGATCCAGTTCTTCTTTTGGCCACTCTGGACAAGTTCGCGGTGGTCCTTGGAAAGATTTCTGCCCAGGTGTCGTTCAGGCTGCAGATAGCTCGGGCAGCACTACGGGTGGACGTGGCACCATCGCCACATGGAATCCTGCAGTTTGCGGACACGCTGCAGGCGGAAGGGGAGACGGTCTACCACGGAGGTGGGGCGTCGACCAAGGAGGCTGTGAAGGCCAAGACCATGGAGGTCAAGGACACGCCCGGCCTACGACCGGGGCTACAAACCTCGGGAGCCCGACAAGGAGAAGGGCAAAGGCAAGGGCAAGGGGAAGAGCGCTGCGGCCTGCAGGTACTTCCTCTCGGAATCAGGTTGCAAGAAGGGGCAGGCGTGCGGCTTTGCTCATGAATGGGGGGAAGAAGGCAAGATTGGACGATGCTGGCGCTGTGGAAGCAGTCAGCACATGAAGCCGGACTGCCCAGTGAGGGAGGTCACAAACCCCAAGGTGAAAAAGGAGAATTCTCCGGTGAAGGAGAAGGACAAGTCCGAGTTTGAGGAGGTGGCAGTGGAAGGGACCAAGGTCACTATTTTGTCGCCCTCGCCTTCGGAGGCTCCACCTACGGAACAGGTGAATGGAGAGCTGGTGAAGGAGGCGGTGCAGCTTCTCAGGTCATTGAGACCCCGGACGAAGGGCGTGAAGGTCAGTTCGATGCGGGAGGGCAGTGGAGAGAGGGCTTTGCTTGATGGCGGGGCTACTCATGTCCTTCGGTCGGCTCGCTCCATGGAGGAGTTTCAGGATGCGGTGCCCATCCAAGTGGAGTTGGCGGCGGGTGAGGTGACCTTGAGGCAGGACCCCGCCACGGGCACATTGCTCACGGACTACCCGGTCCAGACGATCATTCCCCTTGGGAGGATTGCGCGCCTGGGCTACAAGATCTTGTGGCAGCACGAGGAGTTCGAGCTAAGAGACCCTCGGGGCGTGGAGATCCCGGTGGAGCTTGAGCTGGGCTGTCCCACAGTGGCGCAGGAGGTGGCAACGGAGCTCATCGAGCGCCTGGAGAAGGAGGGAACGGAAATGCAGAGGCGCCTCAAAGCCCTGAGGGCGGGGGAGCCGGGGGAGGTCAACTCCAAGGTTTGGAGGTGGATGGTCGACATCAAGGAGTTGTGGCCGGACCTCTCTGATGAGATGATCGGGAGGATTGTGCCTTCCGGCCAATGGGAAGGTGCGGCTCTGCCCTGGAATAGGAGGCAGAGGAAGAAGTTTTTGTCGAGTCCATCCGTCATCGTGCACTTGTTCTCTGGGCCGGATCAGAGTTGGTGGAAGAAGATGATGGAGACCTCATCCCGGGTCATGCTGTGCGTGGATCGGGAGGTGAGCAGCGGCCAGGACTTGTTGCTGGAGCAGGTCGCAGGATTCTTGGCGGAGGTATGCGAAGGAGGTGCAGTTGATGCCCTGCTTGGTGGACCCCCTTGCCGTACAGTGTCGAGGCTTCGGCATCAGCGACCCGGCCCACCGGTTCTGAGAGCACGACACGGGCCAGAGAGGTTTGCGCTGGACTGCCTCAGTGAGGCGGATCGAGAGCTGGCCCTCAATGATGCGACGCTGTGGTTTAGGCAGGTGTGGTTGTTCTCCCTGGCTCAGGGAGCGAGGAAGGAGAAGGTGCGCCTCCTGAAGGAACACCCTCGAGATCCTCAGGAGTATAAGGCGAAGTCCGACAGCACCGACTACCCGAGCTTCTTCGCCTGGCCTGAATGGGCCTCCTTCAAGAAGAAGTTCGACATCAAGGAGGTGAAGCTGAAGATTGTGGAGGGTCTTCGTCTGGAGTTGGAGCACCCGGTGGTGTCGAAGATGTCGAGCGATGATTGGGCCCGGCATCGGGCGCTGGACCACATGCCGTTCAACAGAGAGTGCCCGGAGTGCCAGAAGGGTGCTGGTCGTTCACGGCCCCACAGGCGCATTCCTGCACCGGACACGTTTACGCTTTCCCTGGATTTGTGCGGGCCATTCCGCCCTGGGAAGGATATGGAGGAGGCAAAGAGCCGCTACATGATGGTGGGAGTCTTCACGATCCCCGTCGCCAGGAAAAGCAGAGAGCTGGTTCCTTTGGTGCCCGGGTTGGGGGAGATCCTTGCTAAGGAGAAGGTTGCCGTGGAGGAAGGCGATCTTGAAGGTCCTCTTCTACCGGAGGTGGAGGAGGGGGGAGATGATATTCCTGGGCACGTTGATGGTGATCCAGGAGACATGGAGAAATGGGAGGAGATGGTAGAGCCGGAAGAGGTGGAAGTGCGGAACCAATATTTCGTGGAGGTTCTTTCGTCAAGGAATGGAGAGGCCATCACACTGGCCATGGCTCGCATGGTGGCGCGCCTCAACTACTTGAATTTGGAGGTGCGGCGGATCCACTCGGACCGAGCCGGGGAATTGGCCAGCAAGGCCAACAAGCGATGGTGCGCCCACAGAGGCATTCTCCGCACCTATACATCGGGCGAAGACTGGAAGTCCAATGGGCGTGCGGAAAGTGAAGTGGGAATGGTTCGCAGGGGTGTCACGGTCCTGTTGAAGGCCCTGAAGCTCGATGAGGACCATTGGCCTATGCTGGCGCGCCAGGTCGGAGAACGGCGCGGCCGTCAGCAGCTGCGATCACTTGGCTACATCACGCCGGAGCTACTCCCCTACAACATGGAGGTGATGGTCAAGACTAAGTCATGGGATGACTTTCAAGGGCATTGGAGAGCCCGGAAGAAACGCGCTTGGCTGAGAGGACCGGATGTGTCGATGAGCCTGACCTCTGGTGGCCACATCGCGGAGACCGAGGACAAGAAGTACCTCCACACCGACGATCTGGTGCCATGCAAGGAGCATGAGGAGGAGGAAGCGGTTCCGGAGTTGCTGGAACTGGTGGAGCGAGATCCAGGAGCTGGCCCACTTCGAGGCCTAGGAGATCCACCGAGGAGGATACGAGGCAAGAGTGCGGTCAAGTTACTGGGCGTGCAAGCGCTACAACGGCGGCTTCATCAAGGATATGCCCTGGCGAATGAGGAGTTTAAGATCCTCGAGCAGGACACGGAGATGGGGGAGTCGGTAGTGGGATTGATCCGTGAGGTGGATGCTGAGAACGCGGAGATCAGGGTGACTTTGGAGGACGCCTATTTGAAGGCGGTCAAGGAGCAGGAGGAGCAGGTCATGCAGGCCGCTGAGGAGGTGTTCTTGCAGACCAGGATGATCTCCCTGCAGGAGGTGAAGAGGAACCTTAGTGACTGGCTTCCGTCGATGAAGGGGGAGCTGGAGAACTTCACCTGGCCATTCAGAGGGTCACCAAGGCTGAGGCCGACGCCATGATGGTTGAGGCAAAAGCAGCTGGAAAGGTGGTGGAGATGATCCCTGCCATGGGAGTCTTTAGCCGGAAGGCGGGAGCAGGGAAGCGGAAGTCGCGCATCGTGTGCTGCGGCAACTACATGGCTGACCGGAGCGCCGATGAGCTCTACGCCTCGGGGGCGGACTCTACGCAAGTGAGGGCCATCCTGAGGAAAGCAGCCTTGGAGTCCTGGGACATCCTTTCCCTGGATATTCGCTCGGCCTTCCTGTTGGCACCCACTTCGCAGGACGAGTTGATCATCGTTCAGCCACCTCGCATCACGGCCTCACAACGGCGCCAAGGGATTGGGCATCCCACAGGGACAACCAGCTGAGGCATCTTCGCTGGACGCAGGTGATCTCGGGGGAGGAGAGGAAGCTCGGCCTGGTTCCTTTGGCAGACCCGAACCTCTGGGTCGTGAAGGAGTGGAAAGCAGGAAGGGCGGTGTACTCTTTGCGGGACCTGGTCTGGGCTACCTTGCGGTCTATGTGGATGATCTGCTGGTGGTGGCGGAGAGGAGCGCCGCGGAGAAGCTTGCTCAGGTCTTGGATGCGACCTGGCCGGCTAGCCCGCCAGAGTATGTGGAGGCCGGAGGCCCCGCTATGAAGTTCCTGGGCATGGAGATCCAGAAGTCAGAGAAGGGGGACATTGAGGTCCACCAGCACTGCTACACGCAGGAGTTGCAGAGGAATGGGGTGGTGGCGCGAGCTACGCACATCAAGGTCCCGGAGGAAAAGGAGGAATCTGCCCCAGCTTTGCGGACGGTGCGGGAGGCCCAACGGCTCACTGGAGAGCTGTTGTGGCTCTCAGGGAAGACCAGACCGGATCTTGCAGCGGCGGTTCAGAGGATGTCGTCGAGGGCGACGAGGAACCCGGAGTGGGTACTGGAGCTCGGAGCCAATGTTCTCGCCTACCTGAGCACGTCGTGGGAGAAGAAGCTGGTCTACACCAAGGAGGTGCCAGTGGATGCAGATCCGACTATGTTCCGGCGGACACCCCGGGAGGCTGGCACTTTGGAGGTGCTGGTGGATGCTTCGTTTGGGGTGGAGGAGCAGCACAGCGTCACGGGCATCATACTGCTCTTCGCGGGCTGCCCAGTGCAGTGGGAGTCGAAGAAGCAGTCTCTGGTTGCTCTATCTACGGCGGAGGCGGAGCTGACGGCGATTATGGAAGGGGCGCAAGCGGGTCGCTCAGTGAGGGCGCTGCTGGAGCTCTTCGAGGTCCCGATCAGCATGGAGATCTAGAATGCGGCGCTGATCTTGGCCGGAGGCCAGGGAGGAGGTTGGCGCACCCGTCATTTGCGCATCAGAGCAAACTGCTTGGCGGAGGCCATTAGGGAGGGCGAGTTCAGCCTCACACACCGGGTGGGTACGAGATTGTGGGCAGATGCGCTCACGAAGTGCTTGCCGGTGGCGGCTTTGGAACGGTTCTGCGAGGGAGTGGGCTTGAAGTCTGTCCCCAAGGTCGTGGAGCATGAGGACGTGGAGGAGCAGAAGGAGGCCATGGTCAAATGCCTCTTGGCGGTTGTTGCCGGTGGCCTGCTGATGGCGAGTGGTGGTCTTTCTCCACAAGTCAGGCAGATGAAGGCTGTGGGCCAACTGGTGTTGATTGGAGGAGTGGCGGCGCTGGCCCACAAGGTCAATGAGATTGGCCTGGACAAGGCCAGACTGCTGCTGGCAGGCGATGAGCCGCATCAAGAAGGGCATCGTGGAGGTGCTCTGGAAGAGGTGAAGGCCGTCAAGGTCAGGGCTTTGGCGCCGAAGGAAAGGCGTTTGCCGTGGGATGAGGAGTGGAGTGGTCAGGAGATGCTTGACCCGATCACGGATGGAGAGGTTTGGCGTTCAGGGCGTTTGTCCTTGGGAGAGCGCTTGGACGTCGAGGACGAGGAGCAGAGTCCTACGGTCTGGGAGGGGGACCAGAGTCTCCTGGCCACGTGTGATGAGGTCAGGGATCTAGGCACTACTTCGGAATCGGGCTCTATGGCATCTTCACCGTGCAGGAGCTCTATGGTGGCTTCATGGACCTTCCCGGAAAGTGATGAAGGTGGACTGGAGGAATGGGATCAGGAGGGTGTAACGCCCATGCAGACCTCGTCGGTGAGATTGAGGCGGAACTCTATGAGATCCTGGCCGACTACGCCTACTACGAGTGGAGGAACGGGCCTTGGGGGCTTGATCCTCTGCACGCAGGTGGTGCAGACAGAAGCCCAGGATAGACGTCGAGAAGGCGAAGGCGGCTATGAGCTCGTGATCTTCGTGGTGGTGGTGTCCTTCATTGCCATCATGTGCTACAGGGTCGTGGAATCGACCGTGCGGGCAATCTTGGAGCAGAGGAATCGGCTGCCGGAACCTGCAGGCCCGGAAGTGCGAGAAGTGCAGACTGAGGCCGTGGAGACGGAGGAGGACATGAGACGGAGGCTTCGGGAAGAGGTCAACCGGACCTTCCGGCTTGAGCGAGTCAGGAGGTTGCAGGAGGAGAGAGAAGAGGAGGAGCGTTTGGAGCGCCGGCTGGAACAGCAACAGCGCGAGTTGAGCGTGCGAGAAAGCTCTGGAGCTGAGGAGGAGGTGATGACGTTTGAGCGTCGCTGGCCTAGCACGGCCACGGAATCGGCGTCATCATCTGCTGATGGCCTTCGCAGGCGAGGTCAACACCCACTGCAGCGGGAGCTGAGGCAGCTACGTGAAGAAGCTGAACAAGGTGGTGAACCGGAACCGGAGAATGTGGTGGCACGGCAGGGGGCTATGGTGGAGCTCTACCACGTCACGTCCTTCGGGGAGCGCTATCACTGGACTCGGGATTGCTGGGGATTGCGAGGTGCGGTTGCGCGAGGCATCCGGGCCATGCTCCCTTGCCCGAACTGCTGGCTGGGAGCGCATCTTAAGGAATGGGACCGCGTGGAGGGGCTCTGATGGCTATCTCCACTCGGCGAACAACTGCATCCCCATGGACGAGCATTCGACCACGATCCGAGGGCTTCCACTACGCCCTTGCCGCTTTTGCATGAGCGGCATCACCTCGGATCCGTCGATGAGATGAGTGAACAAAGGCTTGGGCTGTGGCCGAGGATTTTCCATTTTGGAGATGGCCCCTGGGAGCGACAAAATCCCAGGCGAGCCTGTGAGGGGAGCACGTCGCTCTTTTCACTTTGTGCACATGAAGCCTTTTGTTGATCAAGAGAAAAAGAGCCCCACTGCGTCTTCGCGGGTTCGAGGTTATGATTCCGACAGATAATACTTACCCCCAGAGTCAACACATGGATCCCTAGGCGAACGGGGGCTTGTGCTGCATAGCTTGCAGCCCAGCAAGCCTTGTTCGGGTGTTTGGCCCTTCGGCCCTTTCCGCCCGAAAAATTGGGAAGCCAAGGTCAGGTCAGCCACCGAGCCAGGCACCGAGCCAGCCGTTCGCCGAAGGGAGCGCCATGCGCGGGGCGGGTCGCTACGTTTCTCAGGCGAAGGTCGCTTTCGACAAGGCAGAGAAGGATGTGGTGGACGCGCAGGCGTCAGCGCGGGGCGTCGTGGAACTCAGAACCCCTGCGGGGTTTTTATTGGGCCGGGCCAAGCCCAAAGTGCCCAGACTTGGGCTTCGGTGTCTCAAACAAAGTCATAGGTCCCTGGAGTCCAATATTTGTTTGTCAGCTTATTTCCTTTTTGCAAGCAGACGTAACAGGGGTTCTGATTGGGGAAATTGGCACTGGGCAAAGAACCCTTGCCTTACTTTGTCTCGAAGGATTTTCCCTGGCCACCGGGCCAAGTCAGTTGCAAGTCAAGCCAACACGGCCAAGTCCGTCAGCAAAAGCGCCCGAGCCTCCCCATTTTCCGCGCAGTTGAGGATGCCATTGTGTTCGCTCGTCCTTTCTTTTTCAACAGCAGGGCCGGGTTCCTATTCCACTGCAGGTACACGTGAAAACCCCAAACAGCTGCGCCTGATTGGAATCTCCGAATTCATCGGAGCCCCTTACTTCCTGGTGCTCTGTAGGGAATGAGGGAATGAACTTGGGGATTCCCTTCAAGGAAACCACCAGTTGGATGGTTTAAGTCGGGGTCATTCCATTTCCCATTCCATGTCTCATTCCCGTGACGGGAAATCATAGGGGATGGTTTCTATTTGAAAATTTCGGGGTCATTCCATTTCCCTGCCTCGATTTCGCGCCGATCGCACGGCCGCTTCGGCGGTAGGCGAAGCTGGATGGCCTGATGAAGACGGAGGCAGAGACGCACCAGACCATCACGGAGACCTACCAGGCGAAACGGTGGCGAAACGGCAAAGGGTCGTGGTTGTCAAAACCCATGGGATCCCATTTTGGTTGGTAGGTGAATTCACCACCCATTTTAGAACCTATTTTAGTGGGGATTGGGATGCTCACTGGGGGTACGATTTGGATTTTGACTCATGGCCAAACGACAAACGGCAGAAACACGCGGGTCCTTTGCAGGAATTCGATGGTGTGCTTTTGTTGAAGGTACGTTTTTTAACGGATGGTATTAGAGGGAATCCAACAGTGAACCAACCCATTCTAGGGATTTAGACGCAAACCTAGATTTGAAAAGAGCCTGCTGGGGGCGACCCGAGCAAAGAAAGGAGGGAGGTGTCATTTTCCTTTCTGTTGGGTTAGGGCTGGATTTGTCCTAGTGGCCATGGATCAAAAGAACCCTTGCTGTCAAGGGGCAACCCACTCCAGAAAAAGGAACACCGAATGCCAATTGACTGGGACTTTACTCCGAAATTTGATTCCATTGTGTCAACACTTCACCTCTCTATCAACCATGAAGCCCAACCTCTTGGATTCTGAGGTGTCAGGTGATCCTTGTTGGGTTGCCTGGACTGGAAAGGCGCCGTGCTGAGAAAAACAAAAAACACATGCCCGGTGCCAAATCAGGCGGCCAGAGTCTGGCAAGAGGCCATGGTGTAGTGGCTCACACGCCTTGTTGAGGCATCACAAGCCGGGAGTTGATCTCAGCAACATGTCTTCAATATTGGACATCGGCCTTGCGGTGGCCTCTGTTTGTATCTTATATGTTTGGACCTTCGGGGCCGCAAATAAAGCACAGGGAAAGACTGCAACTGCGAGACTGGAAGCCGGAAGGGTGCCACCGGAAGGCGACCGCAGGGGTAGAAAGACGGAAGTCTGCCGGACGAGCAAAAGAAAGTGGCGGAAGACTTTAGAAAGGCGGCTAAGGGTGTGCTTCCAGTAGCGGACGACGAACAGCAGCAACAAGGTAAAGCAACAGGCCTAGGTGTCCTTTTTGGTTGTTTTGGTAGAAAAATAGATGGCCCTGCTTTACCTGGTGGTTTAATCATCTACCCTCAGGGCCATCTATTTCCCCTAAAAGGACACCTATGGCAACCGGAGTTTCTGAATGCGGCCAGGACCGCTTGACTCCGGAGTCGGACGTGCTTGCGGTAAGCCTGTGATCTTCCCCGTTTTCGGCAGTCTTCCGGTGGTGGACGAATAAAAGCAGCAAGAGGGACTATAGGGATTGCTGAAAATGTCCAAGAGGGGCCGGGCATGCTTGTAAGTCTGGGTAGATTCGGTGTTAGTCGTTTTCGGGGCATCTATTTTTGCCTCGAAGAGTTAGAGCAGGCTTCCGGCCTCTTGCCGTAGTCTGCCAGTTTTGCCGACCTTTGCCCGTATCTTGTTGCAGACTTCCCAGCCTCCAACGCTTGTTTTTTTGCTTCAAGGACAGTCTTCCCAGAGTCTTTCGTTCTGCCCGTAGTCTTCCATCTTGTCTTCCCGTCTTCTCCCTGTACAGTAGGCTGAAGACTATGCATTCTTCCGGCGTGTAGTCTTCCCTTCGTCTTCCCTCTTCCTATCAAGTCCCGAACCTGGCAAATTTCGATTCAGCCAACCACCGCCCCTAGAGTAAACCAAACCGAACAGACCCAAACCCAAGCCTCATCTTGACTGAACGAAAGCGTCAGAACCCTATACTATCACCGAAGATCATTGGTAAGAATGCATTTTCACAGGATCATCCTCATGTTCACAGTAAGAAAGCAGCCTTCTTTGAGGCTCCGAGCCGTGTCAGACACTTGCTACAGTCACAGTTCCGGCGAAAACAGCCATTCGCTTGGGCGCATGCTTCCCAAACGGGGCCCTTTGCTTCCTTGGGAGCCCTCTTCGCATTGTACCTCTTGGTACATCGCTGGCAATGCCCTTGGCTCCTTGAGAACTGTTTGATTTTTGCCTCATTGGTTTGGGAGCAAAAACAAGACTGGTGTTGGTATTTTACTGATTTTTCCTCATTGGTATTTATGCCTCATTCGTTGGGGGTGTCCAAGTGTCCGCATTCCGAAGGCCCTGGAGAAATTGAAGCTGGAGCATGCCGACGCCCAGAAGGAGTACGACCAGCAGGACGCTCTCTCTCTCTCTCTGTTTCTCGAAATAGCGGGGCCCCTAAAATGGTCGGCTTCCTTTTGGTTGTCCTCGAAATACTGACCTGAAGGAATCCTCCATTTTGAGAAACACCCCTCTCTCTCCCTCCGCCCCCCCAAGTCGGCTTTGCAGCAAAAGCACGCCTGGTCCCGCCTGGACTGGCCAAGAGTCAAGAGGGATATGGGTATGGGGCAAAATTCAACCAGGAATTGGACCGCAGGTGTTGGTCTATGTGTCCATTTACCAGGGCACTGCTGGGGTGATTTCCAGGTGGCCCTTGACCCCAAACCCTGAGACAACAAGCTGGTATGTGCCATGGGAAACCAGAGTCCTTTTACTTGGGTGGTATATGATACGTGTTGAAGTCGGTTTTCCTACAATTTGTGACTTGTGGGTCAAAGTTCGGGTTGGTAGCTCACTTGCTTCCAAAAATCATGCCGCTTTGAAGGGGTAGCTGACTCTGTATGAAGGGCAGGGTACTTAGCAACAGGTTAGGAACCCTGGTTTTAACCCACTTGGGTGACTTGCAAGCAAGTGTGTTTTTTCTTGTGGTTACCAACCAGTTACTTCACGCGCAAAGGCTCTTCAAGTAGGCTTTGCATGGTGAGGAGAAGCCATGAGGCAAAAATTGTGGTCTGTCAGTTTGGCGGTCTGTCTGTTTGTTTGTTTGTTTGTTTGTTTGTTTGTTTGTCTGTCTGTCTGTCTCTTTGCCTGTGTGTGCGCTTTTGACCCTTTGCTTTACCGGGTACTTTCCCCTTGTTGCTCCTTGCCAAGGCCTTGCAAGTTGAGGCTTTGTCACTTTGGTCCTTCTGTGGTCCATTTTGGTCAAGATCCCAGATGGTGGTGCAAAAGAGCTGCGGAGCAGGTGACCAGTTTTACAGCGAAAGGCCCAGCCGAGCTACACGCAAGACTGCCCTGCCCTCGTGTGTGGCTAAACAGAAATGTAGGCTTACTTGGAGTTGGCACCCCCTCTCACAAGGGCTTTTGAATGGATTTCGAGATTCGGAGAGAAGCCACTCTATTGCGTAAGCTCCCTTTTTCAAAGACAACCCTTGGCGCATGCGAAATGCCGTGGCGTTCTTTTTGCCCCGCCCTTCCTGCCTTGTTCCTTCGGCCAAAAGACGAGGTTCCTTACATGTCCCCTATCGCCCCCAAGCAAACCTCATTGATCAAAAGGCCCAGAAGATGTGCAGGACATCTAAATGGGCACGGGTCAAAATAGTTTTCTTTGGTTTTCCTAACCAAGCGAAACGGGGTGCCCAAACGGCTGTGACTCAAATGAATGTACCAACATGGCACCTGGGTTTTTCTTTGCCCCAAAGACTCAAGCCGCACCCTGGTCCCAGGATCCGCGCGACCGCGAACGCAGCTTCACCACCGCCCTGGACCGCTGAGACCCCGCGCGCGCGCGCGCCGCGCGCCGCGCGCCGCGCGTGCGCCGGCCGGGCGAGAGCCTCTCGCCCGGCCCCGGGCGCCGCGCGGAGGCGAAGTGGAGCAAAAGGCGGCGGGAAAGCTGCGGCGCGGTGCGCCGGGCGGGGAATTCTGAGGCTTGCCCTCACCGTGGCGCCCGGGAGTTTGTTGAAGTGGGTCCCAAAGTGATCTGACTTGATCTGCCAAGTAAGTACCCTCCCGCAGGTGCTATGTTGGTGGAAGGGAGGGTACACCCTTTAAAACATATATCATCAACCGTGGTTGGTGGACATAAGCCCCCAACTTGGAGGGAAACGACCGTCCACCATAGGATCCTCAATCAAGATTCATACCCAGAGGCTAAAAGGTCATTGGCTAGTGGCGCTGGGATTCGCCAGCTCATCGCGAACTGCCGGCCCTTGGCAGCTTTTGTCGCATTTTTGTTTGTTGTGCCCTTCTTTTCCTGGAAAGTGTCAAAGTGGGCAAGCTCTTGCAGCTGTTGCCCCGCCAGCCAACCTTTCAACCAACCGCACATTGCGACAACAGGCCGAACGCTTGCCGGTTGACAGCTCAAGTTGGAAGGTGCTTGGCTTCAAGCAAGCAGCGCAGCTCTGCTCCAACGCTTGTCACAGATACTTCACTTGCGCAATGAAGCAAGCAGGCGCGCCACTTTCTCAAGAAGACATATCACAGCTTTCTCAAGCAAGTATATCACCCCCCGTGATTTTGACTAATTTTGTTGGCAGTGTTGTCGGGTTTGTCGGGCTTGTCTCTCAAAGCTGTAGAGCCCCACAACTAGGGGGCTTTGGTTTCCCAAAAAAGGGGGGCCAATCCGAACTTGTTGACCGTATACTCGGATAGCGGCTATCCTTATTTGGTTTCCTGATATCACCCACCAGAAATGCTTGCCTTGTGACATTTGGCTTTGTCAAACACGGCGTTGCCCTTTTGTTGGCCAGTCAAAATTGCGTACTCCCAACATGGGTTGCCCTGGGAAAGGGAAGGGACCTAAACCAGCGGTCCATATCCCGATGGTTGGGATTTGTCCCGTTGGCTTCGCTTGGCTTCCGAAAAAAACGCATGGCCATGGGCAAAGGGACGCTGCCTCCCGCTTGAGCCATGGCCGATGCCCAGGACCCGTTTGTTCGGGGCGAGCGTCTGAAGAGAACAATGTGTTTTTTAGTTGTCCTAGAAAGAAACCAGAAGGGCTCGGCAGTGGTTTATTTTTCCAGACCTCAAGGGAGAGTCTTGTCCAAGCGGAAAGAGCTGAAACCTGCTGCGGTCAACTGGTCTTGTGCAAGAGCCTGATCAATGACATGTACCGGTGCGCAGGCTCTGTTGCCAGGGCCCGAAAAAGGCCGGAAGATGAGCCGGGCCCGGGCGTGGTTCGAGATCAAGCGCTACTTCGACGCTGACGCGCGCAGGTTTGCGCACAAGGAGGTCTATGCAAGAGAGCTGCGGCTGGATTCAATTCGGTGCTGGGAACTCCTTTGTGGTCATTTTGGAAGGGCCAAAAGGAAAGCAAAGAGTTTGGGGGCGTCCCCCCAAGTTTGAGATGCCCTATGCGCTTGGTGGCCAATGTCCATCCAGAATTCTTGCGTATATGGTTCAACTTTTTGTGGCCAATAAAATGACCCCCGGTGTGGCGTTTTGAATTGCAGCTTGGTCAAAGCCCGACCCCCCGATGATGAGCGGACTGATTGGACTTTGCGCTTTGAAGATTGCGATAGGTTGCATGGGTTTTCAATGCTCCAGCATGAGGTTTCGAACCACACATCGCAGCGCGGATTACAGATCCAGATTACCAATCAGAACAAGGATTAAGAAATTCCAACACATAGGCCCCAGCATGTCGAACAGGCCAGTGTGCGCTTTTAGCTGTTGAATCGCACATGGAAAAGGCAACATAAATGGGGGTGTCCTTTTTGTAGGGGTCTCCTTTTGTTTGGGTCTTTTAAAGGTGATCAAAGGCCACACAAACGCACCAGGGGAGCCCAACACTTGCCCGGTTTGTTTGTAGCTTCAGGGACGCCTTGTATTGAAGCTGAAAGTGATGCATGTCAGTCTACCAAAAAGGTGTGGATAAAAAGAGAGGCCGATTTCCCGCAGGAGCGTGTGTGTGTCTTTTTTTGGGGACCCGGTAAAACGATGGATATCCTTTTGGTGTTGCTTTAGAACCACTAAAAGAGCGCCACCCTCAAAAAGAACATACCCATACTTAGCATTGCGCGTTTGACTCAAAGTGCAACTTGAAATGGCCCCTTGCTTCCCACGACTTCTTGAGTGACTTCCAATGGGAAGTGGGCAACACTGGCAATCGGGCGAGGTACCCACTTGGGTGATTCCGGCAGTATGGCTGCCTTCTGTTGACCGAATTACCGTTTAAGCTTAAAATGACTATGATAATGACCTTTTCTCCTCTTTCAACCTTAAAGTGACAGTTTCCCCACTTTAAACCTTCAAATGACTTGTACTTCAGTGTGCCACTCAGCAAGCAAACAGAGTTTCTGCAGGAGGGTCCAGTTCGTAAACGGCAAACATGTATTTCATTTGCAAAATGCATATTGCAATGACAGCACACTCGCACACATCTTACCTTCCAAGAGGTTAGCAGGACACGACTTAAGGATTAGTTGGACCAACTCAAGCATGGTTGTGCAAAATGGTTGGTTTTGCGATTCGCTTTCCCGTGATACCCGATGAATCCCCTGAGTGATGAGTTAGTGGGAATGACCCCCATACTGGTATCATCGGATCGGATAGTGATTTTCCACCACCATCCATGTAGATAACATATACATTCTATATTTCTACATGCATATGGCCATGGGTCATAGCCTGTGCCTCCATTTCGGGGCGGATGAACGCCCATGTACCACCTGATTTTTATGTTCACCAGGGGAGGGTTTTGACCCACAGCCATCCAACATTCGACCCATGCGAGTAGGGGCGCCTCAGGCTGCTGAAGACGGTGTGCGAGTCCCTGCAGCGGGACGGCTTCGTGGTCATCGACAGCTACCTGGCGCAGCACGCGGCGCGGGGCTTGCGCGCGGAGCTGGGCCCGCTGAGGCTTCCGCGCGCGAGCTGAAGCGGGGGATGGGGGTTCACCTCGCCTGGACTTGAGAGATGGTTTTCTTGGGGGAAGGGAAGTGTCTTCAAGGAAAAGTGGTTCATTGCGGCTGGACTGGAGGCGTTTTGTTGGGGAAGGGTAGTCTTTTCCAGGGTGTGTGTCTTTGACCAGAGGTTTGGAGGGCAGCCAGAGTTTCCCCCAAGACCCAGTCGTTTGTCAAGGTTCAAGCATGAACCTTCCCAACATCATTTTTAGGGCCAACATATTTTAGTGACAAACAGGAGTCCATCTAAAATATTTTTCTGACCAATGATGGACGTGAACAACACGGTGAGGTCCAAAACAGACAGGCCTTCGCACGGACAAGTGGTCCGTGGTTCTCGCCATGGCAGTGTCCCTTTGGCTTCCTCTTACCCCAAAACTCTGGTTCTCAGCAGGGAATGAGGAGATTTAAGGGCTCAGACTTGGTATGCAAGAGCTAGAATGAACTCACCCTTTGCGCCCTTGCAACAAGGGGTCGACGGATTACCCCTTCAAGCCTTTTCTGGTGTCCTGTATTCGGGAATCCCCTTCCGGTTCATTCCCAACACCCGAAAGGTCATTCCCTGCTGGGCGCCAGCAAGAAAAGGCAACTGGAGGTTGGAGTTCCCGTCGGGGCCTGGAGGATCGCGGATGAGACAATGGAAGCTCCAGCACAGGTGGCGCCATGGGTGGCCTGGGTGAACAAATTGCAATATATTGCATGATGTCTATGTGTATATATATATATATACACATAATATGTACCTTATATATATATATATATGTTATATATATATATATATGTTATATAATACATGTATATATATATATATATATATATATATGGTCTACATATGATATATATAGGATATGCTATACATATATACATATATGCTACATGTTTATATATATATATGTATATATACACATATTAGTTATGCACATACATATACGATATACATCTACATGTATGTGTTTAGAAAAGGGCGAGTGCGTGTGTGTGTGTGTGTACATGATTTTGGAGGGGTATGTGAAAAACCGCAACCGTGACAACATTCAGTACCCTTCACATGCCTATGCAGCACTTTGCTTGTGCTTCTCACTTCTCACCTTTGGCTGTCAGTGTTGCCTGTGTTTTCTCATATGTTCTTGGCGTGGGGCGATGTTTCAAGCGGACGCACGAGCCCCTAGCTGGGGAATCATGCTGGCTTCCCTTGAAAGCTATCACAAGAAGTGTCCTCAGGCGTTTGGAGCACACCCCAAAGGCTGGAAGAGATTGATTCGTGGGTCCGGGGTTCGGCAGCTAAGGTGGGATCTCAGTATTTGCAAAGAACGGAGCATGCTGGCCATCTGCAGCGGAGCGAGCCTGGCGTGTCTCTTCGTGAGGATCCGATTTGCAGAAGTTGCGAGATCACCATGGGAGGACAGGGTCCTCATATGTCATGTCCCTTGTGCAAGGATGTATGTGCAGCTTCATGGCCATTCGGCAGGTTTCCAAAGATGCTGAGCGTATACTTAGTACTTGAAGCACTATCCTGGTCACGTGTCAACCAGGCCCCTTTGTGTCTGAGTTGTGAACATGGTTACAACCTATTCAGTGGTTTGAGCATTCAAGAAGTTGGGGGCAAGGTGCGGGACATGTGCCGAACCCAGCAAGAGGAGCAGGTGGCGCAGCCAGTCTTTTTCAGCCGCGCACCAAAGACGAGTTTCTGCGGTCCGTGAAGACGGTGTTGCATTGCGTGGCCGCCAACTCCACGTCAGAGGCAGAGATTCCAGAGGCCAGGGGTCAATACTCACCATTCGGATGCTTTAGGGTTTAGGGCATATGGGTGTTTTTTGTTCTGACCACTTTTGAGGGTTGAAAGGGAGTTCTCATATCTTTATTCTTTTTTATAGTGTTTGCTTTTGGAGGAGTTCCCATTCAAATTTGTCTTTTTAGTTTGTATCTCTTTGCACTTTTCCATATTCCAGATGCGGGAGAACTCCAGAAGCGAGAAAGAAAGAGGCAAGCAATGAGTATTAAAGTGATGAAGATAGAACATATGCAATCTCTTTCATTGTCTTTATCTCTGGTTGTCTTTTTTTGTTGTTGTTGTGTTTGTGTTTTACTCATCATCTGTTCATGCATCATATTGTCTCTGACTCAGAACCATTCTAGCTTTTAATCTGATAATTTGCCAACGAAGCTACTGCTCACCCAGTTTGGTTTCTTTTCTTCCCGTTTGGACACAAACCCATGTGTCATGGTCAAAGACTCTCCCTTTCCTTGGGGTTGGTAGTGGGTTTATCCCACTACTGTCGTTTCCGAAGGGAACCATGACCACCACGTTTTTTCGGAGTTTGACAGGCGGATAAGGTTCACGTGCAGCTCACATTCGGAGACTTGGAAGCCTTGGAGCGCGCGAAAGCCAAGCTCGGTGTTCCAGGTGCCAGCCGTTGAGTCACCGGCCCGTCAGCTGCAAAATGGGTTCCCTGACTGCGGGGAACTCCCAAAATGGGCAGTTTCCCCTTGGTTTCCCCGCGAAACGAGGGAGGCTTTGTGTGTGAGGAGTAGATTGAGGCCACCTACTGCAGGTAAATGTGTGGCGCCCTGACAATACAGGACATATCTCCGAACGTATGCCAAGCTTAGATTACTCGTTTGCAACAGGGCCTTTGGTTGTCTCCAAATAGGGGAGGGGGGGCAATAGGCGTCCTTTGTGGGTTTGTTTGGTTAAAATTAGATGGCACTGGTTTAGTTGGGTGTTGTTCCATTTGCCAGGGCCAGCTATTTTTCCAAAAGGCCACCTATGACAAGAGCCAGGCCACCTATGACAAGGGCCAGGCATTTGGAGCTGACAGCTGGAACTGCTGGCATGGCTAGTGGGAACCCCGGCGAGCGCTTGCTGGGCACGCTGCGGCAGCAAAAAGGGCGGCGAGCGGATGTCCCGTTCCCCTGTCACATGGATCCATGTACGCTATACAGCCGTTGAGATGTAGCAGAATGTTGTCCCTATGTATATTGTATGTGTGTATATATATATATACACATATGTGTGCCTTTGTATATGCATTTTCATTTTATTTACCTCTTGCTTTGTTGATCATGTATGTCATACGTCATTTAAATGTTTTGTGGTTCATAATGCACGGGGGGTGGGTGGGCAGTTTTTGCTGAAGTGAAGTGAAGTGTGTCGTGTTTGTCAGGGTCGAGGGCTAACCCTGAACTTCCCAAAGGTCGTGACTTTGCCAAGCTTTTCAGGATTTTGCGGGAGAAGGGGCGAGCCGGGTTGGCAAGGTGTCCAAATCCTTTGGAACCCGTTCTTGGGGGACGAGGATCTGAGCCAAAGGAAGTCTGATCTTGCTGGTGCTCAGGGAATGAGGGAATGAACCTGTCCCCTTAAAGGCAGTTGGATGGTTTATAGGGGTCATTCCCTCATTACTGAGCACCAGCAAGTGAGGGGCCAGGTCTGGGCACGCCCAACTGGTGCGGCGAGTTGCCCGCGTCCGAGGATCGAGCCGAGTCATTTGGGCTCACAAAACGCCCATTACTAGGCGGCAAGGTGACGTGTGCAAGCGAGCGGGGGGTAGCGGCAGCAACACTTCAGCATAGCAGCACGGGCTTTTTGTGAATTCCGCTCAAAGGCTTTAGTTTTTCCTCATATTGACAAAAGGGTTCTATAGTTGGGCCATGTTAACCAGAGGCACGGTTGAAAGTTTGGCACTGAGCAAGCCACGGGCGTGCCCAAAGCCAGTTGAGGGGGATCGGTTGAAAGCGCTTGGCAAGCGCTCAAACAGCCCGAAAGGGTTGCACGCCCGGTGTGATGGCAGCTGCTTGAAGCCTCGGCACAGGCCGGTTTGGCACCGGGCGGAGGGCTGTTTGGCTGGACATGGCCTAGGAAGCTTTTCCTAGTTGCTCAGGGGACCCCGCTTTCCAAAGATTTGGTGGGTTCACCACAAGGCATTTGAGGCCGACGCTCGGCTTTTTCGGCTACCCCAAGACCACCCTTCGTAAGATATTTTTTGTGGAGAGTCCGGGACGGGGGTGCCTGACCTTTTGGGGTTGCCCTCCGCACTTGGAATCCAAGAAACTGCAAAGCCTCGTTGAATTAGTTGGTTTGAGCCCAAGTTTCTGCTTTCAAGTAGGCCTTACTTGGTTTGGATTGGTAAATGGGAACCCACCCCCTAGCCTCCAAACCAGCAACCAAACCACCAATTCAGTTTGAAATTGTTAGATGTCTGGGTGTTGTTTCTTCAAGTTTTAGAAATTGTTCTAGGGGTACCTTCCCCATTCTTTCCAGGGATCCTTCTTTCTGGAAAACCTCCTTTGAAACCCAAGGAAAACGGATCCGGTGTTTGGAAAGAACGATGGTTGAAAAGAATGGACAAAGAATCAAGCCCTAGAACTGTTCGTGGGGGGGTATTTGTTTTAAGTTTTTTTTCTTTTTCTTCTTCTCCGTGATTCCCAAAATAAAAATAAAAATCCGCACCCATTGTTCGTCCCAGCGGCAGGCATGAAGCGCCCCGCCGAGTCGGAGGAGCCGCGGCCTGCGCCCCCGCAGCCGGCGCCGGAGTCAGGCGCTGGATGCGGGATGGGGCTTTGGGGCTACCGCTAGGGCGGGTTTCTTTTTGGTTGGATTGGGTTCATTGGGATTGGTTGGATTGGATAGGTGTTTTTTTCGGAATTTTGGTTTTGGGCGACCAATGTTGGTTGGTTTCTTTATCCCAAAAAGTCCAATCTTGGGTTCAGAAGCATCCCAATTGGTGCAGGAGTGTGTCCAGCAGTACGTTGCAATCAGTGTGTCACTATTTCTTCGAGGGAGCCGCCTCAGAATCCCTGAGGAGATCTTGGGTTGGGGGACGTAGGCTTTGCGCCTTGATGTTTCGGAGGAACCCTCTTTTGCTTGATTCAACAAGGAATGCAAGAGGACACCAAACATGATCTGGGTGGCCTGCGTTCTGACCACTCGCACAATGGCATGTCTCTGCCTAGGGACCAAACCAACCTGATCATTCGGAGCTGCGTGGATGGTTTCCTTTTTTGGGTTTGCAACCCTATTTGGGGTGGCAACTAAAAACGGGAATGCAAAGGGACACCACACATGTTCAGAAACCCCCTCAGAAAGAGAGACAGACCCATGTTTGGACAAATTCAATCGCAACCGATGTCACCGGCTTGGACCGATTTCACCCATTCGGTTCCCTTCGCATAGTGTGGCTCCTGATTATGGAATGCTTCGAGTTGTCCGGGCGGTGGGCTCCGCCTGGTTGGGCGGATTAGGAAGTCTTGCGGACGGGGCCCGGTGGGCCGGGAAAAGGGGGGGGACATCCAATCACGGAAGTGGAGGTTTGGGTAGACGATGCGAGTTTCTTCCAACACCAATTTGTCCATTTGTTTCGTTGGTTCAGAGGGTCGAACGTTCCCCACTGATCCTCGGAGGCAACCCCTTCGCCGGCGTTTCCTTCAGCGGACCTGGCGCAAGCTTTCCCACGACCGCCGCCTCTGGGCGGGGCTTCCCGGGGGCTACCCCCAACTGCTTCGGCTCTTTTTGGGTTTCCCTAGCCCTGGTATTGGAAAACGGGTCCGTGCGTCAAGTGCATGTGAGGGAAACAGCTTGATTCCTCAAAGGCTCTTCCAAGACTCAAACCTAGTTGTCAGGAGAAACGCGGCCCATTTCTGCTCATTGCTACGGGATCCCTAAGCAGCCCTGTCCGATGTTGACCGCAGATAGAGTCCAGTGACTTGCTGAGCGCTATGGGTGGGTACTGTTGGTCATATTTTGGTGTTAAGTGGGAGCCAAACAAGCAAACATGCGTGTTGCTGATCCGCCAAAAGTGTTGCTGGGGTTGATTGGCACATGCAGAATGCTGATAAGACGCCGCGGTTTCCTTATGCAAGCATGGTTCATGATTCCAAGAACCAGAGTGATTTCCTCAAGGTCTAAATCCGACCGGCGGCTGGCGACTTATGCTCCACTTTTTGGCCCCTGCCGTAACCCGAGCCGGTTTAGTCGACAGACATGGGCACCTCCATGTCTTTTTCCTGCGGGGCAGCCACACAGGATGGTTGCAACTGTGTCGCGTCAGCTTTTCGTCGCAAGGAAGCACACATACACTGTGAATTCCATGTGCTTTTTTTTTTTACTGTTCATGCGTCTGCGTTTAGCGCAGTTTTGACTTCTTTTGCGAAGGGTGCTCGTCCTCGCCCCTGTGTCCATTTCGGTTTCGGGGTCCGCTGGCCAGCCAAATGACGAAGAAGCTGGGGCCTTCGGATGGTCCCATGGTGCAAGCTGGGAAGGCTTTCAAGGAAGCCCACTGTCCATAACAGGGCTCCTTAAAAGATCTCCATTTTGC
>CAUJNA010003495.1:57500-62500 GCA_963377175.1 Effrenium voratum | reverse complement strand
ACCCAAACTCACGCTCGCCTTTGGAACGCGGACGACACCACATGAACGAACCCATGCCTTGGATAGTGGCAATTTTGTTGGCCCAACCCTGAACACTCAATTCTCGGAGAGAAAAATAAGCACAAGGTTGAGCAAAGACTTCGGTCCACGCCCGCGCTCTCCGATGGCCGGCAGGAAGTCTCTTTACTGCGGCCGCGACCACTCTGAAGTCCCCCAGTGCGGCGCTTGGAGTTTGCTCGAGGCAGAATCGGATCCCCCCACTCCCCTGCGCACCCCAAACCTGGTTCTGCAATCCTGGCTGGGTGGGTGGATTTTGGGGGGTTCTGGGCAGAGGCCTTGGGTTCATCAATATTCGCAGGGAGCTTTTGGGATGGCGGCGGGCTAAGGGAGACCAAAGGAAGCCGACGTTTGGGGGTTCCTATTCGGATGGCCAACTGACCAGGAAAGTGGGAGGGCAACCCTTCGACCCATCGGTAAGGGGATGAGGTCGGGTACATTCACCCAAGTGAAGCACTAACTGCTCGTCCCAATGAGTATTCCTAGACCCTCAAACTACCCTTGTGACATGGCCTCAAGAATAGGTACCCCAGATGGAACCTTGGTAAGTGGGAAACATGGACCAAAACCTGCGGTCCGAATCCTGGAGGTTCAATTCTGACCGATGGCCCATATTTTTCTCCAAGAGTCCTGGGGTCAGATCCCAGTTGCAAGGGTAGGGTCCAGGTTGATCGGTTGCTCCTGTTTCGGGTTCGTCGCACATATGCGAACAGCCCACTCCATTGTAACGGCCCGTGCTGAACACCCAGTCTGTGGGGAACTGAACCCCTGTGGAAGACCATAATCTAGACTAGATCAAAAAGAACTAGTGTGTTTGCAAGGTGGTGTGGCTGCGGGTTCCACGAACGGTTCGTGGATCCGATTTCGTCTTCGGAAAGAGGTTTCGAAGAGTTCCACCTTCGTGGCGCTGAGTCATCAAGGGGCACCAGATGAAGAATGACCCCAGCTGTGGATATTTGTCGCGGTTGGTCGGTTTTGAATTTTGTCGACTACCTGCAAAAATTGAACTCCACCTGGGTCGAAAGGGCCTTGCTTGTGGCGCGCCAGTGGATCAGTCATCATGATTTCAGACCGGCCCGGTTGTTCAGTGGAACTCGTGTTGCTTCTTGTTTGGCGGCTTCGCTGAAACATGGTAAAACCCAAAATGAATCGGTTTCCTTTACCCAATGGATCACTGCATAAAAGGTTCCTTTAAGACAACAAATGGGGCACCCTCAAAAAGGCACACCTGTATGGATGGCGGCTGAATCAATTTGCGGGGTCACTCTTCCGGCAAGCCGACCATGAGAGCCTTGAAAGCCGAGCGCGAGTTTGCAAGGCTCACTACCGAAGACGGATACCAAGGAGGAGACGGATGCCAAGGAGGAGATACGCGGTCCAAGGAAGTTCCATCCCACTAGTGCTATGCTGCTTTAGCCATATTCGACTTTTAGGTGCTTTGCGCTTGGAGGGTTTCTATCTCAACAAAAGCTTTTAGCAAGGCCTCAACGAACCGGTATTTTTCGCGGGCCTTGTTTCACCTCGATCCGCGTGTATCAGGACTCGCCCGTTTCCCCCAATTCTTGGGCTCGGGAAAGCCAGGATGAGAGCGAGCACGAGAAGGAGACTGAGGAGAAAGAGGAAGCCAGCGAGGGAGAGGATGTGGGCGACGAGCCAACAGGCGCAAGAGAACAAATATATATATATATATATATAAATTGGTCGCTTGTGAGGGGATCCGCCAGAAAACCGCCAGAGCTTCTGTTGGGTTTCATTGACACCAACCCAAAGGTGGGGGCCTTTTAGACTATACGCCCATTTGCCCTTTAAACATATAAGCGCGATTTGTCCGAACATTTTATACAACACAGCGCCCTAAAATCCTATCAACGCACCATAAGCAGTATTGAGCCTCCAAGCGTTGCCCTCGTCAAAACCGATCCATGTGCCCCCCCCCCCCCCCCAGGGCCTATGTTGCCACAGCGGCTTTTGGGGTTCCAATCGGAAGGGTCAAGGGTGATTCTCATCTATGACTAGTTAAGTTGAAAGAAGGCTCACAGAGCGTTGTTGGGGCAATCCCAACTTTGAGAGTGGGTTGGGGGCACAGGGGCACTTGTTCTCGGTGCTCGAAGGAAAGATTGGGGCCTTTGGTTTCCGAAGGACTCAGGACTGAAGGAGTTGGTAAACCAGACAATTGGAACCCATTTCGATCTCAGTGTGTGCCGCCTGCAAAAGTGCGTTAAGTGCCGACGACCTCATTTTGGCAGCATGCCATGTGGGCAAGACTTATCATGTTTGCTAGTCGAAAAGGGGGCGAATCTGCACGAGCCCGGAATGGGTGTCACCCAGCGCATCGCCTGGTTGACTTCACGGCTTGCATGGCCAGGGGAAGAAGATGAGGAGGTGGTCTTCCGTGCGGATTGCAAGCTCTGGAAGCTTGTGCTCCCGGCGCCGGTTTCACTCCCATGGTGGGCTTTTTTTTCGAGGATCTATGCGGATGCGTTTCTCTTTCGCTGGCAGGTAATTGCCCAGAAACCCGAAACGGCCGTCGGAACTGGGCCCCGAAGGCCTCGTCTTCGGGACTCCTGTTGGGTTCGGGACAGCCCCCCCCAAATCGGTCGCTGCTTGGCGTCTCTTCAAACCACATTTTTGGGGGGGCATCCAGAAAAAGCAAGCCTTCTCAGTGACCAAACGCCGGGGCCCCACAACATCTTGGGCGATCTCTCCAAGGGATTCCTTTTTCGGACTTGCCTCCCACGAAGAAACATAGAAGTGCACAGGCCCGGTTTTCAAAAGAACCACTGTCTTCCAAAGGTGCCAACAATGGAGTCCGGCAAAGTGATCAGCTTTTGAGCTTTTGATGCGAAGTCTGAAATAGTTGGACCCATTTTCATTTTCTTGAGGCGGGACACTTGTTGCTTACGTTTGGGTTTGTATTAAACTAGGGGTCTCCCCCACAATGTGTCATTTTCCTTTGGTTTCCCTTCAAACCAACCCCAAAGCGAGTTCCCTCAAAACAGGACACACACCTTTTTGGATCCTTTGATTCCTACACCTTGAGGTAGAAACCAAGCAACTCGAGGTGCCCCGGCCTCGCCACCATTTGTGGCTCATGTGCACTGAAGCAGGAAACAAAGGTCCCATACCCGATGCATCGCTTGGCAGCCAGTTGCACCCAAGGAGTCCCGACCATTCCGGGGTAAGGCGTCCGTTTGATCGGCGAGTTTGGTGAAACATGGGTGGGTTCCGCTGGTTTATAGGCCTATGTAGTGGTTTCCCGGCCGTCCCGCGGAACAAGGCTTTGGATTAGGAAGGGATCGATCCCACAATCTTGAATCCAGATACAGCCCAACAACAATTGGGCGATTTTTTGGGGAGCCCCCGCCCCCCCCGCTCAAAAAGCGGGGTGGGGTGTCCTTTTTGATTCCCTTAAAAAAACACAAAACGGGGTACCCTCAAAAAGACACCCCCGACAGGTAATGGCAGTCCCAAACTTTGTTGTCGGAAACCCTCTGCCATGTGGAAACACGAAACACATCCGTCGAAGGTGATGCCGAAACGGGTCGACCGCAAGGGAAAGTCGCCTTCCGCCCATTGGATGAGTGGCAGATCAATGATTGAAGTATCCCCCGTGCTGTCTCGTTTTTGTTGATTTTTGACACACCCCACGCCTTGCAGATGGGATGCCAAGAAACCATGCAGAAAGGGGCTTTGTGAATTTCGGTGTAGAGAGAGAGAGAGAGAGAGAGGCCCTGCTTCTCCCATCAGTATTTTTAGTCGGGAGTTGACATCATACCCGCTCAGGTATGAGCCGCTGAACCAATCAGGAACCTACCCAGCCCTGTTCTCCACCCCCCCCACCCACCCAACTCCCCTAAATACCTTCCCCGAAACTGTGCCTAGGTTACACTGGGCCAATTTTCCCTTTGACCAGCTGAGTTCGAGGATCGATTATGGCGTCTGGATGCGCACCGTGGCAGGTCAAGCTGCCGCCCGGCAAGGAGGACTCCGAGGCGTGGGGGTGGGGGTGGGTGGCGCCCCAGCTTTGAGCAGAATGCAAAAAAAGGAACTTAAATGTGCGTTGTGTGTTGCCCGTCTTTTTTTGGGCCAGGGTGTGTCTCCAATTTGGAAATAGAACTGCCCAAAACTGGCTTCACTTTGGGTCAGTTTCGAGGTCGCCTGCGGTGCGTGAATTGAGCTGGGATACTTGCAGCCACTCGAGTGGCTGCAAGTGGCTGCAAGTGGCCGCAAGCAATGCAGTTCTTTGTGGGTCCTCTTTTCTTGGACAGCACAGCTAGTTGATAGGCACAATAGCGTATGAATCCGTATGAACATGCTGCGTCACCACACAATGCTCACGTCTAGAAACAACAAGAAGCAAAAGAGGTGATAATGATTGTTGACAGCACCGTGACAAGCTGGCAAGTCCAGGGCAAGTGGAAGACCCTGAGAATAGATATTCCTACATGGATTTTGACTACACCCCTTTTGACACCATGTCAGTACATCACTGCTTGTCAAGCTTGTCAAGGGCTTGGAGGCCAGCCAGAGTTTTAGGGGGTGTTTCATTCGGGCCCCTTTTTCTCAGTTCTTCAGTGGCACCCTTTTTCCCTCTTCCCCAAAAAGGGTTCCCTTTTTTCTCCAGGGTCACTGACCAACTGAGTTTTAGTACTCTTTTAGTACTGTTTCTGTTGAACTCTGATCGAGACCTACGAAAAGTGCCGGGTCCTCGTATGAAAGAACCGTCCACGAAGCTGCAGGGCTGGCGGTGGCAGGAAAGGGGCTGCGGCATTGCCACCTGGCAGTCAAAAGGGCAGAACGGCCGTTTCTGTTTTTTTTTCTGAAGGCAATCTAGTTTTGTTTGTTTGTTTGTTTGTTTGTTTGTTTGTTTGTTTGTTTGTTGGTTTGTTGGTTTGTTTGTTGGCTGGTTTGTTTGTTTGTTTGTTTGTTTGTTTGTTTGTTTG